>OU452219.1:36802132-36988767 GCA_911728455.2 Marthasterias glacialis
TGATCTGTGTCTAATGAATATAAACTGCTTGGTTCATTACAGGGGTACCGGCTGTCGTGGTAGCCATAACTGCAGGCATCAAACACGATGTGTATGGATCTAAACAATTGTAAGTATAGACATTGGCAGACTGCAGAGACCGGTGACACGAAAGATTTAATTTCAGCTTGGTGACACTTTGCCTATCGGTTTTGACTTTTACTATGAGTATCACTTATGCATAGTTTGTAGAATGTGAAACGAGCAAGCATTTTTCTGTTTTTAGGTGTTGGCTGTCTGTCGAGGAATCTGGAGTCTGGGCATTTGTCATCCCAGCCATGGGAATTATTGCAGTAAGTACACACAGGAATGTACTTGACTTTTTAACGGATGAACGTTCTTCAATTCTTTTTTTAAAAATCTTTTTATGTACACAATTTTATAAATCTTTTCAGTAGTGTTGTGAAATCCTTTGAGCATCTTTTAAGCAGATATGAGATGACGATTCGTTATCATCGTAAAAAAAAGAATCCATTTTAACAAATATTCATTAATTGGTCACAATGAGATTCATTTTCCATCAGTGCAGGATTATGTGGCTTGTCGTGGCCGAGTGGTTAGTGCGTTGGACTCAAGCTCTGGTGGCTGAGTCATCGGAGTGTGGGTTCGAGTCCCGGTCATGACACTTGTGTCTTTGACCAAGGCACTTAACCATAATTGCTCCGTAAAAGTTTGGGAGGTAGAGCCTTCTGCTCTACCAGCCAGGCTTCTGATGGATGACACCAAGCCTACATCCTTACGGACTGTAAAGGGGGTAACCCTGTTTCAGCCCCAGGAGTAGGTGGCAACGACCCCTGGAAAAAACAGTTGATTTGTAGCCCTCACCTCGAGTGGCTTACTGGCCTTTTGTGTTTGGTGACTTCCCTAAAAAAAAATAAAAAAATAAAAAAATAATAATTATATAAAAAATATAAAAAAATCTAACAAGAACAATAATGTAGTTGAATTCACAAGAAATAAATTTTATACAATAATAATTTCACAACAGCACTGCAGAAGAAATTGCATTATTTATAACATTTAAAGAAAAAGTGGAGCAGCCAGTAAAATCCAAGGCAACAAATAACACAAGTTTCAAACTAGAATGAACTTACAGCTTAAAGGGTGTTCGTCCGGACATTGGTAAGGTTGCATAAATAAACGTTCACAGTTTTGCACATATAGTACATGGTATAAAATTGTCATGGTGGGAAAACTTCCCTTAAAATATTTTTGCCTGAAATGCTGTGGTTTTTATGAAATGAGTAAAACAATCAGTTTTGATCTCGAAGGATGTTTGAAAACAGTGAAAACATATAATGGTTTTTTTCCCCACTATTTTCATGTGACTTTGACAACTAATTGAGCTTAAATTTTCACAAGTTTGTCATTTCATGTATATGTTGGGTAACATAAAGTGCGGATGCTGGGCCTTGATAATTACAGAAAAATGAAACAGAAAAAATACCCTCCGTATTTAGGAACAAATCCTCAAGCAGTCAGGACCGATTGCTTGGATAATCTATTTATCAATTCGAGCATTGGGCTAAGAACATTTAGCTCTGATATTCCACTAATCCTGTATTCAAATCCTTTTAATTCCTTCAAATCCATCGAAATATGGATTAAATGTGACTGATAGCTAATTTCTGGGGAATGGTTGATTGATTGTTTAACTGGAATGATGTCATGATATCGTGATCATTTTCATAATATTTGTTTTCAATATTTCTTGATTGTTTCTCAATTTCTTGTTGACTGTTTTTTAGTTCAACGCATTCGTGATGTTTCTGACAATGAAAGCCTTTGTCTCGGTCAAGGTGTTTAAGGACAAGAACGATAAAGACAAATTCAAGTAAGTTGTGATGAGGAGGAGATACCATTGTGTGAGTTCTGCAGTAAGCTTTCAGTGTATGAATATAAATAATACTAGTGTCGTGACTGCGTAAACAAACACTCGAGCATGACGGTGTCATAGGGTATTCTGTCCTCCGGGTAATGTGTCCAAAATACGGTAAATTAACGTGGGCTGGAGGAGTTTATTCAAAAGAGGGCGCTATGAGAAGGAGTTAGTACACAATTCGCCGTATGCTCGGACAGAATCTCCTGCCGGACAGAATCTCCTTCCGCAACGTCATCACTGGTAAGCCTGCTCAAGTAACTATGAGGCTGACGGTCTTGGGCCTGCTTTGATTCAACTGAATCCAATCCTCTTGCACGCCTCCTCACTCCCACCGTAGTACGTGCCGAGGCTACGCAACACTAGCCATTCATCGGTATCAAATCATTTGAAATTAATTACTTACTACCCTTGTTTGTTTGGGCTTAAGAGGCCATTCCTGAAAACTACTTCAACGTCTTGCGCTGTGCAACCAGCATAAACCAATGTGGCACACATGTACATGTATTTAGCTTATTAACAATGACAGTAAAAGCTCTATAACCATGCAGGCACCGTTCACCTCATGGTGACGAGAATCAATTCAAGTTGAGTGTCTCTCCCAATGGTAATAGTGCCATAATTGGGAATTAAAATCACATTGTGACAGCTCTGTGACAAAAAATTGAGTCTGGTGTGATAGTCCACTAAGGCATGATTATGGATAATTCCTTGGTTACATGGGTTATAACAACCACAGGAATCGAAGACTTTCTTAAAAATGTTTTCATCTTTTCTTGAGATTTGCCTTTGATGATAAGATCTAACTTTTCAAGTTGTTATAGAGAGGTTTCACGTGACGTCGCCCGAGACCTTTTTTTCTAATGCTGCGTGCACAAACAGACGCTGGAAATCATTCAGCAGACGACGCGCCAGCCATTGAGTTTGTACATGGCTGGACCCAACATGGCTGCGAAACGAACTTTTCCCGGGGTCAAGCAACCTCTCTATGTACACACTACATTACATCTGTGTGTATGTATTTTGTATAATATGTGTGACAATAAATCTTGATTTTAATTTAAATAATCAAAATCATTCAGATGACCAGGGCCCCAATTCATGTGCTTAAGCAGAAAAAAAAGTGCTTAACAACTTTCTGCTTAGCAAAGATTAGCAGGGTACCAGTCACAGATGTGACATGGTATTTTTGCAGGTAACCATATTCTGGTACACATTGTTTTTTTGCTTAGTTACTTTCTGTGGTTGATATCAAAACAAAGATATAGTTATACATACTGTGAGTAACCATGGAATTGCCCAATAGGCTTGGCCTAACCGATTAACCACTGAACCTTGATTGCTATTGGCTTGCCTCTTGATTTCCAGGTCTGGTCTGCGTGCCATGGTCGTCATGTTACCCATCTTGGGTCTCTCCTGGGTGTTTGGCCTTTTGGCTTTTGGTGACAGCCCATTAAGCCTCATGTTCAACTACCTCTTCGCTGTGTTCAACTCGTTGCAGGTACCTGCCCTGTCCTCTATTTGCCATCCTCCATCCAAATCTGACAGTATAGAGTGTATACAGCCGTCTCACTGGCGTCAGATTTCTATAGCAACGCGGGGGTCTGCCATGCTGGAGTACTTTGCACATGTAGGATACGTACGCCTAGTGCCATCCAGCATTACGTTTTGTAGCACATGTCCGTGCAGTTCTAGTTGCGTGTGTGCGTGATGTGCACGTGTAAGTACTTCAGCATGGCGAGCATCAAACATAGTGATGTCATCTGAGATGGGTCTATTGTTTCTTTATGTATTGTTTAAGTTGAGAGTGTATTCAGGAATCACTTTCCTTGTAATTGGGTCGTTCCATGAAGGTGGGACATTTTTCAATTTGATCATTTTTTGTTTGAATAAACTATTGATTCTAATGTATGTTTTTCAATCGTTACATTTTATTTGGGTTTTGAAAAGTATTTCAGAAAGATTCAAATCCATCCCAAACCATCTTACCTGATACCATTTGTCCCTAGTGTTCCACCTTCATGGAATGACCCAACTATCTGTGCTTCTATTTTCAATTTGATGTCAATGGATCTGGAGCTTGGAAATGTGTTTTACATTATTCCACTTTTCTTCTTTAAAACTGTTGTCTTTTTTATTTGTTTTCATAACATCTTGTTTCTTTTTTTAGCAGTGTGTTTTCCCTGTGTTTACTCTTCTTGCATTTGTTTAATATGTCTGTGTTGTATTGACGTTTGATTGTGATTTTCCCTGATTGTGCATTTAGCACATTTTGACATATTATTTCATAGATGAAAAACAGGCATAAGGCCTAATATCATGTTCTCCAATGACCAATATCATTTTGTACTATATTTATATTCCCAATGACCAAGGTCATATGATAATACTATTTTTATAATCCCCAATGAACAAGGTCATATATTATTTACTATTTTTATTTTCCCCAATGACCAAATTCATATATATACTGTTTTTATATTCCCCAATGACCAAATTCATATATATACTATTTTTATATTCCCCAATGAACAAGGTCATATTATATGTATACTATTTTTATATTCCCTAATGACCAATGCCACATATTTATACATATATGTATATATATACTATTTTTATATTCCCCAATGAACAAGGTCATATATATATACTATTTTAATATTCCCCAATGAACAAGGTCATATATATATACTATTTTAATATTCCCCAATGACCAAATTCATGTTATATGTATACTATTTTTATATTCCCTAATGACCAATGCCATATATTTATATATATATGTATATATATACTATTTTTATAATACCCAATGAACAAGGTCATATATATACTATATTTATATTACCCTAGTGACCTCATTGCCAGTCCATATGTGTATACTATATATATTCTCAGGATAATTTCATGTTATCATATCTCACCCTGACTGGTATCTCCCCAATCACTACAAAAACTGTCTATTTTTATTTTGCAGGGTGTGTTTCTTTTCATCTTTCACATTCTACTCAATGAGGAGGTAAAGGAAACCATTTCTGCATACCAAATGAATATTCTTAATGATCATTTTCAATGATTACATTTTGGAGAAGGTTTTGAGTTTAATTCAAACCATCGTCCTCATATTTCCTTACTCTTGAGTGTACAGCTTTAGAGCCTGGCGCTGGTGAAGGGCAAAGCTAAAATTATTAATATGTTTTTTTTTGTGTGCAAACATTGGTTATAGCCACACGTTTTGACCGTAGGTTTCTCAAATTCTAATTGCCAACACAACCCACATATACAAGTACATGTATATTAATGTAATAGAAGCAGTCAGGTAGGAAAGTTGCTATGGAGTGAAAAGCAATGGGCAGACAGCTCCCCCCCCCCACTTAGCCCTCCCCCTGCTAGATTGAACATGATTCAATAAAGAAATCAAAATCTCACAAATGAATACTAGAGAGGGATGAATTCTCAACAGAATGAAGTGTCTTCGAAAGCATCAATCATTTATTAGAAAAAAAAGAGTCGACAGAGAGTTTGAAAATGCAAGTTGTTTTGCTTTAAATGCAATTCTATGATGTCGTGTTTGTTGTAGGTAAAGGGAGCCATGCGCCGTCGCTTTGGGAAAGTAGGAGCATCAGGAGATGAGAATATGCTCTTCAATAAGATCTGGGTGAGTCTTGGGACGATGACTTACTATTAATCTTATTATATAAGATTTGGAAGGACAGAGGGGTGTATGGCAAGCACTGCCTGTCTTGGCAATCATTTTATCTGATAGGAGGTTAAAGACTTGGTACATGGTTGATTTATATCGGGAAGGGAAAAAAAAATTCAATTTGTCTGAATTACTGTCAATGTCGAGCAGATGGCATTGGAAGACATCCACAAATCACTATTGCTTATCTTAATATTAATAATAATAGTCTACATTTATAATGCGCCATGTCTGTCATAAATGACACTCCTGGTGCCGAATTATCAAACCTGGTAGAGTGGAGATTGTTAAGAATGATTTTATGAGACGAAGCGACCATAATACAACACCTTGAAAGGGATACAAGGTGAGGTGGCGGATATTGCTGCCAGACCATGCCAGAAACACCGGGGCAAACCCCTTCTCTTTACGATAAGTGTACATGTACTGGGTTCTTTTACGTGCATTAACACAACACAGGGGACCAACGGCTTTACGTCCCATCCGAAGGACGAAGCAATAATGGTTAAGTGTCTTGCTTAAGGACACAAGTGTCAAGACCGGGGCTCAAAACCCACACTCTGCTGATCAGAAACACCAGAGCTTGAGTCTGGTGCACGAAACCGCTCAGCCACAATATGCCACAATCTGGAATAATTTATTTGAAGCAAACCTGCTTTGTGCATAGAATACCTGATAAAATGTAAACAATTTTCCTTGTTTTCACTAAAAGATGAAAATCAAGTTTGGTGAATTTTACTGGTTGGTTTGGAGTGTGTGTTTACTGAAAACCAGAGCTAAAAATTATTAATCCTTCCAAAACAGTAATGATATACTTTCCCTTTATGTCTAGGTATGGACAAAATTAAGTACTTCCACATCAATATTCAACAGTACTTTTCTTGTAAGAAGATCTGGTCAATTCTAAGGACAATAAGTGATACCAAAACTTCATCTAGTCTGTAAGAATTTGTTTTAAACTGTGTTTGCTGTTCCTTTTTGTTTTTGTCTTTTAGGCATTCTCCTCTTCAGGTGGTGAGAAGACTGAAATGTCCTCAGTCACCCAACATGATAGTAAGCTTATTTTTAACTTTTTCACTATATGTCCTTTTTTGAAACCATGATTTCGGCTTGGACTCTGACTTAGGCTCTGTCAGTTGTGGCTTAGGCTCCGTCAGTTATGGCTTAGGCTCCTTCAGTTATGGCTTAGGCTCCATCAGTTATGGCTTAGGCTCCATCAGTTATAGCTGAGGCTCCGTCAGTTATGGCTTAGGCTCCTTCAGTTATGGCTTAGCCTCCGTCAGTTATGGCTTAGGCTCCTTCAGTTATGGCCTAGGCTCCGTCAGTTATGGCTTAGGCTCCGTCAGTTATGTTGAAAATGTGTGCTTTCAGCCTGAGGTTTCAAACAGGCAGATGGTGCATAAGCTGAAGCAGAAGTCAGAGCCTTGGTTTTAAGAAGGGCCACAGTTCACACCAGTGCCGTAACCAGACATTTTCATTTGGGGGTGGGGGAGGGGGGCAAGTGGGAAAAAATACACAATTCGGGGGGATTGCTATTCAATGTATCGAGCCATTCATTTTGTGCATTTTTTCGAACTCATTTTGGAGGTCAAGCTGGGGCGGGAGAAAGGCAGTAGGGGACTGGAGTCCCTTCCCCCCCCCCCCCCACTGCTGAAAACCATTGCCCCAGCCTGCCTGACCCCCCAAATGAGACCGAAAAATAGGCCATTGGTTTACACAATGCTTGCTGGCAAAGCCTTGCATTCTAGATTGGTTATTATGAGAGGGTTCGAATAACAAGCAAACTGTTAATCTAATTAAAAATGTCTACATTCAAGAAAGATTGAGTAGAATTTCTGGAGACGATGCAACTTTGTTGTTCATTCCTGCATCAACATTGATTGCTTTCCATAAAGTAATATTCAGGTGTAATTTTTAATTGTTTTTAAATTGTTCAAGGAGATAAGCGATAAGATTTTATCATCTTCAAGAAACTTAAATTGTTATTTTTTATTCTTTCAGAAAAACGAGAGGCGCCAGTTTACAAGAACTAAAGTGAGTGTAATTTCAGTCGAGACAGATTCAGTATTTGAAATTTCTACATCTTGACAGAATGCTGTAGCATTATTTCTGTATCGATCATGTTTTGTTGTTTGCCCTTTTCAGCTACTTTTTAGTAGAAATGTTCACAGATTGGTTGCAGTGTGTGTTTAATGAAAGCTTGACTCTTTCAAAACCTATCATGTAATAATATCTTTACTTTGTGTTTTAGTCTTTGAGAATTTTAACAGTTCCCTTTTTTCATTCCATTTTCAGATAATCTGATTGGTTAGTAGTCACCACTACTATATTATTTGGAACCCAATCACGACCAAGAAACATCTCAGAATAACTGATGTAGTGACACATGACCGTCGTATGTTTACCAGGTCAAAGGTTAGCAGGCAAAAAGTGTACAGAGACCTACTGAAGAAGATTGTTTAACATCTTGTGAGGGGGGGGGGGGAGTGTTTTAACTGTACCAGCTTTTAACATGGAATTAGTTAAGCTTTACTCCACTCTTTTTCGGCTGGTTTACCTACCAAACTCAGTATTATGTGTAAATTAATTGGCAAACTGTACACATTCTTGCTTAAAACAAAATATGCAGAATTTTGCCTGCGGATGGCGAACAACCTGGTATGCACAAGATGGTTTTTTGTGTATTGTGGTGTCAACAGTAAGAACTGATAAGTCTAAACAGGGATATTAGGGGTATAAGCCGCCTTAATAATTCACCCCAAGCCAAAATATTTAACTTATTTTTATTTTATAGAATTATCAAGGTTTAAGGCTAAAGATAGTTATGACTTTTTTGTAGATTAACATATAGCAGGTGGAGTCCACATTGATATTATCTTGTCATGAATACTTATTCTGTATGTTAAGCCGTGATATTTGAGCCATTATTTTGTCTGTGAAAACATTCATGGATTCAGTGTTGTATATTCTAAATAAGGTAATTCATTTTCTTTTTCTTTTGCTGTATCATAGCTGTATAACTATATTTTCAAATATTGTTGTAATTGTAGAGAGAAGATGTGGTTTATTTCAGTATTAATTATGTACATAGTGTCAGTATGGTAGAGAGTGGAAAGCAAGGGGCGCGTCGGGCTCGCAATTTATCACTAAATGCTGTCACCGAGATGGTGTCTGTCAAAACCTAGAAAGATAATTCACAGTGTGCCAAGATAGCAGTTCAAACTACAGCAAAAGTGTACGCTTTCTCTCTCTGAAACAAATGCACGGTCGTATCAGATGCGGATCCAGGAATTTTACAAGGGAGGGGTCCCGACAAACAAAAAACCCACCCAATTACACAAAAACTTAAATTTTAATAATAAAAACAAACAAATAAAAAATCGGAAAATGAAACTGGAAATTCGCGATGATTACGGGTATGTCGCAAGCGGGCATTAGGAATGTTGGTCTGTATAAGCGAGAAGTAGGGGTACTGTTATGTGATGGCACATGTTTAAAGCTTATAAATTATTGGCCCACCCCCTGATGAATCCACGGCTGCTTTGGGGGAACTGGAGAGAGGTGGGTGGGGCTCAGGCTGAGAGTCACTCGGTATGATGGGATAAGAGAGCCCGCCCTCCTCCTCCTCCTGTGTGCCGAGATTGCTAGGGAAAACCCCTTCAGCAGCCTCTTAGAAGATCGGGGTGTTCTTGTATAAACACCCTCGCTCAAAAGTCAACTCGTACGGGTAATTAGCCGTTTCCTCGTTCTCGATAAGTTTTGACGCGGTTAAATGACATGCCCTCAGAGATGATGGATTCAAATTTGTTACCGGCATTTGATAAATTGAATTGTGAGTGGTCACCAGGCGTCTTCGTTCTGACGTTGAGTTTTGTCATTGATCACTTTGGCATTAAAGGTAAAATATAGGACTGGTAAAGTCGACAGTGCAGTGTTCTTACTTTGTGTGATATATACATGTAAAAAAAAAAGCTGGTGTGGATTTCACAAAGCACTAGGACTAGTCTTATCTCGAGTTAGGATGAGTAGGCCTAACTAGTCCTAACTTATAGGACAAGTCAAAAGTTAGGACTAGTTTTGTGAAATCCACCCCTGGGAAAAGTTGGGCTCAATCCGTCGTCCGAATTAGAAGAAAATAGTGAGAAACGGTGCACACTTTTCAGCATGTAAACACATTGCCTTTAATTTCAATTGTTACAACCGAAATTAAAAAGGGGGGGTCTTCAAATTCTAATTTCTCGACTTTGACAGTATTTCAGACAGCAATGTTTCTATGAAAGACTGGCACTGGTAAGAACTCCATAATCAGTAAGCTTTCAGACTGATACTAATAAAACAAAACACTTTTGGATCAATACCAATCCAGTATTTGACCTTTAAGATACGCAGTCCAAACACACAACAGTCCAAGACTTGTTTTCTTTAATTACCGTATAGTTTTCTCCACCAGTGTCGTGTCCGCAGTTGATTCTGTCGATTATAGCGGGCTAGATTATATTTACCTGCCGTCCAGTCCGCAGAGACGATCTTGATTGCTGTTTGTTTTACTGGATACAGTTTTGTAACCAGTATAAGTGATGGATGGGTGGTGTACACAAAAGAGACGTCATCAGGACAAAACAGCATGAGAGAAAAAAAAAATACCTGTAGCGGGGAGGTCGTACAAGAGGTTACTCAACAGGATACCCTTAATGGCCTTCCTAAAAATATGGTACAGAATCGGTTATTGAAAGAATCCATTCATGTCAATCTACGAACTAGTATAAGAAAAATATGTGTATCCAGTACATAGTTGATTTTTCGGAACAGCACCATTTTTGTTCCCATTCGCTATTTTTAGTTAACCCCGCCCTCTCCGAATTTCCCCCCGATGACCGGCGCATTAATTGCTCTGCTTCGACCTGTAGTTTTGGACTTCAAAGGATATACAGTCTCATAGAAATCACAAAAAGTTGATTGATACGTTGTTTTTAAATCAAATAATATACCGGGGTAGTTGCAAGGTGCCGCTGAAGGCTTTACCACATCATTTAGTTGATACATAGGCGATACATGGGAGATGAAACCAACAACATGACTATTTACAACATATCGCAACTCGATATCCCAAATTAAACACGTTCTCGTTATGCGCCCAAAATACTAATTATAATATTAAATATCGAATGTGGACCTGTCTAAACAATGCATTGTAATTATTTCCAGCCGAGGACGGAGTGTATACTGACTGTACTTTAATCAAGCAAGTCTCTGACCAGCCTGTTGTGTAGAGAGCCAAGCAAACATTAATATTGACGCATCGTGTCTTATGAGCCAAAAACAGACGTCCTGTCGGAGTGCTATGTCAGGATGAACTTATTAGAAACTGACAGGAGTGGACAAGGTCCGTTTCGGTTCAAAGGGGGGAGGAGGGCAGGAGTGGTGCTCCGAAATTGGAGGCACAAACAGTGGCTTGTCGAACTTGGACAATATTCAGAAAATTGTGGTTGAATTCCAGTAACAAGAAAAGATTATTAGGAAAGGAGTGGTGCTCCGAAATTGGAGGCAAACGGTGGCTTGTCGAACTTGGACAATATTCAGAAAATTGTGGTTGAATTCCAGTAACAAGAAAAGATTATTAGGCCAAATACTGTGTATTTGTAATTATATTTAAATATAGGATTTAATCAAATTTAAAAAACAACAACTTATATTTGCATTCGTTAATTTTTCATCCGTGATTATTGTCATTGTAACTTCGCAACTGTAACTTAAATATATATAGATTTATTTATGGCAAAAAAAAGTATCAAATGTATAAAGTAGAAACTATTAAAATTGTGTGTAAACAACTTGTAAATATTCTTTATAATAATGATAACAATTTAATGTTTCAAAATAAGTGCCTTATAACACGTTTTAGCCTTTGGTGAATGTGAGAGTTCGAGCATGTAAGTTAAGAAAATTGATTTGTAGAACATAACTTCTCAATGAAGTTTGTTAAAAAAAAACAAAAAGAAGAATATAATTTTCTGTTCCAGTCCGGTAGGGGAAAAAAAATAAACCAAAATTCTGAAAGTAAACATGATAGATCACCGATGCATAATGCGCGTGCGCAAATGTGGGAAATCTTCCTGAACTCACGTGTTCTTTCCTGAGAATTAGATGATCGGCATTAATGCATGCTGAAAGCATGTTGTAGATTTGTAACATAACATCCACGAAGAAATTAATCATCTTTTCACAGAGCAGGAAAAAGAAGAAGAAAAAAAAACGAACCCGGGACAAAAAATGACCAAGTATGTTGTTGACGTACTGGGATATGTCGGGCGTGTTTTTGTGTTCGTTTGTTTGATTTTTTTTCCTTCTTTGTTTTTCCCGCTCTTTTTCTTTGCATGGCCTTAAACAGACGTGTATTTTATGAAGCTATATTACGGTCAAGATAAATTGTGTTTGTATATTTTGTACTTAGAAAATATTCAAACAGGTGATTGATGAAGAGTATCCCTTTTCAACTGGCCAGACTGTGATTAGGACGTTGAGATTGGTGCCAAAAAGGTTGGCAATTAGTTGTTACAAAAATGATGCAAATTCACGAGAAGAAGCCCATAGTACGGCAACCATGGAATAACAGATCATGCGCCCTAGTTTCAGCCTCCTTCGTTTTCGTGTATAAACTTATTAACTCATTAATTACATTATGCTTTTATATTAGATTGTAAAAAAACAAAATGTGTCCCGTTAAAAAATGATTTTGTTAAAAAAAAATTTTTTTTTGGGGGGGGGGGTGAAATTTGTTGAAATGAAACTTGTTTAAGGTAATCTTTATACAGTTTAAGATCAAACGTTTCCGATGTAACTAACCCACTCAATATACCATCGGACAAACCAACCTTGTTGTTGAGGGTATTTTATCGAATATAGGATCTTGCAGAAACGGTATTGAGGGGCTGTAGGGGGTTGCAGTGAGTTTTGTCCAACACTGCAAAAAACTGGGATGTTAAATTGATTCTCTTGGTATCTGTATGTGACAACACCGACGTGGTGTTAGTGATACCTTTTGCTTTATCGTTGGTAAAATTAACACCATGTCGGTGTTGTTACATTATAGATACCAAGAGAATCATAATTGAACACCCCAGTTGTTGCAGGGAAGGTTTTGATCTATCATCTTGAGATGTGACCATCTTGGGATGCGATCACTCTTTTATAGCGTGTCTCATCCATTGTCTTGTGGGGCATGCATCCTGTGAGCGTGACACGCCGATCCCAGCTCTCAGACGTTCATCTCGGTGTCCTGCTGAATGGATTGTAGCACTGAGCCACCATCAATCACATGGGTCAAGAGTGGAAACACTTTTTCCTCCGGGGGAGTGACCACAAATCTCATTCCGCGTGCCCAGGGGACACATTTTGTTTTTCAATCTATAGCTTACGGATATCATTTCCCGTCTATGATATTTTGATTTTTCTAAAATTAAAATCGTGTTGCGAAAAATTTCGATTTAATCTTACCCGAAAACTTAAGCCGGCCCTTTAATATAAGAAAGTGGATCCAGCTAAATGCTACTTATAAATTCTTGTTATTCTCCACTAAATGAGTGATTGGTTGATACAATTAAATTAGAGTTAACTTTGGGTTTTTAAATTCACATTGCTATGTAAACTAAGCAAATTGTGTGAATATTGTTTGCTGTTGCTTGAAGTTATCCAACAATTACAAGTGAAATAATTTAGTGTTGAATTTAGCTCTCTTTTTTTACATTTAAAAACAGGTTGTTCTCTCAGTAAAGTTTTGTTTTTGTTCCATTCAGAAAACAAATACCAGTTGTTCTTAAAACAATATTTCAAACAATTTAAAACGAATAATCGAGTGGTCCTTTAATAATAATTATTATGATTATTTCGTAAATTGAAACATATAATTGCTCTTTTTAAAGCATACAGACAACATTGCTAATTGTCAGAGGCCATTATCTGCACTTTGTGACCCAACATTTGCATGAAATAACAAACCTGTAAAAGTTTAAACTCAATCGGTCACCGGAGTCACGAGAAAATAATGAAAATATTGTACCTTTTCACTGTTTTCAAACATTGAGTTTTTGGACTCGAAATCAAAACTAATTGTCTTACTCGTTTCCCCCCAAACTGTAGCGTTTCAGACAAAAATATTTCAAGGAAAGTTTTTCACCATGACCATTTTTTATACCATGTAAGTTACGTGCAAACCCGTGAACATTAATTTGTTCAACCTTACCAGTGTATTCCTATAAAGAATCCAATGTTTGAACAAGAATATTGATTGTTCAAAGGCTTATCATTCTAAAAAGGGTCGATTGTTTTTAAAGCATATTTTTTAGGCATATAATTGATTTTGTTTTTGGGGGTCTAGTTTGTACCCAGTGAGCCAGAAGTAGACAGTGAATACAAATTAAATCTTGCCTCTTACATGAATGTAAATACAACTCAGTCGTAATGACCTGTGCTTTTGAATTCTCTATTGGTTGTGTTCAGGGATAGTTTCTTATCAATTTAACTCTGGTTAGTTTTTCCTACAACATTCCCATGGATCCAAACACCAGAGTGAAAGAGGTGCAGGAACTGAGAAATACCCGGGTTTTATCTGAATTTAGAAGCTGTTACGTATGCCTGGTGAAAAATGGCCGTTTTCTTTAGATATTATACTTCATCTCTGGTGCTGAGGGTATGTGTTTCTACAACTCCTCGGGATTAGGTCTACCAAAAAGTGGAAATATCGTCATTTGCACATACTTTGGATCCTACTTTCAGACCTTATTGTCACCATTAACTCTCACCTCTGGAATTGTGTATAAAAAAGACTCGTGTCGACATCAAGGCTCACTGTCATGGGTCCACTTACCGCAGAATTCTGAGTTGACGTCCCATAGAAATGCATGTTTTACAGGGCGCCGTAAGCGCATAATTCAACGGTAAGCAGGGCCAGGAAATAGGAGCTTTTGAACCCTTTCCCCAGTTCTCACCGGTAGTACGCATGCGCAGAACCTCGCGCGCAATACTGAGCATGTGCGCGCATGCTCGGAACTGTCAAAAAGGAGCGTTGTGTCTGCTGCCGCCAGCGTCTCAAAAGTCACCCATTGGACCCTGCGTTTTTGAAGCGCTACCTTCAAGCTTAGAGACCGAGTTCAGGATTTAGAAATGATAAATAAAATAACAATGTCTTAATCTTCCGATTTTAAAGTTCATACCAGTACCAATTATGTTTGAACTATACTGTACCATTGCTTGTAGCGATTGCCGCAACCCAAGTAACCAGGTTGTAACAGCTTGTGACCTGCAGTCGATTTCACCAAACTCTTCCTAACTTAGGAATCATCCTAAGTTCAAGATGCAAAGTGATTTGTATTGTGACATCACACTTTTCCTTAGCAATTCAGATTGATTCATACATTTACTCATCTTAAGATTGATCTTAGTGCTTCGTGAAAACGACTGCTGCTATTATAAAAGTTCCTGATGACAAAACATGGATCGTTTTCCGTTGTTTTTACACACACACACAAAAAACGTGACCCGAATAATGATGATTACTATCTACGCAGGTTGGTTCGATGGTTGGCTTCATGGGAAACAAACTGCATGAGCCAAGAGAAAAACTTGGTAGAATATAACCCCAAAACAGTTTTTAAAATACAGCCAGCTGTGTGTTTGGACTTTGTTTGTTGGTGGGGGTGTTCACACCTACAGCCGGTGTCAATTTTAAGATGCTAGATCCGATTTTTTTCCGATTTGACCCGAAGATCTGGATTTTAATTTTAAAAAGCTATATTATTTTTTGTAGATTCGAGAAAGTTATAAACGCTTTCATTTCCAAGTATTGCATTGTGTATTGTGTTGTATTGAAAACATCGGCCAATGATTAGTGGTACCGTGGCTAATTAAAAACTAAAGAATGAATTATTGTCGAGATCCGGACATTAACTCACGTCAACCATTAGCGGTGTGCAATTTTGCACGTTACATCAGATTGTGTGCATTGTCCGTGGCATATATTATATGAGAATGTTTTCGATTACGTTTTTTTGCCTGTTTTAGACAGCATCATCTGTAAAAATTCGTTCAGACAAAACTCTTATTGAAAAAGAGATGAACAAAAATGATTGTTTTGTTTTTTGTCATTATTCAAACATGAGCGTCGTATGGATAACAATGTCGGTGTGGAATAACAAAAAGTACAGTGCTCCTCCGTACGCCATTTTCCATTAAAACGAAGGCATTGTTGAAATGACGCCGGTAGACTCGATTCATTACAATCATTATACACCATTATTCATACGAAACTAGATAACTGAAGAAACATTTTTGTACGGAGCCCGGGAAGTGACGTGGAAAAAAAACTAATTTTGTTGATCACCCAGCCACGTGATGTTATCTCAAGTCAATCTGACTACAATATGAGACTCGGAATCCGGTCTCAATTTGTTGATCCTATAGAGAGGTTTGTGGAGTTTTTAATGGCTGCGTACAAATTGAAAGCAACTTCGACTTTGTGCCGTACCGGTTGTTCGATTTTTGTTTCCGGATAAGTGTTCAAATAATTGGCTTCTAACTGTGTAGTGTGATATCTTTTTTCTGTCATGAATGTTGGTTGTTGATCTTAAAATGAAAATGAATCCAATCAGTCTGGTTGGCAATAAATACACTCTAATATCTCCCGGCTCACAGTGGGAGACTTTTGAAACGTTAGCGGGCGCCCCGGTAAGCGGGCCTTTTCTTTGGGTGCACCACACTAAATAGGCTCCCATAGTAACCAATGCTAAATGCTAAATATTCAAAAATACGCAAAAAATATTTGAAAGTCTCTCAGTCTCTAGAAAACAAATTGAATATATTTTCTGACAACTGAACTTCATGTTTTCTTTTCAATTTTTAGTAGGTTAGCCGTTGAGAATTTTTGCTAGGCTGACCCAAAATAAAAACACCCCTGAACGAGTAAACTGGCCAGAGTTCATCTTGGAAAAATGACCCTACACTGTTAAGCAAAATAGGGCCATTTTTAGAGGGCCAGTCTACACAAAATGCTCTAGGATGAAAGTTAGCAACCCCAGGGGCACAATGTTGGACCATTTTTTAACAATCCATAAAAGCAAGGACCTTCAAATTTACAGAAAAAGTTGTGGGTTTACATTTTATTAATGAGGCTCAGCGCATGGATTTCTCTCTATTTAGTGTAGTACACCCCTATGCGCCCGCTAAACTCCGGGTAGTACTGATCCAGAAATGGGTCAGGCCCAACACGGGACCCTGAATCCGGATCAATTCTGACCCGGTAGTTATAAGATTGTGTTTTACTTTGAACTACAATCTTGCTTTTGGCGTCAGATGCAAAATTAAAGAATTAACAAATTGCAACAATCATCTGCTGACTATAGCCCAGAGCCCACATAAGTTATTACTGACTTGAATAATAGAGCTTGACAGTTGGTTACGCTCCACAGCGGCTGTAAGCTGCTTGGGAACAATGCTTTAAATGTCATATAGCCATCCTCATTTGTGGCCATTATTTTGTATATATTGTATGATTGTAAATGAATAAACAGCCCAGACAGAAAAACAGTCTGTACTTTGAAAATGACTTTTTTTCACGCTACATTTTCTGAGAAAGTACGGCAGGGTGTAGCTATGAAAGCAACCGATACCGGTTGTTCATGGCGCATTATGAATGACAATAATGTATAGTATGCTATTATGTTGCTGAAGTCATGTATATGCTTTTATAAACTCAGCTTGATGAGTCGACTTCATCAAAAAGGTTCGGAGAAAATTACTTACTTTGTGTTAGAAATACATCAGACTGCACGTCACTGTTCTACACGCGAAAGTACTTCATGGAAACTGATATAGGCTTAACTAATTAAGGGCTTCTTTGTTATTGGTACAAAAAGCCGACTGTTGGTCACAGCATGTCTTTGCACGTAGTTTGCCATCAGCTCAGATGACGAACTACCCACTGCAGGTCACGTGATGACATGTAAACATTGGTCGCGCAATCGGTCTATTACTGCACTGGTGACCTGGATACCGGGCATTGTTTCCATAGGGAGGAGAATTGTGCTGCATTTATAATTTAAATCTTACCTGGTAAAAGCTAAGTGGATTTCACCTTCGGAACAATCCAAGGACATGCACGGGTCGTTTATTTGTGAGCAGGTTTGGACTCACTCATTATAATAATCTAGCTTTGGTCATCTCTTCCATATACATAGGAAGAGTCTTAATATTATGATTACAGCCCCCTCAACTGATGGTACAAAATTGTCATCATCAGTTTCCCCCCACAGCGTTTTCTTCAGGCCAACGAGTTCATAGTGCTAGGCATTTTTCGAGGATGCTTTGGTTGCACTACAAGATTAAGATGATAACATGACAATGAAGGTGAAGAGAGAAAAAAAAATGTCAGTTTCAACTAGCTTATGTTGAAATGTATCTCTTTTAAAGACTTCTGCTCGTCACCATTACCTGACGACTATTTCTGTGGCACAACATGATCATGTACGCGTACATAGTTTCCATACAACGCGTGCGCGGGTCAAAGGTGATCTTTCGTGGCACGAATTTGTTTGTCGTGCGTTGACGAGTGGGCGTCTTTAATATAAGGACTTAACGGAGAGGCATATAGCTCAGTTCGTGTACACAACTAACCCAAAATGTTGGAATTAACATTTGCACGACAACGTCCACATACACCAAGATCAAAAGTGACAGGTGATTGATATTTCACTTTATATAGGTCGATTGTAAAGCTGTAGGCCTACTCTTTCATGGCGTGCGCAGATGGTGTCACACTCGCTGTCCTGATTGTATATACCGCACCTTTATTCCCAGCACACACGCTTTGCCGCATCTTATCACCCCATCACTGTATCTTATCCAAAAGCCAGTACTGGGAGACATCGCCCCCCCCCCCGTACTGCTGCACTTCAGAACTCCCTACCTGCATCTCTCTTTCCATCATTACAATATATTCCATCAGTTCAACAGAAATGTGAAGAGATATCCTCTAAAAAATAATGTTCTTTATTTTCTCTTGTAGCCCTCACCTTAAGTGGTGCTTTGGCCTTGATTTTTTCATTGAAAAAAAACAACAAAACAAAACAAAACAAAACAAAAAGAAAACAGAAAACAACACCAGTACACATAATGTGTACACGAAATCATCACTTGTTCTAATTCGTCTATGGTCGACCGGTGTGCATTTTGCCTGCTATTCTGAAACCCGGTAATAACTATTCTAAATACATGACGTCATGCGTCAAACAATCTATACAGTTTCCCCTTATTTGCATTTCCACTTTGTTTTTCCTCTCTACTTTTGTTCTCTTTTGGGGTGAAAACTAAAAACAAATCAGTGTGCGAAAATGACGGCGCGGCATGTACCGCCTTAATTCCCACTGATTGTTGTCACCGTTCAAAAGCAATTGTATACGCATTTTTACAGCACACTTAGTTTCTTTCGTCAGAAAGACGCAATAAACTGAAGTGTACGTAATGTCATATATATTAACCACTAGAGAACCGAGCACGCTCGGTTAAGACATCTGCTCTAGTCATGCGGGAGTCGTGGGTTCGAATCCCACCCTAGTTACCTGTGTTTTTTTTTCCACAGGACTCGAAAGCACTGAGTATACAGTGCTTATCACACATCGGTGTAAGGCAAAATGAAATTTATATTCATTCCCCCGATGCAAATATTAACATCTATCAGACATACATATTACTTTGGACAAGCCGTTCACTTCCTTCTCAATTTTTGACCGCTTGGCAAATTCAGATTTGTTTTGGTTTTTTTTTGTGTTGTGTGTGTGTGTGTGTGTGTGTGTGCCCTGATATTCGCTGCCTTATGGAGACATTAGACAAAAGGGAAAGCAAGGAACAATGTGTCTCCATAGGGAAATTCTAAAGAGAGGGTTGCTCCACAAGGAATTTTGTGTACAAAGTCTATGGGAGGATGTTAACTACAGGGACAAAGGAAAGAACAAAAGAAGTCTCCACAAGGATGCAAAAATAGGAATGTGTGTGCGTGTGTGTGTGTGTGTGTGTGTGGGGGGGGGGGGGGTGACACTGCGTCCCTTGACACTGCGTCCCTCGACAATGCGTCCCTCGACACATGTTTACGTGGTACATTGCCAACATACATTCATTCATTCTTTGCAAGGGAGGTTGTTTTTAGTTTTGCATTATTTTTAAGAAACAAATTGTTTGAAAGAAGACAAAGCCTTGTTTGTTATTGCCCCCTCCAACAACAACAACAAGAACAACAAGAACAACAACAACAACAACAACAACAACAACAACAACAACAACATCAGTAACAGCAACATGAACAACACAAGAATACACCCCAAAGTAAACACGACGGAAAAAATGAAAAGTTTTGCATTATTTTTAAGGAACAAATTGTTTGAAAGAAGACAAAGCCTTGTTTGTTATTGCCCCCTCCCCCGAAAAAAACAAAAACAACAACAAAAACAAAACAACAACAACAACAATAATAAAAATAATGACAACAACAACAGCAGTAAAAGCAACATGAACAGCACAAGAAAACACCCCAAAGTAAACACGACGGGAAAATGAAAATGTGCGAGCAATAAATTTGCTCATTATATTGAAACGATGATTAGGCTTCTTGAAAAGAACATTTTGTTTAATAGCTAGACAGAATGGTTCATCATCCCGTTTCGACAAAACAAAGCCCTTCCATTGCTTCATTTGTATTGGAAACGTTTATGCCAGATAGTCTGTACGTCCACGGCAGTAATTACCTCCCTGCACTCTCCACCTTAATACTGACAAAGACTCGCATCATGCACCCATGGCAACCAGGTACACGTTGCCATGGTAATCTACACGTGTTGATCGATCTCTCTATGTAGTCGTTGCCTTGGAGGTAATTCGTTACTACATCAATTCAAAAGGCGCAAGTCGTACGAAGAGGCTACCTGTTGGTTTGAGAGTGATGGTTACTATGGCGATGGCGCTTCAATATTAATATCATAAATTTTATTTGTATTGAAAATAGACGCGGCTCTAGTAAAAGAGGTATTAGAATAAAATTACCATGAGCCCGACTATGAATATGGTATTATTTTTTACCAAGCCCTTACCCCATAGTTCCGAGGTATATCCATATCTTCGTTCACTGTGATTATATAAATTCGGAGCAATACATTTTGACTTTTTTACACAACGCATTTTATGATCAAAATTGTGTTCAATTAAAATGATATAATTGTTCTTTTGACCATGCTACATGAGATTTAAAATGTGTTGAATCTCCAAACAGGCAAGAAAAACTGAGTGGAAGGGGAAAATAAACACGGACCGAAATAAGTGAGCAACATTTGACGAGTTATTTAATGGGTTGCTTCAGTTTCATAAAAAATGTATGGTTCCGTCGGCAGTAATGCTCTTAATGCATTTACACTTTGAGTTAAAATACATCATGTTAATGGGACGTATCGTTGTTATTAGTCATGTACTAGAACAATGGATAGGGCATAATTATAATACGTACAAATGCGATGGCTACATCCATCGAATACTACGTTTGCATTGTTTTGGAAAATGCAACAATATTTGAAAAAACATACAAGTTGCAATCTCTAAATGCAGATATTGACCATATACCAGGGAAATATTTCTGTATGAATAACTAAATCAGGGAAACAACGTTCTGAAGACCACACAAATCTCCCGTAATTGTGCGTAAAAATAATCCCAGCATGGACGTGCACAGAATCACAGACAAAACATACAACTTTTCGTCTTTGTTTTCTCTTAAAAGTGACTATATACCGAATTCGCCTGTAGGATTTTCAGTTTGGTTGTATGTTGTTTTTATTGAACGCTAGATGATGGAAATTTATGAACTCTTTTGAGAACGTTTATGTAGTTTCCCTTTGATGCATGCTGACACCATCTTGTTTGTGTTCCATGAATACGATCAAGTATAATTTGTCTTTCTGGTAATGAAACCAAGGGACCCTCGAATTTGACTAACAGTGTAAACGGCATGCCTCAAGACACATGTGTTGAGAAGATGGCGAAGAAATGTCAGTTTTAGACGCGAGACGAAAACCCATGATAGGGAAAACCCCACGCAAGGAACAGAAAACCCAATCCAAATGTATGCATGGCTCCAGTCACCGGGATTCGAACCGGGGTCCACAGGGGTGAAATGCAGGCAAGAAACCACTGAGCCAACCTGAATGCCCTTAGCAGCCATCTAATCTCATCGTAAAGGGGCAGGCTATTTTTTCCCTGTCAGCCTCGGTATGATTTTGCTTGTAAATGTGTGAAAGGCATACAAGATGGCTCCAAACCACTTTGAAGGTCAATTGGCAAAGCGTTTACCTTTCCCGCCACTGTGATATGCGTCTTTGAAATGCCTGCATTGACATTGGTTGTTCTTTTCACCATTTTATAAAAAAAAAACGACCTCATTAGTTTCCCATCCGGCTTGTTTGAGCATTTTTTTTTTTGTGTCGAGGAAAATCGAGAACGCTGCAGCACAATTTATGGGCCTACACAACACGTGGTGAATTGACCCTTTAAATAATATATCAGAATTAAGAATTCAACAAACTGTTTTGTACGACACCAAATTGGACTTCGAAAAAAAACCTGGCACGCTTCAATGTGTACCAAAAACTAGAGGTAAATAATTTAACACATATACATTAGCCGGAATTAACTTCGCTAGAATTTGTCACTGGACTGTTGTGAAACCAAGTGTTGCTTGTGGGGGATATACCTTGTTTGCATCTGCAAAGACATCACCCATGGCTATCGAGCCTGGTTGGTGGCAAAAAGAGCCGGTGCGAATATACTGCTCATGCGTCCCCCATCCCCTCCCCCTCCCCGGCCAATTTGAATGAACCTCAAAGTGTTTACAAACAACAAAATCCATCTTAGTGTCAGTTGAAACTGCGACCAAGAACTATCTTTCCCAGATGGATTCAACACCATCCAAAGATTGGAGTGCCATTTAAAAATAAAATACTCAATGAACGGTCTTATTAAAAAAATAGTCGTCTTTACATTAAAGGCAGTTGATTGCACCACACCACTTTGTATAAACCCTTACGAGGTGCTATATAAATGGGTCTCATAATTCAAAAACTTGGTACACCCTTCTTAAACTTATTAATTAGCACTTCGACACGCACGTAGATTCGGGCAAACATTAACCAGACTTTTTCGTTAGAACTTAGTAATGGTGTTTTTGTCCGTGTCAAATTTCGGGCAAATCAAACCCTCTGCCCCAATAGAGTCCCCATACACAATATTGGTTGTTGCGTTTCATCATGAAATCACATGATATCCCATCATCCATCCTCAAAGTTTATTTGTGTAAAAGTGCTTATGTCGGAATGGAACATAGGACGGTAGTTCATTTATTTTCTTTCAGATTTCCTCCCAAATTACAATACGGCTTACAAAACAAACTGCTTAGGGTTTTAGTGCCATGGAAATAAAGATTTTTGATGAACATTCGCACGAACATCTTAGAGGTATAATACACAAACCACTGACATGATGACCGTGGAAGAAATTGCCCTCTTCGTTTTTTTTGTTTTTGTGGATAAGATCTTAAGATATTATTTGTGTGTTTTTTCTTCTTAAGATATCTTAAGATAATATATTATCGTTCAGTATTGGCCCAATGTTTCCTCCTGCCTTTACCCGGTCCAATTCGACAACAAAAAAGTTTTCTAATTCAACGGCCCACTTTATAAGGCGGAAATATTTACCCTTTCTTTTTTAGTCATCCTCATTTTCAAAATAATTTAATGTTTTGGTAAAACAAAATACTTTCTGCGTGTAAATAAAAAAATAATAAAAATAGTTTTAAAAACATTGAAATTACTATACATAAAAAGCTCATGAAATGTTACATTATATTCTGGTAATTTTTAATCTCAAAAGTCCAGGTTTCAAATGGGGGGGGGGGCACCCGGGTAAGGACACTAGTTAGTGGGGCACGTGCCCCCGTTCCCCCTCCTCCTTAGTTACGCCACTGATCCCATGGTTATAATCCATTTCTAGTTTCCTGGCAGGATCCTCAATCTCTTTCATGTTTAATACACAAACACTTCGCTGACGGGAGGAGCAATGCAAACAACATGTATTGTATTATGTGATGGATGTGTACGTTATCGTATTTTTACTTTTAAATTGATACCGGTAATTATTGGCAGAGAGGTAGAACTGCATTTGCTTAACTTGTACACGTAAATTCTCCCTGGGAAGTCAGTGGAACACAGCGTTGGCTAAGAGTTTGATCCCACCCTCATTTCTGTCAGCTTTAAGTCCATATAGTTGAGGGACGAGTAGTGAACCGCGACTCCCTGATACACCTTCTGCTTTCGGGTCCAACGAGCATTAACACCTGGTTTTAATTCGTATCCCCACCCCAACATCTCAAATTCCACCTTAAGACAGAACAATAAATTACATCAAAAACAGCAAGCAGATTTGGTACAATTGAGCCACGTGGAGGCCATTCATATTTAAAAATAATTCATACATTAAAAAAACCCGCGCGTGCCTTTAGATAACGGGTCATCTGTCAATCAAACTCCTGGGGAAACTCTACGTGGCGACATTGCACCGCACTTCCAATATCACTGCCCAACTAGTTGAACGTGTTATCATTTGACAAGAAGCTCGCCCTGAAGGACTTGTGTGGCAGACCGTCTGATCGGGGTATCGGGAACGACTTTACTGCATCTGCCGTGGTGGTACCCGGTATAGTCTAACGCGATATCTTACATAGTGGTGCACACTCGAGATGAACGCCATGTGTTCTCAAGGGGGACAAAACTGGACGTTTCCAGTCTTACTGGTGAGTTTTCTTGTTTCGTTTGCTTGGACCGTCTTCATTTCTGATCGTTGTTATACTCATCTATTTAAGTGACGGTCTTTAATGTGCTTTTAATTTTCATGCTTCATATCAGGTTACGGCAGGTTTTAGGAAGGTTTGCGGTAACATCAGGTAAAAAATACTATGTAATTGGTTCTAATAAAAGAACCGGGAGGTGGTATAGAACCCATTTGCAGAACCACCACAGCTCAGAACAGTGTTACCGTAAACCTTACACTCAGATTGTCTTTCCACCGTGCCAAGTTTCAAATTCTATTGTACTCGGTGGCTTTTTGGAGAATCCCAAAACGTCTGATAATTCGGTCAAAAATGCACCCGATTCGACTATAGCCACCGTCACTTCTAACTCTCTGAAAGTTTTCGATTGAAATTTACTGTATTAGATTGAAACTAGGGGCAAACTTCAGAAGATTTGCCTCTTGCCTCAATCGAACACAGTAAGTTTCAATCTAATTAGAGTGATTTTCAATATTTAAAGCCCCAGCTCAACATTGATAAGAAGAAAAACATAAATGTTTACAGATTTACATATACCTTACATGGTAGAAAGATGATGATGGTAGAAAAACTGTCCTTGAAATATTTCTGCCTGACGTATTATCGTTTTTAAATAATAAATGAAATAAGATCCAAAATTAGTTTTCGTCTCATTGAGACGAAAACTCTGCCTATAGGAATGTGTAGAGAAATGCTTAATGCATTTTTTCCCGTTTTCTCGCAAATGAAATAACGAAATGACCTGACATTTTCACAGGTTGGTTTTGTTACAATTATCTTGATTTGTGCAAAGGAATGAAAGCATTTGCAGTCAGTTTACCAATGTGGAGCTGGGGCTTCAAGTCAGTGAATGCATCCATGGTTGCAAGGGTCACGACCGTTGATTTGTTACCTACTGAGATTCTTTCTGACCCGGGCCTAGGGTTAGGTTTTACTTTATGTGTGTTACTTTTACTTTCCTGGTTGCGTCACTGAGTTGAAATGAATGCTTTTAGTCGGATCCAAAGCGAAACCACGTGTTCACTTTGATACAACTGATGTTATTGACTGTTCATTTAGAAGACAGCACGACCGGGAGTCGAACCTTCCAATTTATTGACACATTGTAATCAATATATATCGATAGAATCGACCACCAACCTTTTCAACGTGTATAGTTATTTAAACAGATGTTAAATTTACATCGTGGATAAAGAATGTTGTTTGTGTTTTACCCGGAACATCAATGTGAGTTGAGTGCTGTATACTCGATACTTTTCCCGAGTCCTTTGAAAAAATAAAGTCCACAGGCACATTACTTAGGTGGGAGTAATGTTCGTAGTGGTGTATACCAGAAAGGGCAGGGGACTGGGGCCCCCTACCCCCGCCCGCTCATCGGAACCCTTGCCCCCTCTCTCTTGCCCCCCACCCTTCCCCCCCCAAAAAAAAAAAATGAGACCGAAAAAAGGACATAAAAGAATGGTTCGATACATTAAATAGTCCCCCCCTTAAAAAAACATTATATTTCTAATAATAAGAGGACCAACGAAACATGCCCGTATTAACTTGAAGTGAAAATGTGAAATAGATCGTGCATAAGTGACCGAACTCATTACTTGTGCATGCTGTTTTATGGAGTTGCAATCGAGCATAGTTAAGAGTCTTATACTTAATTATCGATGGCGACCCAAAATATTCTGTGAGAATTTTAAAGCTTTTTTATAATGTGAAACTGAACCAAAAATAAAACGTTATAATTTTGCAGACAGCCGTTTGAAGCCGAAAAAAGGGATCAGGCCGATACAATAATTTATAACAAAAAATATCACCATTTTGTTTTCCGAACATGCCATGAAAATGCTGTGCTGAATCTTTCTATTTTTCTAGTTATTTTTTTTTTGGTTTATGTGCATTTCTGTTTATTTCGATAGATGGTTGCATTTATAATTTTTTTCCTCGACGATGTATACTTCAAAAAAGGGAATGTAATTTCTTCAAATATCGTTTTGGAAGAGTAATTATTTCAAATCGTGTAGTTTGCACTCAACACACCACAGAACTAAGATGTGAAAGTTTCATCACATTTGATGATCAATTTTATTATTATTATTACTATTATCAATCATTAACCACTTGCTGGATGTGTTTTTGCTTGTAATCTTGAAGTGCAAACAATTGGGCCTATTATTATTAGTATTAATAGGGCGTTCATTTCTATTTCAATGCTTCCCGTGTTTTTCAATTTGAAGTAGGGTTGGTCGGTTGAAAACCTTTTTTTTTTAAGCAAAAAAAAAAAGAAAAATCACTTTCCTGATGGCAACGCGCAACAGCTTCATAACACTGACCGTGAGAAAATTAGTCCGATAATGAATGACACGAGAAGGCTATAATGGTGGCTGGTTTAGTCCTTGTCGAGGCTCGCCACTCGTGTGACTTGATTTATAAATTATTTACATGGATCATTTTTTTTTCTCAAAATGGTCACGCTTGTATGACAAGTCATACGAGTAAATCTCTTATTTGCCTACACGGGGAAGCTAAACTCAATACGATTATGCTTCTATGCAAAATGCACTCAGGTGTAGGCTAAACCATGTTTTTATTATTCAGAAGAAACAATGCTTATTTTATGGCCATAAGCCCCAACAAACGTCGGTCGGAAATGGGAACAGAAATAAAAAGGGACGCCATTATTGTTTTATTTGACTAAAACAACACAAAATGTACAGGGAATAAAATTGCAAATACAAAATAGTATTGAGTGTTGTAAGAAAGACATTCGGAGACGTATAAAATGAAAAAAAAAAAACCCCAAAACCTACAGATTAGACAAACAGGAAAACTTTAACAAGTGAAATAAGTTCCATCGATCATTCCAACGTAACAGCTACAATATTGCCCCTTTCCAAACGACTTTTTTCAGTAAAATTCCCCGTCAATCTCGCTCCCTTTGTTTATTCTTTATCAGATATAAACAAAGGTGAATTGTCACGATGAAGTTGAAAACAATAGTTGAAACAATAGTAGTTGCTTTTGACGTCAAGGTGGTAAAGCGGAAACCATTAATGATGATGGGTGGTGAGAAACTCCAGGAGTCCAACTGATCCGCGAAGGGCAGACCATTTGCCAGTTTTTATTGCAGTTGAACAACAGAAACATTGTCATGAATTTTTAAAGGGATAGTGTTCATGGATGTGTATGTTTTACGACATATTATACAAGTTCCTCATAGATGTCCGCTCATTTTTAATTAATGGTATAAAAAACAACTGATACTTAATTGCACGTGACGTATTGCTGATGTTCAAATTGCCCTATTCCACGGACAACAAACAAATTGCACCTCAATGTTGACAGATTTTAGATCTATAACGGTCAGAGAGACTTGCAAGGTATAAAGTTGGCGACGATAGTTCGTGGTACCGTACTGCTAAATTTACAGGATTTGTAACTGACCTCTCGCCACCGGCACGGTGCAGTGGACTATAAGCAGACCTGCTCCAGAATTCGGGGGCCGTGGGTTTGAATCTCACCTGAGTAGCATGTTTTTTTCCCCCAAAGTACTGGGAAAGCAAGGAGTAGACAGTGCCACATCGTTGTAAGGGGACAAACCTAAGATAATTGCATGCCAGTTCAGAACAGATATTGCTGTGGGAAATCATCACGAATTTGTTGTTTTTTGGAGTCGCTTTAGGGCCACCATAGCCTAGCGCAGTTTTGCAACCATAATGGCTCCATTTTAATTGCTCGATTCGTGTGTAATATGTCAACTTGAGAATATTACACCACTGACTGGCTCGCGTTTCAATAGGATGAAAACAACGTAAAGCTGACATCAATTGTTGCAGGCGCTCAAGTGCAGACTCAACTGGTTGCTAGGCGACGCTTTGTGAAGGTCTGCTGTGAATCGATGCGGGGTTAAATGGCTTGAAACTGTTATTCCCTGCATTGAAGTTGTGCACCTATGTATTCATATCATCACAAAGGTTGTATCGTAACCCTGTACGCTCCCTGGCCAATCGGCAAAGCTTATCGTGTCGGTATAGTCACTGCGTCACACGCGCGCGCATCTGCTGCACGACCAACGCTTTTACCACCTCCGGCTCCATCCAAAGCTGGCTTACGTTTTGCGTGTAATTTTATCAAAAATCTCCCATTTCTTTGTGCAGATGCATTTCTCATGACAGAAACTTCTAATTCTGAGAAGACCTCGAGTCTTTGTGGAAGTTGTATGTAATAGCCAAGTCCAAATGGTAAACCGTGTTTCTTGCATAAACCATACAAAAACTCCCCGAATGCAATTCCTAAAATGGGCTTATGTTAATCAGTGGAGCCTAGTTTGTGTGAAGTGGGCGTGGCTTACAGTGAAATTACGCCACACTTGGGAACAGTTACGCCACACTTACCAAATTACATAAATCCGTTCAGCACAAAAAAATTGCTTAGCACAGAAAAAACATGCTTAACAAAAGCGGGTTACCGGCCAAAATACAATGTATTGAAATGTAGATCGTTTGCAACTGGCCCTCCGTTAAATTCTGCTTGGAGTACAAATTTGCTAACCACTCATTTCTGCTTAAAGCCCATGTTTATCATTGGTAAATGTCAAAGACCAGCATCCACACTTTATGCGACCCAACGTATACATGAAATAACAAGCCTGTGGATGTTTAAGCGCATTTTGGTCACTGGAGTCACGAGAAGATGGTGAAAAACACCCTTGTGTGTTTTCTCTGTTTTAGAACATTGAGTTTTGGTCTTGCGAGATCAAAAAGAACTGCCATGTATGTTAAAACTGTGTTGTTGTTTGAGTGCAGTGGCGTAAACATACATTTTCATTTTGGGGGGCAAGCTTGGGGAAAAGACATAGTTCGGGGCTATTTAATGTATCGAACCATTCATTTGTGCATTCCCCCCCCCCCGATCTTATCTTGGGGAGGGCAAGAGGGGTGGGGCAAGATGCTGAATTTGCCACTGCATCATTTCGTGGGAGAGGACTCAGTGTTGCTCAGTTGGTTGCTTATTTGCCGAAATTGACAGAAAAAACCTCGAGTAAACCTTGATCACAAAACCCATGGGGCACAGGGGGCCAGCGGCGCCATGCGATTTAGGTAAAGTCGAATAACGCACAAATAATGCAGATGTGTTTACGGATCATGATATAGTCAGTTTACCCAAATGGATGCATACATGCAATCTGCCTGTAAGCCATGCGCTATCATGTTTAAATTAATTAAATCATGCCGAGTCAATGTTGCACCAACATGAAGCACATTCGGTAAGTTTACCTTCCACCGTCTCACAAGCCCAACCTATTTCCAATTAAGTTTGTTGAGGTCAAAAAAGCATAGCATAAAGGTTTCTTTAATCTGTGACAAGACAATTTTTATGCGCTTTAATATTTTATGCTTCATTAACACACGGGTGACCTGTATTGGAATAATGATTACAATATTAGTCAATACCGCTGATCCAATTGTGTACAGAGCATGCGCTGTGGCAGCTCGTCACTAGGGGGAAACCAAATTCTTTCCAATTTGGAACAGGCGCGGTTGATTCTGCTGAACAGCTTTTTTTTCATGATGTTAAATGCTTTCTTCTTCAAGATAATGATGGTAGAAAAATTTCCTTGAAATATTTCTGCCTAAAGTGTTATCGTTTTTAAATACTGAAATAAGATCCAAAATTAGTTTTCGTCTCAGTGAAAACGAGAACTCTGCCAATAGGAATGCGTACAAAAACGCTGGATGCATTTTTACCGTTTTCTCGCAAATGAAACAACGAAATGAGCTGACATTTTCACATGTTGGTTTTAATACAAAATATATCCTGATTTGTGCAAAGAGTGGAAGCATTAACAATCAGTTTACTACTGTTGAGCTGGGGGGTTTGAATACCACATTTTATGTGTATATAGAATATAGATTTCCTTTCAGTTCTGCGAGGTGTTTGGGAGCGGCGCGGTGACTTTCAAAAGAGGTTGAATGGAAAGTGCCCTAAAAATCACCCACCAAAGAAATAACACCGAGTTAATCATTGTTTAAAAGGGGGTTCATCAAAAGGTTAAGAAAGGTATGGTGTATAGGCCTATGATTGATTTTTAAGCAAGTGCATTTCTCCAGTTGTCAATAAACAAGCTCTAAGTGAAACACGCACACACTGTCTTCAAGAGGATTAATTAGTTATAGGTTTTTGTCATTCAATTTAAAACCTGACTCCTTCATTTTCCTTCGAAAATGAATGCTTCATTGCATCAGCATTCAACGGTCAAAAAAAGAAAAGAAATAGGGGTGGTAAATCAGCAAGAGGCTAGTCAACCATTCAGTTTCATCAATTGTAAATAGGTAGTTGAAATTCAACTGAAGAATGGTGAAAATTGTAGTCTTGAATGCCTGTTAAATGAAATAGAATGACTGGAACGAACCTTGGAATGAGAAGAACGGAATCATGTGTGCACGGAAACGAAATCGAATGCAATAGTGGCTATAAAGAAACCATACAGTTTGAATTTGAATGAAACTGAATTTGAATGAAACTGAGTTAACCTTTTGCAAAAATTCACCGGGAAAGCCTACATTATTATTATGTGTACCCTACACTAAAAATAAAAATAAAAAACCCTCCCGACCCATGCCACACAACTTTGTCTTCTATTATTTCATTTACATGTCCACGCCCTTATTCTTCTCAGTCCCTGGTAATAATACATTATAGTGAGCTCTTCGAAAAAGCAGACCTCGGAAATTAATGAAGTGGCAGTAACTCACATCGTTTCAGCGAAGTGACGCCCACTTCAATTGGAGTATTATAGCTTGTGTCAGAGACTGAATGCCACTCTGGAACAAAGTGACGCAAACCATGCTCCATCAATGACCTTCGATATATAAAAACTTTGTATGAATTTGCGACTTTTTTTTCCGAGTAGACGAAACAGCCTTTTATTAATTTATTTATTAATTTATTTATTTTTTAATGCAATTGAAAACTTGCATATTCATGAAAAATTGTGTGATGTTTTGTCAGGAGAATCTGAGTATCATAAAACATGACTTTTTGTTTTCGTTTTCTTGTCTCTCCCCCCCCCCTTTTTTTGGTTCTTTTCTCACGGGTCTGTTGTCTGAACTTTTGGTGAAATGAATATTTTAAACAAGAAGATATTTAGAGATTACCAATGTTTGCTTCTTTATTTTTATACATCTTTTTGCATTAAAAACATTTTTCACAGTCATTAAGTTGATCATTACATGATTTCCTAAGCTTGAGTCCATTGATTGTTTTATGAGTGAGAGAGGTAGTCATAAAATGGTTTGTGAAAGTTGAAGGCATAATGAGTAAAGAGAATGCGTAGTGAGAATGCGCATAGTAAACGTGAGTATTGCACATAGCTGCGGGTCGTAAAGGACGGGTAACTATACGATACGAGCCGATATAATACATGTTTTGAAAAGAAGGGGTTTGTACGTAAATAAGAATGAGCAAAATTAATAGTGAGTAAAATGTGTTATGATACACTATGACATCATGATGACGCACTAATTCAACATCTCGGAGTAGACTCTTGTATCCAGTGGCGTAAACAGAGGGGGAGGTGGGAGCACCCACCCACCCCCCCCCCCCCCCCGCGCTTAGCTTCTCGTCAAGGCCTTCCTTTGTAGCCGCGAAGACCAAGTCAGCGTCTCGCTCGAGTGGTTTCGCCACTCGTCGTGTAGGCGGACTTGGTCTTCGCTGCAGTGGCTTTAGCCACGAAGGCCTTGATGGGGGCTACCCCGGGCCCCCGCTCAGAACCCATGCCCGCCCCTTCCCCCCGATGAGACCGACTTTTGTTTTTGCCTCTGATTACGCCACTGCCAGTTCTTACACACAGCTTTGCCTTTCTTTGATTCAACTTAATTGACAAACACGGCAAATTTAATTAGAAAATACCTTGAACGTGGTTGAAAAATAACGCGGTTGATCACGCCTGAATTTTTTATTTTATTATAGTCAATTGACTTCCAATGACCGTAACTTTCGGTTGAGCATCATCACTGATGAAGTATTTTTTTCTCTTCATTTTACTCGTAGGTGTTACTCTTTGCAACATATTCATCAATGGCTAACGATTTTGAGAAAGGTAAGTGTTTCAAAAAAGAGAGTAATTTTCTACCCCCATAAAATGCCTCATACATTATTACCTGGACATCAGGGTAGAACATGATTGGAAATTATCAATTAAAAACCTGGCAATTAAACAAATATGGGGAAACTGGAAAGTTGGTTGGTGTTGGACTTGAGCTGACGTATGTCTGTGCCAGACTTTCTAAAAAAATCACTTTATGGGGTCAGTAATATTCCTATTTTATGGAACCAGGGGTGGATTTCACAAAGCACTAGAGGAATAGTCTTTATCTCGAGTTGAGACGAGTAGCTAGTCCTAACTTGTATGACTTGTCATAAGTTAGGACTGGTCCTCTAAAAAAAAAAACCTCCCGGGTCAGAATTGAATCGGACTCCGAGTCCAAGGGGGAGCCTGACCCATTTTAGGGTCAGGCTGACCCGGAAAATGATTTAAAAATGGGATTTTAACTCCAATTCTGCGTCAGTTTGACCCAGAGGCCCGGAATTGCAGCAATACTACAAATCAAGATCTGGTTCATTCAGTTTTAATTTGAAATGATTGCTCCTAAAGAATATGCACTCATAAAGTAACTCAATTCAAACTGTTGAGCATTCATTCGTCAAGTAAGATCTTTCAATATAAAGGGGTTGTTTCTGTCGTTCCATTTCGTTAAAGCCTATAAGTTGCAATGTGTTTGTCATACGTCAAAGATTTGACTGCATCATTGTCAAACATATACAGTAATAGTTATTCCATGAAGATGATCAGTCAACTGAAAAACGATCATCAAAGCATGCTCATCGAAGCGTCGAGTTGTTAGACCAACAATTCTTTTCAGAACCACCACAACTTGCTGAGAGATTTTATGAATACTACTCGCGGGTCCCGCCAGTTGAATCAATTTTAAATGGGAGACTTGCATAAAATTGGAAAGAAATAACCCTAACCTTAACCTTAACCCTAACCCTAAAACCCTAACCCTAACCCTGAAGCCCAACCCTAACCCCAAAAAGGATGGGCCCAATCGGTCATGAAAACGCGCTTCCTATTCGTCTAACCTGGAGACCCCTACTAACCAATCAGGTCACGAAAAGAGGAGCGCGCAACCTAGCCGTCTTGACCATTGGTTGCACGCAAAATAGTAGCCAATAAGAAGTCGCAAAACGAGGAGCGCGCTGCACAATATTAAAATTAACTCTGGGCCGTGTACCAATAAGAAATCACGAATCATGAGCTGTGGGAAGTGGGTCACTGGCAGAACGAAAAAGAGGGTAAAACTAGAGAGCGGGCGCCGGGGGAGGGCGGTCGTATATATTTTTAAAACTCTAGCTGCTGTCACATTTGAAACGAAGATTGTTTACATAAGATGATTTGCGGGGTCCTTGCTCTGCGACCATGAAAACGTTTTCAACCCTTTAGAATTATTCAAACTTCCTGTTCCTTGCTGGATACATTCTTCAACCCTTCTAGATAGGTAAGGATCAAAGTTTACTTAAATTCCATGTATATAAAGTGGCAGCCGGATACGGCATTTTATCCCAGCCCAGCAATAAGGTCGGCTGGGCTTGGACCCAGCAATAGAGAAAGGACCCAGTAACGCTAACTAGTAACAGTAGGGCACTGTACCCCTTTTAATTTATTTGGACTAAGATGACTAAATTTTAAAGTGGGGCAGTTAAAACACATAAAATTTAGATTTGTAAATTATTATGTAGCCTTAATAATCATTCTGCCTCTGCAAAATTTCATAAGGCTTTACACTGGTAAGCAAAATTTAGATTTGTAAATTATTATGTAGCCTTAATAATCATTCTGCCTCTGCAAAATTTCATAAGGCTTTACACTGGTAAGCAACTGTTTGTAGCAGAAAAATATGACACGTGACAGAGTACCGGTATGCTCTTATTAAAATTGGCGTTGCAATGCACGTTTGGGATGGATTTGCATTGTTACGGCATGTGCTAACCGTGGGTTAGCAAGCATTTACCCTTACTTATACGGGAAACAGCTTTAAGTTCTCCCTTCAGACCTACCCTGACTGTCCAACCCCAAAACTCAGAGAGCTGCAATTTACAAGATGACATTAAAAAAAAGCCGGTTGTTCCCTCTGCTCTTGTTAGAAGATGACCCAAACTGCCCCAACCCCAATTATAAAGAAGTAGGCCTGTATCACGTCCTTAATGATGGGATGGAAAAGCAGCTCCTCTTCTAGGTAATTATAAACCCCACCCTGACTGTCCCAAAAAAAAAGAAAGCTACATGATGGTATAATTATACTAATAGATACGGTGATTTACACCTACTCAATCAAGTCCCCGTTGCCCCCAAAAAACAAGATGGTGTACTTTTAAATTTCATATTCTTTTATCTACTTTCTCCATTTTACTTTTAGTGTTTTTAGGTCCTCGTGGTTGGCAACTCCCTGAACCCCCCCCCCAAAAAAAAAAAACAAAAAAAAACAAAACAAAACAAAACAAAACAAAACAAAAACCTAATTTTTCCTCCCACTCAAGTAAGTGCTGAACTTGACTGTCCTACCCACAAAAGACTGCAAGATTGCATAATGGATTTAAGCCGATATTCCAGTCTCTCCAAGTTGGACCCTACTTTGACAACAACAAATCAACAACATGTGACCCAGGAAGAAACTATTACTAGTAAGCTTGCGGGTACAACCATGTAAAATAACTCTTTTGTGAGATGTGTTGGCTCTGAAAAGAGCCGGTGTGGTCTCGACGTTTCGAACAGTATACTCTGATCGTCTTCATTCTCCTGAAGACGATCAGAGTATACTGTTCGAAACGTCGAGACCACACCGGCTCTTTTCAGAGCCAACACATCTCACAAAAGAGTTATTTTACATGGTTGTACCCGCAAGCTTACTAGTAATAGTTTCTTCCTATTTCCCACACCATGCAAAGCTTCAAACATCACCTAACATGTGACCCCACTAACTGACCATCTGTTTATTGTCATCAATCTGTTTATCGTCATCATATTGCAGTGGAAGAACTCTACAATGAATCTCTGGCTTACTGGAACTTTGAAGAGATAGATTCCACAAACTCAATCCCGGCAGTTGACATAACCGATGGTTTCTGCCAGATTGAGGGTAAAGTCTTATTGATTATTTTGATAATGCCAGGAAAACCTTAAAGTAAAGTAAATCATTCGTATGTTGAGTGTTTTTTTATTTTGTATTTTATTTTACATTTATGTGTCCTCTGACCGGGTTTCGGGAAAGTAACAATGCTTTACAAAAACACATCGCTGTATGGATAAAAAAATATAAAAATAATATTCTTTATCACCGATGCAAAATTCACATCTATTAAATAGTTAAGAGACATTTTTTTGTATATTTGGTTTGCGGTAACACCATGTGATTATATCTACTTTGCTATATACAGTAGATTGTTCTGTGAGAACTTGTCTTGCTATTATTAGATATAATCACATGGTGTTACTGCAAACCAAATATACATTGATACCTCACCATGCAATGCCTCAAATCCTATAGACATTTTTTTATTTATCAGTATTATTTGAAATAATTTTTTTGATTTATTTTTATTTCAAGAACTGCTATACCTCATGAATGAGCACAAAACGAACTAGTGGAATGCTGAAGACGCAATAAGAATTTAAATAAAACTGTTAATTAGCACAACAAATTCATTTAATTTGTCACAAAAATTGTAAAAAAAATCCCCAAAACACACACACATACAAAAATTTGTGATTTGAATAGAAAGTAAAGTAATTTAAATCTCAGTTATTTCAATGAGCAAAAATTCAAAGGAATTGAAAACCCTATATGCCAGATTATGAAGGCTTGCCGATGCCTCAGAATTAATGCACATGCGTAAACTGATTGGACATGTCTATTTCAAAAGTTTATGGGGTCGCTAAAGTGGCTCTGCATGGCATTGGTAACAAATCATTTTCTTGCAAATGTCCAAGTCAAGTCACAAGTCAGTGCTGGTAGTTACAAGTCAAGTCACAAGTCAATGCTGGTACTTACAAGTCAAGTCACAAGTCACAAAAGTAGCAACTCGAGTGCAACTGGAGTCCAAGTCTCACGACTGGAGTCAACAGCTCTATCATTAATCTCCACATTGTGTCTCCACTTTCAAAGGTATTCACGGGGAGAACAGCTTTGCAGCCAGTTTGAAACAACCCACCGATGATCACACCAAATCAGCCAAGATTACTCTGAGCTCGTACGGTTCATCCAACTGCCCAACGGACCCACTGGCCTGTGAGGAGGGGTTTACTGTTGCCTTTTGGCTGAGCCTCCAGAATTCCACAACAACTAAAGTAAAAGATGACTCTAACTGCATGTTACTGAGCCTCAATGACACGTCACATAGCGGCTTTCAGGTATAGTGTTTTCAAGGGCTGGGGGCTTAGGGCTGGGGGCTTGGAGGGGGTGGGGGCTTGGAAGGGGTGGAGATTCAGGAGGAAACTTAAGATGGGAGAAAAGAAATCAAACTTTTGTCGAACAGTATTTTTGCAAAATGAAGAAAATAACTCCTTCTGGAAATGTCCCCATGGCCAAAACTGTTGACACTAACCCTTGAACCCCACAGTTTGCAGGATTTTTTACCGCGTGAGGGTGTGGGTAGGCACACACACTGTTGTGGGGACATTTATACAATGGAACAAAGGTCCCCACAACGTTTTTCTTTGTCGAACCCTGTCCCCACAAGGTAATTCAATAGAAAAGGGAACAATAGAACAGCAATAGGGAGTCCCCACAACTGGGTGTTAAAAAGAAAAATGTGTGTGAGCCAAAATTGACCTGATGCTAAACAAGCACCACAAACTGTTTTTTCCATTGTTATTATCATTCATTATTTTGCCATTGATACAAGAAAATAACATACAGGCAATCAAAACAAGATAAAGCTGTAATTGTGATGCAAGGAACTTAGCCGCTGAAAGTGCCCTCTTGTGCCCTCATGCACCAATAAAACATCTAATTACTTATTTATTTGTTTTGCTGTACTATCTTTTCCTGCAGCACTATTTAACTGTTTTTTTCTCTCACTCTTTATGTATGCACTGTTTAGTTTATGCTGAAGGTGAGCAGTAGCACAGTGACTTCCAAGGCTCTGGGGACCGAGATGGAATCAGCTGAGGCCTTCAACGCCACCAACAATTGGATATGGAACCATCTTGGATTGACTTGGAATAATAAAACTTCAAGTAAGATATTTCATTTAGAAAAGTACATAAACACCTTTAAATCAGACAAAAATAAGCAATTTATAAGTTAATGCTGAATTTTAAGAAGCGTGTTCTTAAAAATGTGTATGTTTATTTAAAAGCAGCTCAAGCATGATTTCCTTGCTTATTAACCTACCTTGATATATCATGGTATCATGAAAAAAGCATCCACTCAATAAGTAAGGCAGATTGTGCTATCATGATACAAAACAGCCTTGCTTATAAGCTGTAGTAGCTATCATGATATGTGACTGCCCATATCAACTTGTTAGCGCTCCTTTTCACATGTTCACTCAGTCACTGATTTTTCCGCTTTGGGAATTGCCGTCAAAAACTGCGTGCCTCTGTCATTTTTTTTACACAACTAAAAAAAGAAGAAGCAACGCTTTGACTTCTTAAAAAGAGTGCAAGGAAGACGACATAATTCTGCATCACACTGGAATAAAATGTTGAATTTTGATTAAAGAAAAAAGCCCATACTTTTTTTTTTTTAGGATTTACATTGGTGTTTTTGCAGAATTTATCACCAATTTGTGTGTAAAAACACAGTTTTCAGTAACCTAAGTCTCTTCAGCTCGCCGTCACAAACAGCGCCAGTGGGTGACCTTCTTAAAAAAAAGTGTTTTTTTAAGGAAGGTTCTGGTCTAACTGATTATCTAAAACTGTTTCTGATTGGACCTTGTTAAGGCTCGTACTTTTAGGATTGAAGAAGATGATCGCCAATCATAATCTCACTTACATACATGGTAAGCATTCAAGTTATGCGTAGTGCTTTCCCTTCCACACAGGTTGCACGTGCAAATGTGTTACATTTTGTTACAATCACACCACCCGCAAAATTGAGTACAAACAAGTAAAATAAATAGGAGCGGTTTTTAGGCCGTAAACAAATTGATATGTGGCTTATAAAGCTACAGTGGCTATCATGATACCTGACCACCCACTTAAGCCATGATGGCCTAGTCAAATGGGACATCAAAAGGGAAAGTACATCATTGTTTTTTTTGGAAGAGTGAAATTACTCTAAATCCTTAAAATTCCAACAAGCACGCCATTCAAAGGACCTGTGCAAAAATATAATCAAATTCAATGGTAACATTTTAGGGAAAACAACAAAAAAGGGGTTTGATGTTTTGTCCTAGATTGGGTGCATTTTCATATTGGGCTTATTTCAATTTTGGCAGTGAGCAGTAATGACTTGTTGGGTCTGCAATATTCTAAGCTTTGACAGTATTTAAAAAGAACAAATATGTTTTATCTGATAGATTGATATTGGTGTGAACTTTATAATGAGTGATCTTTCAGACTTGTTTTCATAGAATTACCAATCCTGACACAGTAGACAGCTGTTGCAGTTGAGACGTGTTTGCATTGGACTTTTTTGGGGGGGTAAACTAATCGAGCAAATGGGTAGCTTGACCATTTAAAGTCCAGTGCAAACAGCCCCGAAAAAACTTCACCCAGGTAACTTAACCGAATCCAATGGGTAGTTTAACCGGCCACTTTCTGCCCAGGTAAACTAACCTGGTCAAACTAACCTAGCCAAAAACTCCAGTGCGGAGGCATTGTCCCGGTAAAACCGACCAGTAAAATACCACATCCGGTTCGCACACGCAAAGGCTGGTTTATTGTTGGCCGCGCAATGGTCACGCGATTGTAAAATCGACGCGTGATGCAGTTTATTGTCATTGCTGACGCCTCAGTTGGTTAGTTTCACCATCGTCTCGGTTAGTTTACCGGCGTCAAATAATCCAAGCGCGGTCACCGGTAAGATTTACCCATTAGAAGACCCCATGGTCTTGGTTGAACATTTATCCAATGCGAATGTGGCTTTGGTCAATCTATTACACATGGTTTGTGGTAGAAGTTTGCCCCAATGAAATGCTTGCCTTCATTCATGAATATGACTATGAGTGAAAGTGCATACATTGGACAATTGTTGAGTTCACTAAATCCTTACAGCTCTGATGATGTACATCAATGGGGAGTTGTCAGTCGACAAGCAAGCAGTTTCAACCTATCCGATGACGACTGACCAACCCCTAGCTGATGGTGGGTGTGACTATACGGCTCTAGATGAAATCGCTATGTGGACCAGACCTCTCAATGACGATGAAATGATGATATTACGCCTGGATCGATTCAACGAGACTGACATTATGACTACAACACAGCAAGAAACCACCACTGGTAAGTACCCCAAGAAATACAGGCTCTGGCTGCATGGCTCTTAACAAATATCAAGCAAAGAAATAAACAGCTTATCACGATTTCCTGTTTACAAAGTTCAAAGGGGGAGGCGGGGGTAGGGGGGGGGCAGGGCTGGCTATAAATTTAAAGCCTTGGAACTCATTATTTGTAGTGTGGGGCTGCAGCTATTGCCCCAAGCAAGTTGAACCCTAGTTTTGCCACTGAATGAGGTTTTTTTTTTAGAGCTTGTCAATTAACAACTCGATGTAATCAGCCTCTGTCATGAAATACCGACAATGACCGATGAGGGCGTTTAGCGGAAAAATGTCAATGTGACGGATAATCCAATGCTATATGATATTAAATATTTAAAAAAAAAAATGAAAAAATGCCAAGGAACGGCTCACCATGTTGACATTTCTTTTGAAATATTCAAGATTCAAGGTTTATCTTATGCAAGGGATTTTCCGGTCGGGAAGTGACTGATATTTTCCATTGAGTTCCTGCAGCATGCAACGCCGCCATCTTGACAAATTCCCGCAATTTCGCCACTGTGAGAGACGCTAATGGCTGAAAGTTCTGATCAATAGGCCAGGGTTCTGCCCAAGATTTTTTTAGTGGCGGAAAAAAAAATGTGGCCCGATGCACAGCGTGCACGTGTGCGCTGCGGTTGGGCCACCATTCCACAGCGTATATGCCCCGTTGAGTCATGGAAAAACAGTTCACGGCATAGCATGGTCTCGCTCTGTATGTTCATTTTCCATTGTATTAAACACTATGAAATAGGGTACGTGATGATGAAACTGGTACCATGTTATGCCAAGCGTAAAGCTATGATCAGCGTAACTGGAAACCATTGCAAAATCAATGCAGTCCGCTGGAAAAGACTGAAAGTTTCAAACTAACGTATGTATGTTATGATCAAAACTTATGGCTTTGGATACACCTTTTTTACTGGTAGTTACAGAATTTTACATGTTTTTGAAATTATGTGAAAGGAAATGGGCAATTTTAAGTCAATAACTTTTGAAAATGAGTGGTGGTCGAAAAAAGAGAAAATTGCGCCAGTGGTGGTCGGGGAATCTTGGGTGCTGGGCGGGTTTTCTGGCACCGACCACCGTGGGCAGAACCCTGATAGGCTCCTCCCCCTCCTCCCACCATATTTTGGTTTATTCATGTTAAACCTTTTTATATTGATCTATCCATAAATACTTTTTTTTTTTGACAATTTTTGAAATCCAAACAGAGGAGGTGACAACACCTGAAACTACTACTACTATGGGTAAGTTTAACTCGGATATCATTCTATTTAGCTGTCAAAAATGAATTCATTTTTCAGTTTTTTGTGACTACTCTAGAATGCTTCTTGCATTGAGCATGTTCATGGCGTTAATCCGTTTTATCTTGAAGCGTTTTTCCTTTCTTTGTTCTTCCGTTGCCATCTTATCACTCTTTAAATGACTAAACTGACAAAGCAAAACTATCATTGAACTCAATCTGTTCTGAAGACCTTTATACTACTCGCTGAATCTTTGCCTTCCTATTGGATGCAGTTCCCCCCTCCCCATTCCCTAATTTCCCCATTCCGGGTGGCATGGGTGGCCTGTGCGTAAAGCGCTCGCCTCTCACCAATGTGTCCCTGGTTCGATTCCCGGCTCGGTCCATATGTGAGTAGAGTTGTGCGTTGGTTTTTTCCTGTGCCACAAGGGTTTTTCTCCAGACCATTCGGTTTTCCTCCCTCCTGAAAAACCAAACACTTTCGATCTCAGGCTGTGTTCCGTGGTCATATATGGGTTGATGTGGCTGGCTGCCAAGGGCGCCCTTGAATGCCTGCAGCTCGAACACGTGTAGCCGCGTCCTTCGCAATTCAGCTTCTCAGCTGCAAGTAAGGATGATTAGCCTCCCAAATTATTATTATTATTATTATTTTTAAGCAAATGAGACCATAGTTTTGCCGTTGATTAAGTTGCACTGTTTCACATTAACTGCTAAGCCCGTCCATTTTCACCAACCTCCCCGCAAACATATTTTGTTTTCTTTGCAAAAACCCATTTCAATTTATCCACTCTTACTCTCAGAACAGAGCCAACAACGTCATCCGTAACGATAGGATCTACTACCACTATGATTGAGTTGACGTTATCATTTAATTTAAAAAAGAAGTCGTTTCATTTATGAATTTTCAGTCATATTATAATTACTCTGGAATGCTTGCTTGTAGAGCATTTTTCCCTTAGCCACAAAACATTTGTGTTCTTTATTTTGCTGTTACCATCTCGTCGATTTTTAATTGACCAAACTGACAAAAAGACCAAACTAAGACTGAACTCAATCTTTTCTTGAGTATTTGTATTGGGATAATTACCATGGGAACCCCCCTCCTCAGAAAAATCAATGCTCCTCCATCAGATCCAGTCCCCACCCCACCAATACCAAAGTGATAGTTTTGACATTGATCGAGTTGAGCATTCCTATTTCAGATTCACTGTTAGCTCTCTTGCAAATCTCTAAGTAACCTCAAGTAACCTCCGAAATCTTTTTATTCCTTCTTTTTTTTCCTTCCTTTTTTTTTGGTCTTCTTTTTTTTCTTTCCTTTTTTTTTTTCCTTTTCTTTTCTGTTCTTGAAACCTTTTTCCATCTATTCATCCTTACTCTCAAAACAGAGCCAACAACATCTCCCACAACGACTGATTCTACCACTATGAGTAAGTGTCAAGTGTTTCTAGATAACTAACATTTTTTGGGCTCATTTGATTTATGGTTAGTTTTTTTAAGTACACAATTACTCTGGAATGCTCCTTGCGTCAAGTTGAGCATGTTCAATCATGGCATTAATCTAAGTTTAATTTAGCTGCACAAACAATTTTGTTTTTTATTTTGCTGCTGCTATCCTGACAATCTTTAAATGACCAAACGAACAAATTGACCAAACTAACACTAGAATTCACTCTAGAATTCACTACAGTAGTAGAAGTAGCCAATACAACTCTTGCTAATCTACTGTCTGTAGTTAATCTTTGAGTATTTGTATTGCATCGAAGAGCAAGTGCATCCTCTCTGAAGAATGGATGCTTCCCCCATTCGATACTGCCCCACCCCCTCCTCCTCCCTCCCCCAGCAAACTAGAGCATAATTTTGACGTTGGTTGAGCTGAGAATTGCATTAAAGATTAACTGTTTAAAAGTCCAGAGATCCTCATCAAGAGCCATCCCAACCCAATTCAAGGAAAACAAAAGTATCTCTATCAATCCATCCTGACTTTCACACACACAGCCAACAACACTTCCCACAGCGACTGAATCTACCTCTTAATAAAGGCACTATAAATGGAGTTTACTTTGTCAATACAAATATTTAATTTCTTTCAGTTATGATTATTTTGCATATGACTACTCTGGAATACTTCCTGAATTGAGCGTGTTCATGGCATCAATTTCTTTGATCCATTTTTTGTTAAAATCTCGAAGCATTTTTCCTGTGGCCTTGAAACAATTTTTGTTTTTTTGTTTTTCTGTTTTCAACGGCCTGACATTTCCACCCTAGCAGAGTCTTTCTCAACGGCTAAAGAATGACCAACTATTTTTTTCTGTGACTTTCATATCGATCTTGGAATGACTAAACTGACCACCGCCAAAATCTCTCTGAACTAATTCATTTCTGCATGCCTTTCACTCCTTGCATCCGAATTACTCTAGAGTTAACCACTTTTAGTTCAACTTTTATGCCGACCTCCAAAGAAACCAGCGCAGCCACAACGGCTGAATTGTCAACCACAAAACAGTCCCAGTCAACAGCTGAAGCAGTAACCACTGCTACACCTAAATTGCTTATGCCTTCAACACCAGATATGACCTCTCTGAAAGTGACGACAGATACGCCACCCACAATTACGGACGTGCCACTCCAAACAACGGATGACTCGAGGCCTACCACCAGACCCCTAACATCCTCACCTGCAAGCACTACATCGAAGATCATTACACAGGAGAGTTCAACTCCTCTAAAGGCAACCAGTGCACAGAGTTCAACTCCGGCACTGACGACCAGTGTACAGAGTTCAACTCCGGCACTGACGCCCAGTGCACAGAGTTCAACTCGTGTACCGACTACCAATAAACAGAGTTCAACTCCCATGACTACAAGTAACACTACACGCATATCTGGTGAGGTTTAAGCAAAGAAGAATGATAGCCAGACTTCGAAAGAGATCGCCGAGTCCTTTTTATGTAGCTTATGGTACATCCCAGTCTACTGACCCAATTCACAGGACGTCATCATCACAATAATCTTGGTTGTGCTATTTTGGGAGTCAATGTCCCCGTGTGCTTTACACGGTGAAGTGCGCATTTTAGGTGACGCAGCGCTTAAACGCTTACCGTAATTGTTTTTACTCGAAATTTGACTTCCAAAATGGCGGGCGTGGCAAATAGTAGCTGCGTGCAAGGGGGTCATTAGAAGCCATTGTCTTTATATGTTTCCGTTATTGGTGTATCGCATCGAATTAATATTTATAGGTGTTACAACTGAGGTAACAAAACTGACAACTGCTCGAACACAAAAAGGGTATGGAAATAAATGAGTTGCCACCTCATTTTATGGCGTGTCGTGGCCGAGCGGTCGAACACACCGGGTACAAGCTCTGTTGTTTCTGATCAGCAGAGTGTGGGTTCGAGTCCTGCTCTTGACACTTTTGTCTTGAAGAAAGCCATGAGGTCCCGTGTGTTGTGTAATGCACGTAAAAGAACCCAGTAGACTTATATCAAGGAAAGGGACTCACCCCCTTTTTTTGTGGCATCGTTGGCTGCAGATTTGTCCCGCATCGTCGTGTTAACCTTTACAAGGTGCTATGTAAATGGGTCTCATAAATCAAAAAACTTACCCTACCTTTTTTTCCCCCACAGATTTTACTCTCCCAGATGCTGTCAGCAAGGTAGGGGCAAAATTATATGTTTTGATCGTTTGTGCTCAGAAGTGCTTTGAGTTGTTTTTGACACGATAATAGACTTGTGCAAGTCATGCACATCCGAATGGTGGGGCCTGTTAACAAGCATGATTTTGTTTCCATCTCACTGGGTAAAGTAATGTATGTGGGAACCTAGTAGGTTCACAAATATGTTTAAATATGTACATGTGCGAGACTTGCTCAGTCTATTGTTTCATTGAGATGCTTTCCAATATTATGCTGGGTATGAACACAATGATTGTAATTGGGCCTTTTTGTGTATTTGCAATATTTCAACTCCACCATAAATTACAAGAAATAAAGCAACCAATAAAAAAAATCTAAGGGACTTGATTAGAAAGTCCCTCCTATACACTAAACTGCCACAAAGTACCGTATTTTCCAGGCTAGCATTTGATGCATGGGTTTCTTCTGTTTGTACGGCTGGCATTATCAGGAAACCCCATGGCTTGTGTACTGTGGACTTAGTCTCCACAGTCTCCTGTGGCATTCTGTGGAGAGAGCCAGTAGGGCAGGAGAGTATACCGATCAGGAAACCCCATGGCTAGTGTACTGTGGACTTAGTCTCCACAGTCTCCTGTGGCATTCTGTGGAGAGAGCCAGTAGGGCAGGAGAGTATACCGATCAGGAAACCCCATGGCTTGTGTACTGTGGACTTAGTCTGTGGAATTTTGTGGCATGGGCCAGTTGGGCAGGATTCACCTGCTGATGCTGCAAGAAGTGCAAGAGTAATAAACCAATTGCAAAGAAAAGGGGAGTAGAGAGCTAACATTATGACAGAACTTTTATCTCCTGACCCAGAACCACCAGCCATGTATAGAAATGTATTCATCAGTTTGATGATATCTATACTCTTACAAAATCCTATCAGGGATGCCAGTTTTCAGGCAATAGCCTGATTTTCAGGCTTTTCCTTGTACGTTTATCATGGTTGTAGACTGATTTCAGGCCTTTCCTTGTACGTTTATCATGATGATAGACTGATTTCAGGCTTTTCCTTGTACGTTTGTCATGATTATAGACTGATTTCAGGCTTTTCCTTGTACGTTTATCATGATGATAGACTGATTTCAGGCTTTTCCTTGTACGTTTATCATGATGATAGACTGATTTCAGGCTTTTCCTTGTACGTTTATCATGGTTATAGACTGATTTCAGGCTTTTTCAGGTGTATGATGAGGGTTTCAATGCATGATTCTCAGGCTCTGTACAAAAACCTGACTGGCATCCCTGTTCTATGTATACTCTCAGACAATGGGAGACTTTTGGACGGTCCTTTTTCACAATTCTCACCAGTAGTACGCGTGCTCAGAACCTCGCGCGCAATACTGAGCATGTGCGCACACGCTCAGAACTGTCAAAAATTTGTAGTTTAAGTGCGATCTTAAGGTCGGGAAAAGAACAACTGTGTAGAAACCTCCCTTGCTGAAGGTGGTATGTTGAAAAGGTTATCTAGTCGATAAGTAAAGAAAAGAAAAGGGCCGCATATACAAGAGAGAAATCTCTTTCTTTCTAGTGGAGTTTTCCCTCAGGACAATTGCTGGGGGGTGTTGGGTGGGTGAGGTTAGCATCAATAAACTATTGTTCGTTTTCTATTCAATGAGTAAAGAAAAGAAAAAGGATGCATGCAGGAGAGATATCTCTGACTTGCTAGTAGAGTTTTCCCTCTGGACAATTGCTGAGCATCAATGAGCTGTTGCCCCCCATCCCCCCCCAGCCCGTTGATATTACTTTGTGAACCCACTGCATAGAAGAATCCTAGATGCACTAACTGGTACCTGTGTATTCCTGATTTACATTACCAGGTGGAGGGAACCAATAACACTGAGGAGCTCATCGACACTCTGCAGTTTGTTCATGAGTATCTTGCTGGTTATCAGAGCCCTTCTAATGACATTGTTGGTGCTGACAGGAAGAATATAAAGAGCATACTGGATATCGTGCCTACCAAGATTCCCATGTTGGATAATTCAACTGAGGCACAGAGAATCTTGGAGGTGAATTAGTTGGAAGGCTGTTTATCTTATCTTGTAATTTCCCCTTGACGGTCACTGCTCCAGACAGAGAGGATCTATGGGTCAAATCCTGGTTATTTTTTCACTTAAAAACTGGCAATGGCCCTTGGAGGATGATTTCAAAAGTTATGCTCCCTGGACTCCTTTGGATCCACTAATAGTCAGACGGCCAAACTAGACTGAATTTGAGTTTTCTTTATATCATGAAGTTGTTTTGTATAAAAAATACAGTATAAATGTGTTCAAAATAATGTTAATATTTATATCTTTCTGGTAATGAAACCAAGGGACCCTCAAAAGTGACTTGCACTGTGACCCGTAGGCCTGAAGATACCTGTGTAGAGAAGATGATGAAGAAATGTCAGTTTTAGATGTGGGAGGAAAAACCCCAAATAGGAAAAAACCCACGCAATCAGGTAGGGACTGAAAACCCAAACCACATGCAAGGCTCCAGTCCGGGATTTAAACCGGTGAAAGGCAGGGAAAGAAACCACTGAGCCAACCTGAATGCCCTGAAATTCCATGTTTCTTGATTTACCCTGGAAGATTTTAAGCAGGTCTTGCTCAGTGAGGGTGGGAAAAGGCGGAGACAGAGGCTTGGGTGTAGTATGGAATTCCATGACTGCCGTTTGAACATCGCATGTATAGCGAGAATAGTTGTCTATCAAGCTGATTGCACCGTCAATGGCGCATTGTCAAGTCATGCTGTCACATTGTCACGTCATGCCGTCACATTGTCACGTCATGACATCACATTGTCATGTCATGCCGTCACATTGTCACGTCATGCCATCATATTGTCATGGCATGCCATCACATTGTCATGTCATGCCGTCACATTGTCACATCATGCGGTCACATTGTCATGTCATGCCATCACATTTTTGCGTCATGGCATGACATAGTTTTTTCCTGCCGTCCTATTCAGGTGTTGTTGATTGTTGGTCCTTAGCCGTTTGTGCCGTCTAACAGCGCATAGTCAACAATGCAACAATGCGACGTCACGACACGACAGTGTGACGGCACAACGTGACTATTAACACCATACATGTGACGTTCAAACTGCAATAATGGAATTCCACACTACAGGAGCTGTCAAGGGTTGGCTAGCTGAAAATTGTTCACCTTATCCTGTAAAACTATATGTTATTTTGGGGAAGATAATTATCTTGTCCTTACCTCCCTTTCACTCCATGTCAATTACTTTTTGGATCTTCCCCGTAATTCTGGAGGAAGTTCAGGATATGATGTGATCGATTTGCAAGAATTAACACAAATTGCTCATTTCATTCTTTTGTTTCACAGAAATACATGGCCATAGTCAACGATGTTCTTGAAATTAACAAGGACTTTGCCAACCAGGTTTGAAGAACGTTCAGTCGTATTTTTACCCAAATATTTTTTTCTGTTGATGCCTTTGTCCCATGTTTTTGTTTTACATCTAACCTTGGAGGTCGGGAACTATCACCCACCGGGACCATTTGTCCAAGTCCAGAACTCTGGTGTTTTTGCAAAACATGTACCCTTGTCAACTCTCCAAGTTTCCTGAATATTGTTGAGATCCGTCAACAAGTCAGAAAATGCAATTTGAATAAGAAAAGCATTGTTTTTTTCTTGTCTCATAAAATTTCTGGTGTGTTATATGTTCTGAGCTTCCAGCCCTGTAGTCTTGTGGCTGCTTTTCATTGAAACTTCAGGATTTTCGAGTATGCATGTTTGTTCATTTTTGTTCTTCAAAATAATACTAAAAATAAAGAGAGACTATCGCTTGTTTCCACAGATTTTAAATATAACACTTAAGAAAATTAGTTGTGTTCACTAACTGTTGAAGATTTGATTGTTTTAGTTCTAACTTTTGTTCTCATGTTTTTACCCATCTGAAAGGAGAAAATGCTCTTGTCAGGGTTTGACCTAGCTAATGCTGTGGATAGCATGCTGTCATCCTACATTAATACAGTGCCTGTAGGTGACAAACTCGTCAAAAACACCTTTGTAGGTAAGTCAAGTTTGGTAAAAAAAAATATTTGGGATGCAATCCATTGCAGTCGGTAACGTTCTGCTGACTCCATCGCAAGCAGAAGTTCATTTTTTTAAGTTTTATTGTGCAATGTTGACTTACTTGGTATACCTGTTGTAGTATGCCACTTGAAACATCATGCACGTGTTTCCATTGTTTTATTTTATTTACAGTGTTTTGTCACTACTTCTGGCTGGAAGACTGGTACAATTTATATCCGATTCAAACTAAATTTGTGTCTAGGTAATAAAGCCAATCTTAATACAACAAGTATCAGTTTTTAGAAAATCTCAAATCTTTATGACACGGAAGTAAATAGCAGCTCTTTATGACTTACAAGTGAATGACAGTTCTTTCAAAAACCGACAAGTGAATGGCAGGTCCACAGGCATTTATGTTGACGGGTCATTTCTTGCAAAAAAATGGGGGGGTTTACCAAAAATCTTTGACACAGTAAAAATACCATTTAGATTTATACATAAGCTACGGCCATTTGCATTGTTTAATAGTTTGCGTATGCCCGTAATGCGCTGGCCTGATTGGTCTGTGCACCCTGAGTCCATTTGCCTTTGCAGATAATTTGAAAACGAGACTCGCTCAAGTAAGGTCTTTATTTAACTGACACACTGCATTGGTGTAAATTACTAATTGACGGTTAACAAGCACCTTTACATTCCTGACTCACTCACTATCTCACTCATCCATTGACCAGGGTAATGGTCGTGGAGGTGCCATGATGGATGCTTCTGCAGTCAGGGATCACCTTAGCTCCCTGTCCCTTGTCTTTTGTATGAGGGGCAGTGTTTTGGTCTGTCCAGTCTGGAATGTTGTCGGACCAGGACTTCCTTTGTCTACCTCACCATCACCTGTCCTCGACTGTTGGCTTAGAGGATGGTTTTGGATGGGAAGACTTGACGTGACACATGGCCGTATCAGACGAGCTTGCAGCGTTTCAATGTTGTAAGGAGTGGGTCCCTGCCCAGGTGTTGACAGAAGTTATAACAAACTATAAATGCAGCCTTTTAATAGACCAATTGCGCGACAATGTTGACATGTGGTCACGTGACCCCCTATTGGGTAAACGGCCATACAGCTGATGGCAAAGTAGGTGTAAAGAGATAGGCTGTGACACAGAGTGAGTTCGAAAACGGTCAATTTTACTTTTGTTAAGTGATAAATTAGTTAATCAGCCCCTTTATTTAAAGTAGTATGTTGTGGCATTAATTTAAATCACATCTGTGTTTCATAATTTAACAGAATTCTACTAAAAAGAGGTTTTTTTAGCCATGCACTACCGGCGTCGGACGACTATTATGTAGCCACCCGTCTGTTATTTTGTTTGTAATGTAGGCCTAAATCACTGTAAAAAAAGGATAAACAACGTTGGAAAAGTGAGCATTAATACCTAGCCTTGCAGAATTTCAAATAGGCAAAGGAATCACACAGTTTTGGAAAGCAATTTCTTTGGAGGATTTCAGCTTCAAAACTTGGAAAGTTTGTGTTGAAAAGTGTGTGGTGATCGCGGTCATGTAGCCTAACGTTCCGTCACGCGCTGTACACATTGTGCACATTTATACGGTACTTTTACAATTTTCGAGACTTGCTGGAACTGTCCTTACTGGCTTTATTCAGCCATTTGAAGGTCTCTGGTACAAACTCAGGAAAATCTTTCACAGATTTTGAGCAAGAAAAGCCTCGATTGAATAAACTAAATGCATTAATCATCGTGTACCGTACCACCCTTTCCTATGGAGGATTGCATGTGTGTTAACATTTAATACCCAGAAGTGGTCACGTGATGCAGGTCGCTCAATCGGTCTATTTGTTCGCCAAATGAACCAATATGTTGTAAGTTAGGTTGCTCCTGCAAACAGACAAAGTTGGTCTTGTTATACCTCAAGGGGAGTAAGCTTCAAAGTCATTTCATTGCATGCAAGGCTCTTAACTGTTTATGAGTTATTTCCCACTCAGGAACAAAGCCTTTGCATTGATCGTAATAAGACTCCCGATGAAAAACTCCTGAATAAGGCCTAACCTACATGAGTACTCAGCAGTTACATGGTGGCAAGGCTTTATAAGCTGGTTGGGAGTTAGATTTAAATAGTGTCTGGTTACAGTATCGAGCTTATGGTCACAAGTTGTAACGGCTTAAATTTAAATTCCTCTGTATTAACCCAACTCACCTGACGTCGTCATCACAATAATTTTGGTTGCGCCGTTTTGGGAGTCAACGTCCCCGTGTGTTAGATAGTGCAGTGTGCATTTTAGGCTACACGTTGTTCCACATAAACCTATTGACTCCCAAAATGGTGAATGTGGCACACTCGCCGCGTGTGACGTGCATTCCAGGAGTCAATGAAGACACAGTTACTATGTCACATGGTTTGGGGCAAACTTTTGTATAGCAACCTCCAGACGGCAAACCCTGGTACCATTGTGCCGTACACATTCATTCAGAATTGTGTATGGGTGCTCTCCGTCTTGTGCGTAACTACGCAAGGCTTACCCAAAACCATGTGACATAGCAACTGTCTCTAGTCTGAGGAATTCAAATTGAATCGGTCAACTTGTTGTTAAGCAAGTCATTATACCAGCTAGCTAAATCGCTTATTAATATTGTTCATCCAACCATGACCTACGGATGAGTTTTGTCAAGTTATTTTAATTCTTTCCATCACTATGTGTCATGTATTAGATACAACTCTGTCTAAACCAGTTACGGATGGCTCTGACATCACTATGAAGCTACAGCAGTGCAGGGATAACTGCGGTGATTACGACATCATTGTTGTGATACCAAGTGCCGTTTTTGCGGATTCACGTAAGCCACCTGTGTTCACTATTTAAACCCACTGCATGTAAAGCTAAAGTTGAATGAGGTTTATCCAAGATTTTAACAAAAGGAATCATTGAGAGAGCATAACATTTAACCGGTTGGAGCCAGATGTCGTGTTTACATGCAAATGCTTCCCTTGCCTGGAAACAGAAGCCTTCTCAAGACACCATTATGTAATTTCGGACCAACCGGAGCAAAGGTCACCCTGTCATTTAACTGCGGAGCGTGCACAGACATAGATCTTAGCTTGGTTATCTGTAAACGGATTCTGTGAATTATGGATGCATTTACTCTCAAAGATGTACTCTCCCAATCTCCCTTTACTTCGGAAAAAGGTACTTCTAAGCCTTAAATTGTCCTTGATGTTTTCATTTACGCATAATAACCCCCCATAACTTACAGGAGTTTTGCTTGAAACGGATTGAAAAAAACATGGGGTGTCTTAAATGTTTTAAAACCCCAGCTCAACACTGGCAAGAAGAAAAACATAAATGTCCCGCAGACTTAAATATAACTTACATGGTACGAAGATAATGATGGTAGAAAACGTTCCTTGAAATATTTCTGCTTGAAGTGTTATCATTTTTCAATAATAAATGAAATAAGATCAAAAATTAGTTTTCGTCTCGGTGAGACAGAAACTTTGCCTATAGGAATGCGAACAAAAATGCTGAATGCATTTTTACCGTTTTCTCGCAAATGAAATAACGAAATGAGCTGACATTTTCACAGGTTGGTTTTGTTATAAGTATCTTGATTTGTGCAAAGAATGGAAGCATTTACAATCAGTTTACAAATGCTTAGCTGGGGCTTTAAAAAGGGTCCAAAAATTGCCCATACGTATTTCTGTCTGATCTTCCTTGATGTCCTTCTAAAGATTTTCTTTTCTTGTATCTTGTTTTTCTTTTGGCTTTTGATTTACAGAAACCAAAAAGCAAGCAAGTGCATCAACTTTCTATGAAGGAGTAAAAAAGCATCTGCCAAAAAGTATCCCCGGAGAGTGAGTTCTATTTCCAGTTTGTTTTTCTTCAAATGATTTTTTTTTACTTTTTATTATTATTTCTTTCTCAGAAAATCACTAGGTTGACCCTTTTACCAATAATGCAAGCCAAATATACTTACACTCTCATGTTTTTTAAGTTTAGTTTTGTGAGTTGATTTTTGAGCATAATATTACAGATACAAAGAATGGTCGGTGGTTTAAAAGAGTTAAACCAAATGCTCTAGTGTTAGTTATCGTGTCATCTCTACCAATTTGTTACAAATTACCAATTACCAATTTGTTTTCAAGATCCTCAAAAGTTTGTTATTGACGACTGCTAATCTTCCGTATTTTTAAATGGACATACAGCAAGACTGAATACCGCATAGCAAGTTTCCTTGTAGGAATAAACGTGAATGTTCCATCGACATCCTCGCTGTCTGCTGCTATCACCCTCAGCGTCAGTGTTGGCGAGGTAAGCTTGCAGCAACCGCATACTCATCATCATTGTGTCTTACCCTGGGGGTCTTCCAATCTCATACAGCTGCTTTGTTGGAAATATTGCTTGACACTTAAATGTGCTTAGCGGGGCCCAATGTCATATAGCTGTTTGAGCAGCAAATATTGCTTAACAATTTTGCTGCTAAGCAAAAATGAGCAGGAAACCATTCACATGGAAGGATTTTTTGTCTGGTAACCTTATTCTGATAAGTCTAAGTTTCCAATACATGTTAAAAACATAAATAAAAAGCCTAAGTTTGCTATTTGAGCTATTTTTTGGACCCAGAAATTTGAGAGGGAACCGGTGAAAAGCAATACGGTCTACTCGTTAATGTAGTTAAAGTCTCACTACTACTTCATTACTACTTCGTGGCCGAGCGGATAAGAACACTGGACTCAAGCTCTGGTGTTTCTGACCAGGAGAGTGTGGGTTCGAGTCACGTTCTTGACACTTGTGTCCTTAAAAGCAAGACACTTAACCATTATTGCTGCGTACTTCGGATGGGATGTAAAGCCGTAGGTCCCGTGTGTTGTATCAATATCTATCAACGCTCGTAAAAGAACCTAAAAACACTTATTACTAAGAGATGGGGTTCACCCCGGTGTTTCCGGCATGGTTAGTAGCTGCAACTGGCTCCCACAAGTTGGTGTGATGTTTCCGTAAGGATGCTTTGATGACTATATGATACAGATATATGTTGGCCCTGTTGCCTTGGCACACCCTTCATAAAATGTATTTATCCCTTAAATTGCAAAGTCTTGTAATGGGAGACTTTTGAGATGATAGCGGGCGTCCCACAGACCGGTTCTTTTCCATTGTTCTCAGCGATGAAAACAATGGAAAAGGACCGGTCTGTGGGACGCCCGCTATTGTCTCAAAAGTCTCCCATTGAGTATAATGTCTGAATTCATCATTGATTTTCAATAACTTATAGCCTAAACAAATAGTTTTTCCCATTTCCCATTTTCAGCTGAATAGCAGTCAAGATGCCACGTGTGTGTTCTTAGATGAAAACGGAGGGTAAAACTGATTTTCTCTTCATGTTTGTAATGTAGCATAATGTAGTAAAAGCATGTGGAACATTGGTAACTGTTGAAGACCAGTATCCGCACTTCGTGTGAAACAACATTTACATGGAAGAACAAACCTGCGAAAAATTTAAGCTCAATCGGTCATCGGAGTCATGAGAATATAGTGAAGAGAAGAAAAAAAACTTTTATGTTTTCACTTTTTTTAAACGTTAAGTTTTGGTCTTGAAGGATCAAAACTAATTGTTTTACTCATTTCTTAAAAGCTGTTGCATTTCAGGCAAAAATATTTCAAGGGAAGTTTTCCCACCATGACCATCTTTATACCATGTACTTTATGTGCAAATCTGTGAGCATTTATTTTTGCAACCTTACCAATGTCCGGACGAACACCCTTTAAGCTGTAAGTTCATTCTAGTTTGAAACTTGTGTTATTTGTTGCCTTGGATTTTACTGGCCTGTCCACTTTTTCATTGAGTTTGCCAAAATGTGGAGTAGTGCAGTTGTTCATGGCTCGCTTTACCAAAGAATTGAGTTTTATTTTTTAATGGTATTATCGACGGAGGTTTATAAAATACGGCAGACTGGTGATTAAATCTCGACACAGATAAGCTAGACGTGTCTGTTTCTTTTCTTTTTTTTAAGTAACATTGCTCCAACCTATAGTTCTGAACTACTTTAAAAGTCTACACTCCATCAAGCAAACTGCGCTCCGGCAACAATGTCACTTCGTAACCAGTTTCAAAACGTACCTGGGGTGATATGTCTTTTTTTGTAGCAGCTCCGAGACTCTGGAACCATCGTCCTTCTGAACTCAAATCTTGTAATAGTCTAACTAGATTTAAGTTGCTGCCTTAAAACTCATCGCATGTCTCAAGTCTTCATTGAGGATGTTCATTTGTAACTGCTTTGTTTGTTGTTGTTTGCATTCTTGTTTTTCTTTGTCTCTGCGCCTTGAGCACCCAGCGGATATGAGTGGATATGTGCGCATTATGCTCAGACTCTATGAGCTACAAACAAAGCAAGTTTTTTGAATTCTTGTCACAGTCTAAACGCTGTTTTTAATCAAACTGCTACTGCTGAAGCAATATATGTGATTGGCTACAAGTAACAATTTTGGCCAAACACGCGAACCCAAATATGTAAATAATCCATAAATCATATGGTGGGGTGTCGTGGCCGAGTGGTTAGTGCGTCGGATTTAAGCTCTGGTGGCTGAGTCATCAGAGTGTGGGTTCGAGTCCTGGTCATGACGCTTGTGTCCTTGAGCAAGGCACTTGACCATAATTGCTTTGTAAAATTTGGGGAGGTAGAGCCTTCTGCTCTACCAGCCAGGCTTCTGATGGAGTGACCCAAGCCTACATCCTTACGGACTGTAAAGGGGGTAACCCTGTTTCAGCCCCAGGAGTAGGTGGCAATGGCCCCTGGGAAAACAGCTGATTTGTAGCCCACACCTCGAGTGGCTTACTGGCCTTGTGTGTCTGGCGACTTCAATAAAAAAATATATAAAAAAAATATTAGCAATTCCCGACTGTGAAATTTACTTTTCCCAGGTCTTACTTTTCCAAGGTCACCGTCGACCTGCATGCGTGTATGACTGACCTAAAAATAAGCAAAAGGAGGTCACGGCCGGCTCGGCACTTGGCAACCACAACATCACGTAACCAACAACCACTATGTTCATCACTGAGCATAAGGCATTTTATCATTAATGAATTGAACGATAAAAGGAACTATAAATCTTTATTATGATAATTATGATTATGTTTACTTCTTTAACGATGTCTTTTTTTAGGTGGAGCAAAACCGGAGTCTCATCAGTAATGGACATAGACAACAAGGTGGTGAATTGCTCCAGCAACCACTTGACTAACTTTGCTGTGCTGGTTTCCACTAGACAGTTGGATGTAAGATTTGATTGTTTCCAAGAAATGTGTTTTATGTTAGAGTGGTATGTATCCAGCAAAGGCTGTAGGGAACTCGGGCTGAAAGCGTGCTGATCGTTTCGTTATGCATGAAGTCTGCCACTAAAGATGCCATGAATGTTATTATGAAAAACACAACAGTGAGCCACGTCAGGTTAAACATTGAACATGTTACTTTTTTATCACAAAAAAAACTATCTTGATGATTATTATACACCTGATACAACCAGAAAAGGGGGTTTGTTTTTAATACGGAGATTAAGTCATTTATTGTGTTCACATTTTCCATACAAAATATCAGAAACGAGGTATGCCTTTGAAGAAGTGTAAAGTGGGTAAACTTGCACCCATGAACACGTATAAAGATGAACTGAGAGAATGTGACTGGATGGAGAATAATCGTAAGGTTAATAGAGAACGAGCTGTCCGTTTGTGTCCGCTGTTGTCACCCGGATATCCAAAAATGCAGGAATACTGAGACCATGGCCACAGCGTGCTGAAATGCCCGGCTACGTCGTCCGGATAGCTGAGCACGCCGGACAGCTGAGACCGTCACACCGGCACATTCTGAATGATTTTAGGAGAGGCCCAAGTGTGAGAGAGCAGTTCAGTTTGGTTTGTGACCGACATTTGTATTTTTTTTTCTTTCTCTCTTTTTAGATTAGCGTAGCAGATACTCTGGCATTGGAAATACTGACCAACGTTGGACTGGCTATTTCAATAACGTGTCTCCTGTTGACAGTGATTATTCTGAATGCGCTGAGGTAAGCTCTCAAGCTCAGTTCATGCATGGTGTAAACGCCAATATGATATATTCATGAATGTCTGCAGTAAATAAAGCAATGCATAAAGTTGACCATAGCTCAGAGCACTAGGGCTAGAGATCATATATTTTGCAGGCATGTGATTTCTCAGGATTTTTTCCTGATTTCAGGATTTTTTCAAAACCTCCTTGAGCCTTCAACATTTCTTGAAAGAAGTAAAGCAGCCACCAAAGGGAGAAAGAAATAGTCCACATTGTGTCCAAACCTGTAGTGTTGTATTTTTTGGGTGATGCATAGAGTCTGTAAACCTCCTGAATTGTAACATCTGGGAGGTTCCGGGTCTAGAATAAGGGGGAACCCAGGTCTGCAACCCATTTTCAGGAATGTTCACATTGATCAAATCTCATCCCTGATTTTGCTTCAGAATTTTCAGGGTTCGACCTTAGTGGTGGTCCACAAGCTAAATGCCAGTTGAAACTGTAGCAGACCAGCTGAAAAAACCACGCCAAGTGGTTTGGATGGCCAGTCGAAAATATCTGCAAGGATACAGATTAGAACATTTTGGACGAAGTCAGCGAAAGAATTTAAGCTTTTTTTATGTATTTATTTGTTACATATATCTCTTTGAAATCTAAACAGCCCAGTACCTGGTTGGCTGTTTGCTTTAAATTATTTCTGAGCAATAGTTTTAATTTGCTGTTGAAGAACATTTTGTATGTCATCCCTGCAACCACTTAACCAGTTGCCGGCCGGGATTCTTTTTGTTTGTACCGTCCCCCTGGCGGGATATTCTTTTGGAGGAATTGCCAGAATCTTTTTTCTTTGAGGGTACCTCTGGCACAAAGAAACCCTGACTTGACAATGCCAAGGGAACAAAGATTCTCTTTATTTATTGGATCTTCCGTTTTGTTTCTCGACCGAGAAATTTTTTAATTCACACAGCGTGAATTGCAAAAACATCGGCTGTTACCTACGGCATAGGAGTGGTACTAAACACGGAACCATGGTTCGATTGCCGGCTCACTCTCACTTACCTCCATTGAGCCAAAATACAATGAATGAAAAATTTTGGAAGCCTCTCGATGCCTCGTACTCCCCTTCTTGGAACAAAAGGACAAAAGTCTATAATCAGGGATTACCCCAAAACCACCTCTCAATGGCCACAAAATGCGAGAATATTCAAGACCTTTTTTTTGTTCTTGTGTGGGTGAATCGAAGTGCTAGACGGCGTGTGCGTGGTCTGGCGACCTTTGCTCTGGTGGTCCGAAATTACATAATGGCATCTCAAGACGGCTTCCATTTCCAGGCAGGGGAAATATTTGCGTGTATTCACATCATCCAGATTCAAACTGGTTAACTGATTTTCTCGAGGCCTGTACAATCAAATCATCACTCTCAGCAAGTTGCCAAATTCTAAGTACATGGCAACAGAAAGAACGCAATTTTTTATTAATTTTTGGGGGGGGCTTAGAGCTCCCAAGGTTTGTAATGTTGACAGAAACAAAGTTGTGAAAAAATTTACTATAAATGTAGATCATCAGCAGATCACAAAAGTTGTCAAAGTTCTTGGATCCTGAACAGGCCCCAGGGTGGTACATGGAATATCTCAATGTTTTTTTCTGACAATGCGTTGGTAAATTTTGTTATTGGCACAAGTTTGAGTCGGACCAGATAAAAAGGGCAAACCCTGCTGCAGTGATCTGAAAATTGGCACTTTGTGCATTTTTGTATATTTATGACATTGGTGCTAATTTTCGTATCAACTATCACAAAAGTTTTCCGTTTCTTTTGTCAGAAACTTCCTTGAGTTACATGAATTTTGCAGGAATTTAGGGAGTCTATGTCTTCTGACAATAAAAGATCCAACCTCATCAATAAAAACAACAACTTGACTCAAAAACACTGTACGTGATTGGTAAAGCTGCTAGTGCAGTGTTCTTACTTTGTCTGATTCAATATATAAATGAAAAAAAAACCTGTGAAAATTTGGGCTCAATCCGTCGTCTGAGTCAGGAGAAAATAGTGAAAAAGTGTGAACATTTTTCAGCATGTAAACACAATGTCCTTAATATCGATTGTTGCAACCAAAATCGGCTGTAGCATATGACAGCATTTCAGAAAGGAAATATTTCACAGAAAAATTGATTCTTTATAAACAGTAACCTTTCAGACTGAAACTAAACAGTAACGTTTTTTTTTTTAAATCCTTATCAATCCAGTATAGTGCCTTTAATTTGTAACTCTAAGAAGGTTAATTACGTTATCGTGAAAGTATTTCTATTGTCTGTTGTTGACATATCGTTTTGAAATCTTTTTAGACAATTAAGCAGCACTCGAATCAGCATACTGAAGCATACTGCAGCTGCTTTACTGATTGCTCAAATACTGTTCATCGTGGGATCTTCATTGGCTGGAAGCGAGAAGGTAAAACTCTCTTCGAATATACTATATTGGGCGGCTATAGTGCGCCATTTCTACTGTCATGTATATGAGTGACACTCATTATTATCAAGTGTGCCAGATTATCAAGTGTGACATTGTGACAGAATGACTTGATGAGACAAAAGCAACCCTTGTAACACCTTGGAAGAAGGGTTCACGAGGTGAGGCGGCGCATATTGCTGCCAGACCACGCCAGAAACAAACTGGGTAGCCCTCTTCTCCTTGTGTCGTGGCCGAGCGGTTAAGATCACCGAACTCAAGTTCTGGTGTTGTTGGCAGCAGAGTGCGGGTTTGAATCCCGGTCGTGGCACTTGTGTCCTTGAGCAAGATACTTTACCTTAATTGCTTTGTCCTTCGGATGGGACATGAAGCCATAGGTCCAGAGTACTAGGATGGATAGTGCACGTAAGAGAACCCAGAACACTTATCAAGGAAGAGTAGGGGTTTACCCCGGTGTTTCTGGTTCACATGGCAAGCACCCTTATCTACAAGTTTCCTCAGGCTTGAGAGCTACAGTGATTAAGTTCACTTTTGAGGCATCCTTGGTTTCAACACCAGAAATATATAATAATAATAATAATAATAATAATAATAATAATAATAATAATAATAATAATAATTTATTTATTGGGTTCTTACCTACTGCTTTATGCCTCATCCAGAGGACAGAGCAATGTAAGTGTCTTGCTCAAGGACACAAGTATTATCGTGATGGGTGGGGGGGGGGTGTAACCCACACTCTGAAAACACCAGAACTAGAGGCCGGTGCAAAAGACAGCCACGGCTCCCACTGACCAAAGTTGTAAATACCAATAGTTATAAAATGTTGAAAACATGGAGAGTATTGAAATTTGGCATAGGGAATGATCACGATGATGATAATAATGCAATGCACAAGATGGATGATATTATTGTTGTTAATTCTTATTATCAATTGTTTATTGACGGCGGGTTGGCGTAGTGGTATCTTTCCTCGCCTTCCACCTCTTCATATCCCAGCAGGGGGCACTATGTGGATTGGGTTTTTCAGTCCCTACCTGATTGCGTGGATTTTCCCTGGAATATTTCTCTGGGGTTTTCCTCCCCCATCTAAAACTGAAACTTCCTTCCTTGCCTTCTCTTCAATCCATCAGCTGAGTCTGGAGAAAATAGTGAGAAACCGTGCACACTTTTCACTCAGCATGTAAACACATTGTCCTTAATTTTGATTGTTACAACCGAAATCAGCTGTTGTGTTTTTGTGTGTGTAGGTTTTCAGATACAGTCTTCTCGAATATGACAGCAGTTCAGAGAGAAATGTTTCATGGAAAAATTGGTTCTAGTAATGAATTCATAAACATTAAGCTTTCATACTGAAAAATGGTTGCCTTTTAAAAAATATTGGACGTAATTGTGTTTTTTCAACCCGGTGAGCACATGGCAACCAAGGTGCTAGCAAGGTGTCACTGTAGTCCAGAATTTTACAGAATACGTTTATGTTAAATGTGTTTCAGCATTTCTCCTGAAGACGATTAGAATACACTGATCGAAACATCAAGTTATTAGGTTATTTTTTTAGAACCAGCTACACACCACAGCTAAAAAAAAAGAAGTTCCATCACAAAGTGTAGCCGTCAACATTAGTTATTCAATTTGTTTCTTTCTTTTGTCGTGTGTGTAATAACAGGGACTGTGTACAGCAATTGCCGCTCTACTTCACTACTTCTTTCTGGCTGTATTTTGTTGGATGCTGATCCAAGGAGTGCAACTCTACATGAAAGTCCGTCGGGCTCTCAAGGGGAACATTGATATGGTCTACTTCTGTGTATTTGGATGGGGTAGGTGACTTGCTGGTGACTTGGTCTCTTGAGATGATCTTACAACAATCAATCATCTCACCTGGGATTGGGCTTTGGGATTGACTGGATTGATCAATTGAAACTTAACCAGTTGCCGTCCCGTCCCCCTGGCGGGATTCTTTTGGCGGAATTGCCGGAATATTTTTTCTTTGAGGGTACCGCTGCCACAAAGAAACCCTGACTTGACATATGCCACAAAAAGAAAGATTCTCTTTGTTGGATCGTCCAAGAAAATGTCAAATTCATGCAGCGTAAATTGCAAAGCATGGGCCATTACCTACGGCATAGGAGTGGCACTAAACACGGAACCATGGCTCGATTGCCAGCTCACTCTGACTTACCTCCATTCGGCCGAAAACCAATGAATGAACAATGGTGGAAGCCTCTCGATGCCTCGTAATCCCCTTTTTGGAACAAAAGGACAAAGGTCTGTAATCGGGGATTACACAAAAACCGCCTCTCAATGGCAACAAAATACGAGTAAAACACACAACCTTCTTATGTCCTTGTGTGGGTGAATCGAAGCATTACACGATGTATGCGTGGTCTGCGCACGCTCCGCAGTTCAATGATCGGGCGACCTTTGCTCCGGAGGTCCGAAATTACAACATGGCATCGCAAGACCACCTCCGTTTCCAGGCAGGGGAAACATTTGCGTAAATTGACGTCATCCGGTTTCAACTGGTTAATGACTTGAGACATAATGTCTTTGAAACTTGCTGGGACAAATTGTTGGGAAACTTTTCAGAAACTAAATGGTGATGATTTAAGCAACTTCTTTTTAAACTTGTGCGAAACTCACCACCTGTGTATTGAACATCTAGACCACAACTATAAAATGTAAGCAATAATTGAAGCAGAAAATTGTGTAATAAAGAGCTGAGATTAATCTTAACTGTGAATCAATCTTAATTGCCAAGCAAGTTATGATGTCAAAATAGCAATCACTATCGCAATATTTAGATGAATTATATTTTTGCGAAATCGAGCTCTGCAGGAAACCCATAAACGTTTATTGCATGCTGTGTTCTCCTGCAATATGTGTTTGTTCCTTTTGGATGATTCTGATGTACACACATGTTTTTTTCTTCCGAAGGTTTCCCAGCCATTGTTGTGGGAATCAGCGTGGGCATTTCTTACCCAAACTACAACGGTGAAAGTGGTGTGTAAGTAGAATGATTGCAACTTAGTTAACATCGTACCTAATTAATACTTAAATGTATATTACATAATAATCTCTTGTTTGAAGAGGTGTTGTTACATGAGAAGAGCCGAAGTGGTTTATCTCAATGTTTGGACTAGTGTGCTCTAGGTCTAGTCGGCGGCAGGCGACCGACGATGACTAGAGCACATTAGAGTACACTAATGGGAGACTTTGGAACACTAGATGGCAGCAGACTTACCAGGTAAATTTCCATCGTTTGCATAGCTCTGAGCATGTGCACATATCCAAAAATAATGGATTTACCTGGTAAGTCTGCTGCCACCTAGTGTCCTCAAAAGTCTTGATGAGTTCTTCTCAGATCAAACCCATTCTTCAAAAATAAAACGAGATTTGACATGGTGTACTCTTAAAATTAATGATCCTGTTGGAGCCAGAAGTGCAGTGTAACGAATGTTCATGTACGCGTATGGATACCATTCATTAACATTGCACTACCGATTCCAAAATGTCATCACTTACCAATAGACCTTTATCATGGTGCGGCCATCTTGATTTTCTCCCATTCAAACCAATGTATTCAAACCGAGGCTGGAGGGGCAAATAGTCTGGTTCCTTTTTTGTACAATGAATATTAGCATATATTACTGTTATTAGATACAGGGAACATGACCAAGATGGTTGCAGTATGATAAAGGTCTATAGGATATCCAACTCCACTCAAACCATATCAACATCATACAATGACTGTCCCAAAGTGCATTGTGATTCATATTCACTAACACATGCACAAGGCAGCAACGAGTACCGGGGACATGAAAACATTCCAAGTTAAAACCCAATTTAAGAGAAAACAAATTACTGTAACTTTGTACCGGATGTACCCACCAAAAATGTGTGGACAACTCACTTAATGTGTGAAAGGTCACCTTAAATGAGAAAATCTCATGTTACCACGTTAATGGGAGTCTTTTGAGACACTGGCGGCAGCAGACACAACGGGCCTTTTTGACAGTTCTGAGCGCGCGCGCACATGCTCGGTACTGCGTGTCGTGGTGCTGAGCGTGCGTACTACTGGTGAGAACCGTGAAAAAGGACTGCTCAAAAGTTTCCCCTTGGCATTAGATACTTGATGAATCAACAAATGACTTATTTGAATGTGTGATGGTTGGTAGAAATAAAAAACAGTTCCGTGTTTTACATTCAATAATTAATCAAGTAATAATATTACTCAGTGAACTGATGACAGACGGAATTTAAACTTTGATGACTGATCAATGTAAAGTGTTTTTGGTTGTCCCAAAAATACTTCAAAAAAAAACAGATGATGCAAAAGATCTCATGATATTATCGTTTTATTAAACTTTTCATTAAGGTGCTGGATTTCAGTGAAGGAGGGGGTTTCCACACTGATTGCATTTATCGGACCCGCTTATCTCATACTTGCGGTGAGTACATTGTCAATCTTGCTATGCCCTCATAATTGTTTTATCTACAAGGGTATCTCTTGGGGTCTTCATGCCAGGGATGGTCATGGGCTAGAAACCTTTACTTACAGTACGTCGTGGCCGAGTGGTTAGTGCGTCGGACTCACGCTCTGGTGGCTGAGTCATCGGAGTGTGGGCTTGAGTCCCGGTCATGACACTTGTGTCCTTGAGCAAGGACTGGATTTATGTAGCGCCAAATTGCCAAATGATACAAGGTGCTTCTCAGTATTTTTCCTGTAAGGTATTCGGAGTTATGATTTGAAGTATGAGACATGTTCCTTTAGCACCATGTAATGGTTTACAAGGTGCTGTGGCGCAATCTGCTGCCGATCAAACCAGGAACACCGGGGCAAACCCCTTCTCTTTTCGATAAGTGCACTGGGTTCTTTTACGTGCATTACACAACACACGGGACCTATGGCTTTACGTCCCATCCGAAGGACGCAGCAATAATGGTTAAGTGTCTTAAGGAGACAAGTGTCACAACCGGGACTCCAACCCACACTCTGCTGAGTCAGAAACACCAGAGCTTGAGTCCGGTGTTCTTATCCGCTCGTCCACGACACGCCATAATTGCTTGGTAAAAGTTGGGGAGGTAAAGCTCTCTGCTCTACCAGCCAGGCTTCTGATGGATGATACCCAAGCCTACATCCTTACGGACTGTAAAGGGGGTAACCCTGTTTCAGCCCCAGGAGTAGGTGACAATGGCCCCTGGGAGAACAGTTGCTTTGTAGCCGACACCTCAAGTGGCTTACTCGCCTTGTGTGTCTGGCAACTTGCATAAAAAAAAGGGTGAGTGCCATAAATAAATAAAATGAATCAGCTGAAAATGTACTTGTTGCTTTCCCTTTATAGATATATACATATTTATTTATTTCATTTTTTGAAATATGGTCGCCGGGATTGCCCACAAAAACACTGAGGCCTTGCTCATGATGTGACATTACTGGTGGAACAAGAAACGAAACCATAACGCTTGAGTTTCATTACTACCATACAGGCAAATACTGTTCACAGCAGGTCGTTTCATACCCATAAGGCGTTTCGTACCCAAGGTGTTTCGTACCCAAGTCGTTCTACCTTTAACTTCATGTGATGTGTGTCCATTCAATTTGTTTATACATATTTATCAATCAGTGATATTTAGGCTGTTCCTACACAGACTGTTTAATTGGTTATTTATTTTTGAGAACCGAATAAATGGAGTCGTATGACTGTCTGCACCAAAAAGAAAAGAAATAATGAAAAATAATCTACACTTACAGGAAAGAAACGAACGCTCTGAATACTTGTTTTTGTGTCATTGAAAAGTCAATGAGTACATGTGTTGGAAAGAACTTTGTAGCAAGAAATAATGTTCATTTACTTCTTTCATCAGATTAACTTGGTGGTGCTTTGCATGGTGATGCATGTATTTCTGACCGTCAAAGTCAACAAAGACAAGTCGGAGATGGACAAGCTCAAGTAAGCCTACACTCTGGAATTGAACACTTGACGCCACATATGTTGCAGTCAGTGACTTTTTTATGCCACGGATATACTTGATATATTTTGGAGAAGGGCAAAGAAATTTGAAAGAAGAGCAAAGAAATTTGAAAGAAGAGCAAAGAAATTTGAAAGAAAAGCAAAGAAGTTTGAAAGTATGGCAAAGAAATTTGAAAGAAGAGCAAAGAAATTTGAAAGAAGAGCAAAGAAATTTGAAAGAAGAGCAAAGAAGTTTGAAAGAAGAGCAAAGAAATTTGAAAGAAGAGCAAAGAAATTTGAAAGAAGAGCAAAGAAATTTGAAAGAATTGCAAAGAAATTTGAAAGAAGAGCAAAGAAATTTGAAAGAAGAGCAAAGAAATTTGAAAGAAGAGCAAAGAAATTTGAAAGAAGAGCAAAGAAATTTTAAACACCCACATGTGACATGCTCTCGTCCAATCAAAATGTATAAACTGTATTTATGAATACTTGATTATTGTTTTGTCTTGGATTAATCTGCAGGTCTGGATTGAAAGCCGTGGTAGTCATGGTTCCTATCCTTGGTGTGACATGGTTCTTTGGCTTGTTCATCATCATCAGCCCTGAGGTGGTGTTCCTGTATCTGTTTGTCATCTTCAATTCCTCACAGGTTGGTGTCACATTCTCAGCCAATGTTTCCTAAGACTTAAAGCCCCAGCTCCGACATTGGTAAACTGACTGTAAATGCTTCCATTCTATTTTTTGATCTCATTTGATTTATCATTTAAAAACTGATAATGCTCAAGGCAGAAATATTTCAAGGAAAGTTTTCTACCATCAATATCTTTATACCATGTAATGCATATGTAACTATGTGAACCTTTATGTTTTTCTTCTTACCAATGTTGAGCTGGGGCTTTAAGCAAAAATACGTACACTTGCTAAACTTGACAAATTGTTTAATGTGGTCAGGCGCATTGAACCGTGTTCTGATGGCTGAATCATCGGAGTGTAGATTCGATTCCCGGTCATAACACTTGTGTCCTTGAGCAAAGAACTCATCCCTAATTGCCTCTCTAAACCCAGATGTATTAAACAGGAACCTGATGAGAGGGCTGATGAGACGGTGTTTTGTTGGATTAACTTAGCGCTAATTTAAGCAGCTTTGGGCTGTATGCTCCCCAGGGAGTTGAGAAAGTTTGAGGAACGGTTTGAGTATGCCTGATGAACAGGGATAATAATGTGAAGCACCTTGAACTAGCGCCCTGGATTGTGCGTTATATAAAGACCAAGTATCAATGAATAAATAATGAACGTATTATTATTATTATTATTATTATGGTTTATTAACAACTCTGCTCATTGCAGCCTACTGGCTGAGTTACAAGACAGGTTACAATTTTAAAAAATATTTTAAAAACCCGACAAGATTTAAGAGAAATAAGACCATAGAAAAACATTTGTAAAAATCAGTAAGATAGGCCTACTGTAGGCATGAACAAAAAAATAAAGATTGCACAACAAAACGTACATAAAACTACAAAAACAACAAAAGCAAAAAATTAAGGGGATGTTTGGAGTGAGCTGAGAGTATTGTTGACAATTTTGTTGAGGTAGGGGACCGGACTATTTTTTAGGGGGGTGGTTTTACATGTTATTTCATGGAGAGTTCTTTTGGACCTGAGATTCATAGGATGTGAGCTTTTGGATTGGACAAACCATTCATTAAATTTAAATTTAAATTAAACGTATGAACACTTGTTTACACAGTCTCTCGTGGGTTTGATAGAAAAGATCTCATTTCAGGTTGCAGACCGGGTTGGGTTATGGCGGTGTCAGTCAGCAATATAATCCAATAATGATAGTGCTTTATTCTTCTGCAACAATCTGTTAAGAATAAGTGCATCTGACTTCTGATTTGTGTAACTGTCCTGTACTTTCTTTGATAATTGCAGGGACTGCTGATGTTCTTGTTTCACGTGGTGTTTAATGATGAGGTAGGTCAAATTGTTTAGTAAAAACAGTACAACTATGAAAACTTCAACTTAAAAACATACTCCATTTAGTTGTTTAAAGCCCCAGCTCGACATTGTTAAACTGACTGTAAATGCTTCCATTTTTTGCACAAATCACAATAACTGTAATAGAACCAACCTGTGAAAATGTGAACTCATTTCGTTGTTTTATTTGCGATAAACTGGTAAAAATGCATTCAGCATTTTTGTACGCATTCTTATTGGCAGAGTTTTCATCTCACTGAGACTTATTTTGGATGGATCTTATTTCATTTTATCATTTAAAAGCGATGTAACTTCAGGCGGAAATATTTCAAGGAAAGTTTTCTACCATCATAATCTTTGTACCATGTAAGGTATATGAAAATTGTGAACCTTTATGTTTTTCTTCTTACCATTGTTGAGCTGGGGCTTTAAATCAATATATTTGAGCAGTCAAATGACAAAATTGTTGTCATATCTGGCTTTGAAGTCTTCATATTTGTAAATATTCAGCAGTTGAATGTATATTACAGTGGGTTTTAACTTTTGGGGATGTACAGTGACAGTCCCAGTGCTGTGCTCAACTGTAGCTTTTCTTATGAAAATATAGATGAGGAGTCCATGTAGTACTGATCTAGGCTGAAAATTCCACTTTAATCTAGGCCCAGTTGATTTCTGGGGTTACGATCATTGCTGTCTGCTTACAGGGTAAGCGCCAAAATTCTGCACCAGCTGTGTAAGTGGAGAATGCTTTGTTACCTGCAGGTCCAATGTCATAGAGCTGCTTAAACAGAGCATATTGCTTAACAAATTTCTGCTAAGCGAAAATAAGCAGGGCACCAGTCACAAACGGTACATGTAACATGGTATTTTGGCCGGTACCGTAACCATTTCTGGTGAGCAAATTTTGTTTTTTGCTCAGTTACTTTTTTTGTGTTGAAAGCTCTATGAAATTGGGCCCAGATGTACGCACACACACAAGCAAAACTTTCCTAGCGTACCTGTGAATTTTGCTTACATTAAGCGCCGATTTCTTGATGACAGTAAAGCAGAGTCAGGAAATTGGGCTCTGATGGTGGGTTACAGCGACACGCCCAACTTATAATGAAAATATTATATTGGAACATGAGATTATGAGATCATGAGATTACATTTTGTATAATATTGTTTATTTCTGTAGACACTTTGTACTATTAATGTAATGGCTTCTCTTTGTAGGTCAAGCAAGCCATGATCAAGAAACGTAACAAGATCGCTGCCAGCAAGGATTCAAATTCTCTCTTTTCAAAAGCCGTGGTAAATACAGCATTGAGCTAGTCCTTTGTCTTGCCAAGTTGCCTTAATGACTAACCAAACCAATTGTATTTTTTGATACATTTTGAAAAAAAAAACTCTCTTTTTTTTCATGTTGAATATTAACTTGATTAAAGCCCCAGCTCAACATTGGTAAACTGACTGTAAATGCTTCCATTCTTTACACAAATCAAGATGTTTGTAATAAAACCAAGTCAAAATGTCAGCTCATTTCGTTGTTTCATTTGCGAGAAAACTGTAAAAATGCATCCAGCATTTTTGTACGCACTCCTATAGGCAGAGTTTTCGTGTCACTGAGATGAAAACTAATTTTGGATCTTATTTCATGTATTATTTAAAGACGATAGCATTTCAGGCAGAAATATTTCTAGGAAAGTTTTCTACCACCATTATCTTTATACCATGTAAGGTATATGAAAATCTGTGAATATTTTTGTTTTTCCTCTTATCAATGTTGAGCTGGGGCTTTAAAGCCAGACGAGAAGATTGCCACATAGTCTGGTGCCTTCTTGGTATCATTGCTGTCAGTGTTTGTTAATGTAGAACACAAACATGAGAGAGGTAGTGACAACGTAAAAAAAGGTCTATAAAGTGTAGGCTTACTATATGTTATACTCTTGCTGGTGCTGCATACTCCTAAGGAGTTGGGTTGGTTTTATTAATGCCTTTGTGTTGATGAATGGGGGTATCGATGATAATCTACAGGTGCTTCTTTTACCTTTATTATTATCTATCTACAGAAATCCAAGTCTGACCAAACCACAACTGAAGGTAAGACTGATTAGAGTTGCTTAAAACCTTTAAAAAATAAAAACTGCGGTTACAATTCAGAAAAAAGGGCCATTAACATCTGGGAAATGCGATCTGATTAATTAAAGGGATTTTAGAGCACCATTTTAAAGTTCTAAACTACTAACCATCAATTTTATGAAGCCAAAATTAATTTAGAGAAATCCATTCAACGTAAAAACAAACAAAAAAGTGGGTTCTTGCGAAAAACTCCGTTTTCCGAATGGCAAAGCATACATAGACCAACTCCTGGAGGAGTGGAAACAAGAAGTCACTGAGCAAGCCCTTCATCTCGTTTGTAAGATAAGATTATTTGCTTGTGATGAACAGGTCAATGAGCTTGGGTTTTGTTTTCAATGTTTGCCTAAAATGATTCCTGTCTTATTTCATGTCTTGTGTGTCGGTCGAAAAAATGGAGTAGATCTCTTTCCTGTCTTGTCAGTGAAAAATTACGTGCTTGTTTTGTCTAAATTTTCCTTGATACTTTTTAATGAGTTTTTTTGAATTTTTTTGAATTTTTTTGTTTGTTTCTTCGATTGGATTTTTAAGTGTACAAAAAAAAGCTTGTGTCATGTTTTGGGTAAACAGACACATTACAAGATTAATTTTGACGAGACTGTTCCCTAAAGTACCAAAGATACAGCGATGAGCAAATAGTCACCACTGAGTTTGTTCGAGATGCTTCCTAATTTAATAAACAGATCTGATTAAAATTGTTGATTAAATCTATAAATTGAATTTATCGCTAAGTCTTCTTTTTTTTTAAATATAATGGGAGACTTTTGAGACGCTGGCGGCAGCAGACACTTTTTTTGACAGTCCTTTTTGACAGTTCTGAGCATGCGCACACATGCTCAGTATTGTGCGCGTAGTTCTGAGCATGCATACTACTGGTGAGAACTGTGAAAAAGGACCGTCCAAAAGTCTCCCATTGATCATTGATAGATTAATTTAACTGGCTTCATAGTTGGAAGCTTGTTTTTATTTATAATACTATTGAAGTCCAGATTTGATGTCATACAACAGAAGGTAAAAGTGCAGTTTGTGATGAAATTTAACAAACTGGAATAAGCCTAGACCTATTTCTAATTCTGAAATTTTATATTATCAGGTTACCAAAACGTGAACTTACTGCTTTCCTTACATCCCACGGCTGGGTATCTCTGCATTTTGAGGAGTGCTAATCCCTATAGGTGTTGCTATTCTGTATTTTAGGCATCGACGGAACTTTTAAAAGTTGCAAATCTCCAAGGCCCACCTTTAAGAGCCCAGTGCCTAATCGTTTTTAGTCAGGGTGGTGGGGGGCACGCTGATGGCCCGCGTGCTCTTACAAAATGGTAAAAGACTCTACCTTGGTGTGTTAAGACCTGTGTTTACCCTTTGCACTGCCCGATGCAACCCTCGATGCACCCAACTATTGATCCATCCTGATGTACAAGTTTATGCATGGCGTTTTTTTTTTTTGTTTTTTTTTTAAACAGTGTTGCAATAATGTTGTCAAAGAGAAACTTTTCAATTCCATGAGTGCCTCCGTATAAAAGTCATAATTAACTACAACATGTTGGAATGTTTTTCTACATCTCAACCATCTGGAGGGGGGAGGGGGTTGGTGTGCCGGGGCCGTATGGATCTATAACATTCGCTCGTGTTAAAAGTCTTGAACATTACCCCCATCTATTTTTTTTTTTCGGCCTGGAGAGATTCAAACAGGAAGGGGGTCTCTCTCTCTTGTCATATCTACAGGAAAGATTGGCATCGGCATCCCGGCACTCTTGTGGAGTTGGTGTCTTTAAGACTAGGGCTGGGTTATGCAAAACATCTGCAAAAAGCAGAATAACAACATATTGAGATGGTGTTTTATCAATAATGAAACTAACCATATGAGTTGATTTACAACTAGGCATATGTGATCTGATGTATCAAGTGAGGCACGATTTGAGCAAAGACTTGACCCCAAACTCTCCGTCTTTGGCCACCTTTGTTCATCATCCTGTGCACATTTAAATGCATGTCCGTTTCAAAACTCATCCATCTCCCACAAAACCATCCTCCTCGTCGCCTTCATTTCTTCCCAGCATGAAAGGCTGTACGCATGAGGCCAAGATGCCATCCCAAAAAAATACAGTCGATTTTTGTTTGGACACTTTATGCATCGTAATCTGAACTGTGAACATCATTTTGACATTCTGCAAACCATCATAATCCAGCAGTTCTTGGAGCACGTTTTCCTTTGTCAGCTGTGTGGCTCTATTTCCAGCTACAATGGGACCGGCGTTTATTTTCCATCAGAGCGAATTGAACAGGGCAAAACGCGACGAGGACTTTCATGTTTGACGATGCCGTCTCCGAGAACCAAGTTTTGAACCTTCTCCGTCGACAAAGATAATTTTAAACAGTAACAATTTTCGTGCTGAGTCTTGAAACACAAAGAGAAGGAACACTTTTTTTCCCGCTCTCCCTCTTTTATTCAAGAACATAATCAAGAAAAACAATAATCTAACAATATTAACAGTGAATATTTACAGTCATTAATCTGCTCATACTTCGTCAATTAAATAATTTCTAGCTATGCCAACGATTTCATACTAAACTTTTACGTGGTTTTATCTCCTGTTGTGAAAAAGAATCATAAGGTACGAATACTAGCCATACTTAAATCGGCTCACTGTTTACTTCCCGAGTAATATGGCAGTAGGCCTATGTAGTACCAGCTAAATGTTTGGGCCAACCCCAAAGAAAATACCATCCAAGAAAAGAGGTACCAATAATCAGTCTCTGAAAATGTAATACTTCTACTTAAAACCCTGTAACGTTTCTTTCAATGTTCATTGTTATCACTGAAAAAAACTCTTCAATTTTTATTGCAATTTTTAGTTTTTTTAAGGAGCCGTAGCGCCTATTTCTCTACTATACCATCATGCTCCCGAACTCCCCCGAAGCCTATGCGTTCCTTTTGAAGTCATCGGGCAGATCGGCTTGCCATGCAATTGTATTTGGCATTATTTACTCGCTATCTTTTTTCCCTCGTGACATTGAGCAGCACAAACAAACAAAAATAGTTGATTTAAAAAATACGAATGTCGCTTCAAAACCCGTACAAAAGTTTCCTTCTTTTTTGTGACGTTACAGCTTACTTGAATAGTACCGTACTTGCAAAAATGTGTCGATCGGTGCCTTATGTACATATATATAAAATAGAATAAATACACGATATAAAACTTTGTTTTGGAATATAGAGAGCTTTTCCTACAGTATCCGTGCGGAAGCTTCCTTCAACTTCTGTTTGATTTTAAACAGCTTACTTGAATACTCTCTTAATGTAAAAGAGTGAAAACATCACTCTCTTGCCCGAGTGGTGGTGTTATTTTCACTCTTTTTAGAGTGCAATTATCTCTAGTTTGCTCTTTTAGAGTGAAATTTGAGTAAACTTCACTCTGAATCGAGTGAAAAAGAAAATGTTTCCACTCTAAAAAGACTCGTCCGTACGAAAGCCCAATCGTGCCACAGAAATAAATAAAATCACTGGAAAATAATCCGTTATAACGAATTAATAATCCGTAATAACGAATTAATAATCCGTTATAACGAATTAGTAATCCGTAATAACGAATTAATAATCCGTTATAACGAATTAAATAATCCGTAATAACGAATTAATAATCCGTTATAACGAATTAATAATCCGTAATAATGAATTAATAATCCGTTATAACGAATTAAATAATCCGTAATAACGAATTAATAATCCGTTATAACGAATTATTAATTCGTAATAACGAATTAATTAATTAATTCGTTATAACGGATTATTAATTCGTTATTACGGATTATTTAATTCGTTATAACGGATTATTAATTCGTTATTACGGATTATTAATTCGTTATAACGGATTATTAATTCGTTATTACGGATTATTTAATTCGTTATAACGGATTATTAATTCGTTATTACGGATTATTTAATTCGTTATAACGGATTACTAATTCGTTATTACGGATTACTAATTCGTTATAACGGATTATTAATTTGTTATTACGGATTATTAATTCGTTATTACGGATTATTAATTCGTTATTACGGATTATTTAATTCGTTATAACGGATTATTAATTCGTTATTACGGATTACTAATTCGTTATAACGGATTATTAATTCGTTATTACGGATTATTAATTCGTTATAACGGATTATTAATTCGTTATAACGGATTATTTTCCAGTGATTTTATTTATTTCTGTGGCACGATTGGGCTTTCGTACGGACGAGTCTTTTTAGAGTGGAAACATTTTCTTTTTCACTCGATTCAGAGTGAACTTCGCTCGAATTTCACTCTAAAAGAGCAAACTAGAATGAATTGCACCCTAAAAAGAGTGAAAATTACACCACCACTCGGGCAAGAGAGTGATGTTTTCACTCTTTTACATTAAGAGAGTGGATAAAGATGGCAATACATGGACACATTGGAAGAAGAAGAATGCCATTATGGGGATGGGAGTGGGGGGGGGGGGGGGGGAGTGGGGGATTGTCGGTGTGGCTGACGGCAGCCAAAGTGCCAAAATGGCAAATAGGCATCGACCTTTACAGCCAAAACTTTGTATGCATGACGTATTTCCAGTGCCGAATGGGGAGACTTTTGAGACGTTGGCGGGCGCTCCAAACGCCTTCACATTTAATTGCGTATTTTCACATTTCGAATTAATTCAATATTGGTGCTTAAAAAAAGAATACGAAATCGATTAACATAATGATGCAGAATGCAAATACATGGCTCATAAATCACATTCGTACGGTCCTTCTCTACTGCTCTCATTATAGAAAAGGACCGCTTACTGATGGGGCGCCCGCTAACGTCTCAAAAGGCTCCCATTCACAAAATGAAGATTACTTCAAAATTCATTCTTATTTTTAACAAAAACAAAATCATAACTCTTTTTAAATAGTATCTTGTTACTCGGTGTGTTTGTCAGCATATTTTTGTTTCTTCATCATTGCCGTTTTCTGTTGTTTCGTGAGTCTGTTGGCTAGACTTTTTTTGTTTCTTCATCGGTCGTTGTGTTGTGTTTGAATGACATGTGGATGTTTCTTCGTCAAAGTGTACTCTAATAATGCTACCTGTGATAATAACGAAGAAATATTTTGTTGGTTTTTCTCTTCCCGAAGCTACCATGTCCACTGGTAATCAGTAACGAGCAGTCTGGTCTGGTGCCTGATCACACAGCAATGAAGACACCAGTTAGAATTTAAAGCCCATCGGATGATGAGAAACAACCCAGCGTAACTATAATACGACACATTAGCAAAAAAAAAAACAGTCTGAATATATAGCCAGTCTTGACAGAAAAATTGGGCTGATTGGTACCTTTTACCTTTTTCTCATCATTACAAAGCATATAAATTTATATAATATTTCTTTCTGACTATTTTCTTTTGTATGCCATATCTAAAAATGATAACCACGTGCTGATTTAAAGAGAGTAGCTGCAGCTGAAGTTGAGTGGGAATTGTCGAATTGAGATCAAAACTTTTTAGTTTACGGACAGCATTCGTCTGAAGTATAATTTCTGTATGATTAATAATTCACGAACCGAATTGGAAATCTGACTTTTCGTGAGTTTGCTGATTGTCTCGAAGTGCTGCATCATTTGTTGATATATAAAACATAGTGGCAGACAAGTCAAACTAAATAATGCCGTACAGTGTGGTACATCGATTTTTCTATTTGTAATCAATTCTCGTGATTTGTGCTTAACATAAATATTTATTATCAATGAGAAGAAAAAGTAGTGCTATAGGCTTTTTACAGACTTTTTAGTGGCCTAATCATCGAAATGCATGAAAATCACAAGTCAATAATTCTTTTGGTGCGATTCGGTAAGTTTATTTGTTAAAATAAACGACTTTTTATCAGTGCCTCTTCTATCGATGTAGCCGCGAATCTAAGATAATTATTTAGGGTACGGGGGGTGCACCATTTTGTCTAAGGGGGTACTTTTGGCCAATCAAACTATACTGAGTTTCCGTTTGCATTTTTTTAAATGATAAACAAGCCCCCCCCCCCGCCTTGTCAGCGTTCTTGTTATGACGTTTACTGTTTTTTGTATAAGGTAGTCTGACGTGTAGGTAAAAAAAACAAATACATTGGCTGTGCGTAAATAGAAAACAATTTTAAAACAAGTGAAAACACTACATAAAAGCTTATCAAGTTAATTTTTATTTGTCTGCGCGCAAATAGAAAACAATTTTAAAACATTGAAAATACTACATGACAGCTTAGAAATAAACTTCATTTGTCTGCGGGTAAACAGAAAAAAGTTTGAAATTACTACATAAAAGCTTTTCTTTTTTTTGTATTCCAATTATTTTGTTTTTATTCTCAAAGATCTAGATTTCAAATGGTGTGTGTGTGTGTGTGTGTGTGTGTGGGGGGGGGGGGGGGTCACTGTACCGTGCCCTTGTTAGGTACGCCACTATATCGACATGTCGGCAGTCAAACAAAAAATGAAAAGAGGAAATTATAAACACATTAAGTAATTATTTTATGGTAACAAGTAAAACGAAAAGACATTCAAATGAAATGTATAGAAGAATTGTTTCAATATTTTTTTAAGTTAAGTATTTCTTGGACGTATTGTATATGCACTCTAAAGCCATTGAAATTTGCCTCAAGTTCTATCGCGCTGAACGTTTGATATAGTATTAGTAACAATTTAGCCATAATTATTGCTTATTTAATAATTAAATAAATTATTCGGCGCTCAAAGATGTATGCTTAATGTAGGATTTAAAAAACTGCGTAGTGGAATGACATTCTAGTCGGATTCGGGGTAACACCATCCATGTTTGTAAACGATTTATCCATGAAATGGAGTGGTTCTGAGAAGAGCTAGTGGTGTAGCTCACTCGACGGTTGATTTAGTATGCTCTCTTCGTCTTCAGCAGAAGAACCACCACAACTCATACTGTAGATTATTTCTATGGTGTTACTGCAAGCCTTATTGGACTAAATTTTACCGTATTTTAGCTGTAAATAGGCCTATATATTTTAGTACAACTTTAATTTAAAACCCAATTTATTGAAGCATATTTAAGCAATGTCGAGGGAATGGGGTTTAAAACAGTGATGAATGAACGTCGCAAAATGGGAGACTTTTAAGACGTCAGCGGCAGACGCGGTTCTACGGGGGGTGGGCAACTATTGTCTAGCCCCCCCCCCCCACCACAAAAAAACAAAACAAAAACAAACAAAAAACAAAAAACAAACAAAACAAAACAAATGCAAGAAAAAAGAAGAAGATACATGCTGGAAAATACTGGATCTTCGTTAAAAAATTCAAATAAATATTGTGTGATCATTTGCACTGTTCTTGACACTATAATTATAATGTAGACTTGGCCCAGATACTCCGTGCACGGTGAAATGTTTTCCGATCCATATTTTACGTTGGAAAAACGCTGCATAAAACGACCCCCAAAATGAACCAGCAGTAGCGAAAGTTAGATGGTGACGTCACGTCACGTGCAAAGGGTTTAGCCCCCCCCCCCCCAAAAAAAAAAAAAAGAAATAAAAAAATTATTGGCTCTAGAACCGCGCCTGCAGTAGCGGGCGCCCCAGTAAACATTTGGTGCTCAATATGTGACAGGATGTACCCCCTCCTATTGTGTCTTCATTGTGTTGAGGATTTTAGGGGGGGTGCTTCTGTACAAGAGGGGAAGAGTGTGTTAGAGAATGGGAACATTTGGGGGGGGGGGGGCTCCCTCTGTCACATATCGGGCATGGTGTATATACCAGTAAACGGTCCTTTTCTATTGTTCTCAAAAGTCTCCCATAAACCCGAGCAAGTTTTGTTTCATTGTTCTCCTCCTTTGACGCCCTCTATCATTAATTTTGGATAATCACCGTGTCAGACGCGCGTCGATATTGCCACTGCTGACAAGCCTGGCCATTATAAACAAACTAATATTTCTATCATTTCAGCGTGAATGACATTTTTAAAGACTATCCAACGAACAAATTTGCCATACGTCTTATGTTTATTTTGGTTCCAGTATGATCCTTGTTTTATTTTGCTATTTTTATTTTTAATTTATATCTTTTTTTATCAATTCGAATGTTATCTCGAAATTAAGTTTAGATGTCAATTTAAACATGATTGCATTTCGTAATTTTTAATAATTAAGATTTAATTTCATTCGTAAGCGTTTAACATTTTGAATTTTCCTTCTCATTTTCGATTTTAATTTTGATTTTTGTGTCATAAGAAATATCAAACTGTATAAATAGACCGTGTAACATTAAACTATATAAAATATATACAATATTACATTAAAATATAAGAACAAATATAGAATATATATATATTATACATAAATAACGTGGGACAATTTGGTGTTTGAATACGGAATGTAAAGATTGGAATATCAATTTTACATTTCAAAATGTTATGACTACATTTTCCTGTGGAAAAAAAACAACAACTTGGTTTTTGATTATGAGATGGTACACCGTGGGTTTTGGAAGTCCGGTTCTAAACCGATGTGAAGTTGTATATAAAGTAATTTAAGATCACGTTATTTATAGCTGTTTTTAAGTGCACCGTGACTTTATTTAGGCCTAAAGAATATTGTTGAGTTGCTCTCCACCGACCGACCCAAAAGTGCTGAAATTTCAGGTCGTTTTTTGTTTTTATTTTATTTTATTTTATTTTTTGGGGTCATTCATAATATTGAATGAATCTTACCAATTTTCTGTGTATAATATCCCTGAAATCTAAGTATTTATCGCAAATAAACTTAAACAAATGTCAAAAACATAGATTCTAAAGTAAATACGCAGGAGGGCAACGACATTTTACATGTGCGAAAACGGTATGCCTATACTGTACACGTACCTAGGATCGATTCCATGAAAAAAATGCCAATGAACTGCAGAATGCTTCGAGTGTTGCATAATATAAAGCCCAAATTTGGAAGGGTGTTCATAATATTAGCCAACAAGTGGATTCACTGGTACCCAACACTTGTTTTGATTGTGAGTACCAGACAATATCAGCTGCTGACACCAAACGGTCATTTTTAGAACTTTACAAGATACTTTGGTGAAGGGTTATTCGAACTGATATTTAAAAAAAAACACTAATACGATTCATTTTTTATAATTTACGAAATGAAAATTTGCTTAAAAAAAAAAATAAGACACATATCTAAACATAGGCCTAAAACGTTTGATTTGTGAACCCACTTTTCATTTACCCATGACTCAATCTACACGTTTTAAAATCGAAGGGCCCATGACATGTTGAGCATTGCAGGCAAAATGGATGAACTCGCTGTGTCAATGAATAGCGAGAGGTTTATCACACTTTCCAGAAACAGTCTGAATAAATCTTTCCAATGTTTATTTTTACAACTGTACATTGAAAAACATGAAAACATGGTAAGTGTTATCAGTTCCAATACATTTCAATCTTAAAATGACAATCAAGGAGAAAAAAAAAATGAAAAAAAAACCAATCCCGACCGACCGACCCCTTCAAATATTTTCACTGGAGGGGGGAACTCAACAATTTTTGGGGGCCTTATTGTTTAAACAGTAACAGTTCTTTCGAGGTCTTTATTATCTTATTAATGAATTACGAGTAGATGAAGAAATTGACCCAAGGCACTTGGTTAAGTACCGGGTGTAGTATTATATTGGAGTGAATCAGTGACGTTATGATCTGTGTAAGAAATGTGGGGGTGTAGATTTGAATTTTTGAATCCATGAGTTCAAAGACCAATACAGCGACATTGTTTAATGAAGGAAGGGGGCGTTGTTAACGCTGGCTGAGGAGATTCCCTGTGAGAATGGAGTATTTAGCCACCGTTCATATCGTTTCCATTGCTGATGGGAAAAGTTGTGGGCGTTGGATGATCACACGAGCCATCCCACCCGTTTAGTAAAAAAAAAGTGACGGGTTATTTGTGTCCCCCCGCCGGGTCTGAGTCGGGAATACATTCCTGACACTAATGCATCATTCCTCGTCAGTTTGACCATGGAGGAAGGATGTGTTTGAACTTCAGAACAGCTCAGTTTGGCTCTCTTGAGACGGGGAACCTTGGCCGCCAGGAATCCTGGTCAATTTTGACACGACTGAGACCTTTTTCAGAAGATTGAGTTCTACATCGTTCGTTATTCAAACAGAGTGTTTTCTGGCAAAATGTTGTTTCTGACGGCTGTTGTTCGTATATGCCTGAGATAAAAGTCAGTTGTGCCATTTTTTTTATGCATGGTTAAAATTGACCTTGGATCCTTGGTTGACCGTTTGAGATTCATGGTAGGCCTATTTAAATATAATTAAAATATACATGCATAAAAAAAACATGATCAGTGATCACTTAGAGCGTGAAGAGGAAAGAAACATGGTTGGATCGGACCGTGGAGGTGATTTGACTCGGTAAACGAGTTCATGGGGTGACCCCAGGATCCAGATTCGGGTCAATTATTATCTGACCCGGAAAAAGTGTTCAGAGTGTCTGGGGAATAAATGATTAATGTATCAACTGAATACTGCCTGATATTAAATCAACTTTATTTTGTCCAAATAAAAAATAGACAACACGCGTTGCCTGAATTTTGTGTGATTTATCATTTGTGTTTTTTTTGTGAGCAGTGGCGTAACTAATAATAATAATAATAATAATAATGAAAATTTATAGAGCGCCGGTATCCGCCGCGAACGGCGCTCATGGCGCTAATAAGAAAAGCAAAGACATCCAATAAATGTTAAGTTCAGAAATTAGCCAAATGCTTGTCTATGCAAATATGATTTTAATCTGTCCTTGAATGTGTCAAATGATCTTGATAGTCTTGCAGTTTCCGGTAAAGAGTTCCAAAGTTTGGGTGCTGCAATCTGAAAGCTTCTCTCCCCCCAACGATGATAAGCCCTTGTTTCCTTGAGTAGATTGTTTTCGGACGACCGCAAACCCCGATGACCTGGGGCATAATACTGCATGTACTACTACTTATTCTTTCATACATTTTTATTTTGGATGGACCAAAGTTTTTTTTTGAGGGATGGGGGTTGGGGGGCTTTGGAGGGATAGGGGGGGGGGGGCTTTTGATGAATCGAACCATTCATTTTGTGCTGAAACGTTCTGAGCAGGGGAGGGGGCGTGGCTCATGCCGCCATGGTTACGCCACCGTAGAGACGGCTTTATCTCAAATGCAGAGACATTTTCTTCCAGAACATGTCATCTGTCGGCTGTTACTGTAAATGGGAAGTTCTTGTAGATGTTTCTGGCGAGAGTATCCATGTGAACCCCAAAATCGGAAAAGGATGACTGTAGATTTCCTGGTTGTATGGGAGTGATTTTATCTACCCCTTCCCGGCCCCCACCACCGTTGAAAGTTTCAGGGGAAAGATGGTTTATTTACTCCAAACCCACCTCATTGTGAAATTATGGAGATCCATTCCGATCCAAGTAGAGAGCCTTAATTAGTAATGGTTAACCCCTGAGAAAAACCCTCTAGATTTCTCAGAATCTAAAGAAGGTGGGCCTGACATATTACCTTTTTCATTTATAACTGGGCGAGACAATTTTTTTTATTTTTTTTATTCCATTGGTCGTTTTATACTTTCACAAAAGTTCAATAATTGATCTATGTTCTCCTCCATGCTTGGTTGACCACTGACAGTTTTCTCACTTTTCACAAGTTCTCGTTTAAAAAAAGTATATAATAAAGATTTATAGCGCACACATCCACCCTGCTGGGCGCACAACAATGACAAAAAAAAAACCAAAATCATTTCTCTTTGTAATAAAATATTTATTCTACAATCAGATGTTAATTATTAGTTTATTACCAATGCAAAAACAAAAGTATAAACAAAAGTGGCTCGTTGGAAGACTACATTATGTTGAGTGAAGTCTATTACCCATTGTACATGAGTGTACATCTACATGTGTACATAATTTTCTTGATGTTTAGGCCTTATTTTTGACTGCGCCCTCTTGGGGTAAATTTGGAGTCAAACCATTGAAACGGTGTGGTAAACCAGATGCAGTTAGACTTCTAACAAAGCAGTTAATATACAACTTCTGAGAGTTTTATTTATTTACATTTTTAGAATTTAATCAGTGTGAGATATTTACTTAAAATTTACATTTTTAATGATCTGAAATATTTTTGTACTTTAAAAAAATGGAATTAGTAATGCGCCCTCTTGCTGTCAAAAATGAATGTAATGTCCTTGAATTCGTCTAGACGCTAGACTGAAGTGCGTAGTTCTTCTATATATAACTCTATGGTAGTATTATTATTTTGGTGGTGGTACCCACCCGCCGTATGACGGTGTGTGTCAGTCCAGTCAGAAGTCACGGGTCGGTGTACATGTACATCATGGCGGTCGATGGGTGTCTCCTCATAACAGAAACAATTCTGTATTTTATCGTGTTTTTCACAGGTTTGATCTCTGCAGTAACTGTTGGCATATCACGTGTGAGTCTGATTTTCTTTTGGAACAAATTTGCATGTTCGCACAATCGTGAGATAACTTACATTTCCTCCAAAAAATCAAACAATTATTTCCTTACAGTTCCGGCTGCATATTCAGATATTCAGTATCCATTTTTGTAGTTTAGTGTCAGACAGTGTACCATGGAGTAATGGTTGTAGTTGTACCATTGTACTAGTACCACTATTAGTAGTACCATGGAGGGATTTCTACCTCCATGCATGGAGGTAGAACTAGAGCAACTATCAGTGTCACAATCACTAGTATCAGGTACTTCTACCTCCATGGTTGGTTGTAGTTTGTACGTAACCTTTAATTTTTTTGTTTGTGGTATTTAGTTTTAAAGAGGATGGGCCATGGTGATTGATGTTGACGTTTAGACCCAGTAACTGGGGCGCTGTACTCCTTTTTTGAGATTTTTGACATTATCTGTCGTACTAGCGCCCCAGTCCATGGTATATATGGAAAGTGCTCCGATTCGGAGTCCGAAGCGGTTTTTTTCTGAATCAGTTACAAAATTGTCAAAATTGCAACAAGGACTCGACAGAATTGCTTGAAAATCGCCTACTGGCTTCTCCAAGTATCTACGGTGAAATAAAATGCAGTTAATTGTACTCACGATCATTTTTGGTCCTCCAAATCGATGATTTTTAGCCCACTATCACGCATGTATCAAATTTGCCGTTAGAATCGCCATTTTGAACGTGATACTCAACGACCGTTTCCTTATGTGTATAAACGATGCAAGGAAGGATTGCGTGTTCGCTGAGGCCCTAACTTTCATATTGTTTTCCGCGCAGTCAACGCAGGATACCAGGCTGTGTGTAGCGCCAATGTTCGCTGATGCCCTAACATGCATATTGATTTGCGCAGTCAACGCAGGATACCAGGCTACACAGCTGGTATCCTGCATTGACTGCGCAAATCAATATGAATGTCAGGGCATCAGTGAACATTGGCGCTACACACAGCCTGGTATCCTGCGTTGACTGCGCGGAAAACAATATGAAAGTCAGGGCCTCAGCGAACACGCAATCCTCGCAGCGTTTTAGACATAAGGAAACGGTCGTTGAGTATCACATTCAAAATGGCGATTCTAACGGCAAATTTGATACATGCGTGATAGTGGGCTAAAAATCATCGATTTGGAGGACCAAAAATGATCGTGAGTACAATTAACTGTATTTTATTTCACCGTAGATACTTGGAGAAGCCAGTAGGCGATTTTCAAGCAATTCTGTCGTGTCCTTGTTGCAATTTTGACAATTTTGTAACTGATTCAGAAAAAAAACGCTTCGGACTCCGAATCGGAGCACTTTCCATATATACCACGGACTGGGGCGCTAGTACGACAGATAATGTCAAAAATCTCAAAAAAGGAGTACAGCGCCCCAGTTACTGGGTCTAGTTGACGTTATTGTTTAGTTTTCTGCTTTTTATAATTATTGCATCGGACAAACTTCTCTTTTGTGACATTAAATTAACAAAAGAAGTGATATTTGCAGGGAGTTTTTACTCCTTCAACTAGCCCGCCGCCTAAATTTATCAAAATCCCGGAAATGAGGGCAGCAAACAAATCATGACATTACTGGAAGTACTGAATCCTCGAATGGTCTGTACTGAGCAATGCTTCAATGAGTAACAACAAACAGCCATTTGACAGAAGAGTACTTCCTGCGACGTCACTATTCTTTAGAATTTCTGGAGACAGCTTTCAGTTTCAGGCACTGACTGCTGTTGTTCTGATTTTGGCTCGAGGCCGGGGGTAAAAAGGCTCGGAAGCTGCCTTTGTAAACGAATAACCAGGCATTTGATAATTCTGTCACCGTTTTTTCGTGGTAGATATAGGTGTATTTAGGTATGTCAAACTTTTTTTAAAGAGAGACTTCCTTGGCCCATCCTCTTTAAGTTTTGTATCTGTCTTTGCATAATGTGTTTCCGTATCCAGAGCTGGAGGGAGAATAGGGGTTCTTTTGACAGCTACCCAAGACGATATAAATAAAGGCAAAAATGCCGTGTCCGGCTGCCATTTTATCTCCCTTAATATAGGTCATATGTTATCCTTACCTGTTCAGAAAGGTTGACAGAATGTATACAGAGAGGAACAGTCATTTTGATCGATTAGAAAGTGGCAGCCGGATATGGAAACTTTTCCTAAATAAGGAAATAAAAGAGTGGTGAACGAGATCTTCAACGGCCATTTAAAACCATCAGGGTCATGACCATGTGATTAAGGCCCGAGCCAAAGCCGAGGTCATTTATCACACGACCCTGCAAGGTTTTAAACGGCCGTTGAAGACAGCCACTACTCTTTTATTCCCATTTATAAATGCCCTTTTGGTCAAAAAGCATAATAATGTAGACAAAATCTGTGAAAATTTTCTGTTTTTTAAAAATTATTTTTAAATTCTTGCTATGTCCTCAGGCTCCATTTCGCTCCATTTTGCTCAACGGTTGCGCGTATGCGCACGTATTAACAGACTTTACATTGAGTACCGTTATGTATTAATTTTGTTACCTGTAAATTAATGTAGCACCTGCGTAAGCTAGTGCGCCAACATGCATGTGGCTATAATGAGCGCAGAAAGTGCCTTCACAGCTCCAGCTATGTCTTTATCATCCATTTAAAACTCATCTTAAACAGTCATGTGACCACCTTTCAACCTATAAGAATGCCAAAAATTGTCCCAAACTGACTGGGTTTTTTTTTTGCTGTCAGTGTCAGTGTCATTTTCAATATTCAACTCGCTTTTTAAAGTTGGCCTGGACTGGAACATGCCTGGGAAGAGAACATGGAAAAAGTGCAGAATTCAAAAATATGGCGAATCCGACCACCAATAATTTTGATAAAAAATGGTATCTTATTTTACCCATTCCACCAGAAGCTGTAATAATGATTAAGAAGTTGCAGAATTACATGAATTAGGCAAGACCCAGTATTACTGGGATGATGTACATACTCCTTTTTTTTAATTAAAGTTTTGACTTTACGGTTGTACTAGCCATCCAAGTCAACATTTGCAAAAACAGGAGTACAGCGCCCAAGTTTATGTGTTTAGCCCTACATGTACATCAACTGTACCCCAATCACTGTCTTGGTGATGGGTTTAAAATCTGCACACTTAAGCTGATGATACTGTGGATTACATGCTAGAGTTAAAGATCACTAGCTTTGTAGAAAATGTCATAATTCTTGATCATAATTAGCTCTTGGCTCACATCCCTTACAGATGGACCTACATGTCATTTCAATCTATTGTTTGTCGTAACCCATCGGTCTCTGACCGTTAGTAGGATTGAGAGCTCTGATAATCGCAACTAAATTTTTTGGTGCACAAGTCAACTTATCTCTCCTACATGTATACACAAATATGAGCAGCTCGCTCATGGTGGTTTATACACCACTGCTACTATGGCCGCCATATGCGCATCAGCTGGGCATATGTACCAGTCAGCATGGAGGATTCACAGTGTGTGTGAGTCAACGTGCGTGTGTGGCGGCCATAGCTGCGATGGTGCAAAACTGCAAACTACCATGTGCGAGCTGCTCGAATTAGTGTATACACCGGTACCGCATACTGCCACAAAGTACCATACCTTCCAGGCTAGCATTGGGTGCACGGGTTTCTTCTGTGTGTACGGCTGGTAGAATTAAGAAACCAAATGTTCTCGTAAAGAGTCAGACTAGGTTGGGATTCAATTAAATGTTGGACTTTTCTTGTATTGATTTTTTAAGGAGCAGTCTGTCTGGATGCGTCTACCCTTTTAACTTTCTAATTTGTTTCCTCGAAACAGGTGTCATTTGATGGAGACTGTTTGCTCTTTGCCGAGGTGAAATGGTGCAATTCGACCGCATTCTACTTTACAGAGATTGGTAACAATGGCGTGTGTGGATTCAGCGTCGGCCTGGAGATCGTTGCATCTTTTTATGCCTTCCTTTTCGGTCTATATCATGTGGCTATCTTCTTGCAGTGGGCTCAAGAAAGGTAACCTAGTGTAATTCCAATAAGATATTTGGTTAATATTTTTTCAGTTGTACCCTCACACCGACCGATGTGTGATATAAAACAGTCCTTCATTTTGATAGAAACAAGGAGAGCAATAAACAGGTGTCTTTAAATTATTGAGGAGAACTGTTTCCGGGTGGCCGAGCGGTCTAGCGCACCAGACTCAAGCTTTGTAGTTCTTCGGATGGGACGTAAAGGCGTAGGTCCCGTGTGTTGTGTAACGCACATGACACTTATCGATAAGAGAAGGGGTTTGCCCCGGTGTTTCTGGCAGTGGCTGCTAAATGTGCCACAGCACCTTGTAAACCCTTATAAGGTACTACATAAATGGGTCTCATAATTCAAAAACTTCAAAAACCTGTCGTAAAAAAATGACAATAATAAGCGCCTTGAGTACCTAATTGCTGGTGCTATATTTTATAAGACACTGGTATTCATGATAATATTATTTGCGCTCCTTAAGGCATGAGAATCAATGACCTCAATTATCTCAACAGAATTATTTGTAATACCATTTTTAAAAACTCGGCGTCCATCAGTGTGTGTACTACATGCTGCAAGTGGTTCAGTGGGAATTTCCAATACTGTCACTGTAATGTGTATGCACGTGTATTACATGTTAGTGGTGTGGTGACGTTTGTAGGAAGTAGGCTTGTTGTTTATTTTAAAATAGTTGGAAGGTCTTCAGGAAATCCAGTTGGTGTCGATAAGAATATCTTGATACGATTCTTCAATGTAATCTATCTGATCGGTGTGAAATGTGAATTTCTTTTTGCAACACTTCTCTTTTTTTTGTCTTTCATAAATGGCTCGTCAATCAAAATCTTTAAAAACTTTAAAAACTTTAAAAACCTGGCTCAAACTCTCTACAGAGTATACGTTTACAACCACCTTGCTGATTTCACTAAAGATGATCCCACCCTTAACCCTTAACCCTTACAGTCCCTATTCCATCCAACTCTAACAGCAGGTTTTGTTGAGTTGTGTTGGACTGGGTACTGCATGAGTAAACTGATCATGCTTTACATGGGTTCAGGCATACCACCATAATCAGAGTACCACAGTTTGGGTGTTGAGTTACCCATATGGTGTTGGAATTTCTTAAGAGTGGGGAAGGATCCTAGTAAATCACTCAGGGGAGTTAGGGTTTTAATGAAATATCTGATTTCTAATGTATCCAAAATATTAACTATGTAACAAAAATTCAAACAAACATTAAAGGTAGTAAAACAAAGAAGACAATGATGTAAAACTAAATGTTTTCTCGGGTGAGAAGACAAAATTTGGGGGTGTAAATGCCCCTCCGTGCTGCCACTGGTTACCTGGTATTTCTGCTACCACCTAGGGTGTCAAAGTCTCCCATCACTGCTTGTTCACCACAGGCATGCAACTTTTTCTCAGATCATCTGATTTCCTCGTTTTTCACCTCACACTAATGTCATTGAAAATTAAACAAAAACTCTGCACAAAGTCTTGTAAAGATTAAAACTTCATTGTTTTTTTGTTAAGTCCAAGTTGCATGCCTGTCCTACATACATGTAGACTTTAATTTGTTATTTATTTTGGAGACTGGAATAAGTGAAGTTGTATGACTGCACCAAAAAAGAAAAGAAAAATAATCTACACTTATAGAAAAGAAACAAACACTCTGAATACTAGTTTTTGTGTCATTGAAAAGTCCGTGGATAATATGTGTTGGACAGAAATTTGTAACAAGAACTAATGTGCATGTAGTTCTTTCATCTGATTAACGTTGTGGTGCTTTGCATGGTGATGCATGTATTTCTGACCGTGAAAGTCAATAAATAAAGTTGTATGACCGCACGAAAGAGAGTAAAAAGAAAGAAAAATTATCTACACTCAGTCCAAGTTGCAGTCCTGTTACCAGTGTCCTGTTGTATTAGTGCAAACATGTTGATTGTTAAATCATTGAAGGCGTTAACTGTAGACTTGTGAACATTTTCTGAAGTCTTTTTGTGTTTTTTTTTCCCTTCCATCAGACGGTGGCTGTTGCTACCAGCCATTATCATCAACCTATCGTGCCTCGTTCTCCTCTTCATTGATTCCTGTATACTCAGCATCGGATTCAAGCGATTTTGTGCGAGTTTAATGAGCGGCTCAAGTCTTGGAAGTAAACTAACTGAGTAAGTCCCTCCTTCTAGATGTTTGACTGTTGTGAATAAGCGACTGCGGCTGGACCCCCTTGTTAACATGCTTTGAAGCATCAGGCTGTCTTTAGAAACAACCATTGCAACAGCTGAATAGCTGCAATGCCAGTTTGACCTGACCTTAGTAGTGTACTTCTCAAACCAGACAATAACTGTCGTGGTACTCAATGACAATGATGATACTCAATGACAATGATGGTACTCAGTGACATGGAAGATAATCAATGACATCTAAAATTTTAATTTTTGATCCACCCTTTTTGTATTGTTTTTTTTATATACAAATCTTTGCCTTTCTTTTATACTATCTTGCATAAATTTTTGTCTTTTAAGTCTTTTCCATGTACTTTGACCATTACAAACTATCAAAAGTGGCCAAAACCAAGTTTCAGTTTTAATCATGCAACCTGTAGTATCTGACAATTTAAAAACAGATTTGGATCAAAAGGGAGATTAACATGGTATCTTGGTTGGAAATTACTTCATAAGTACATGCCATCTGTTCATGAATTTGAAGCCCCCATTTGTCTCTCCCCATACCTGCAAACTGTTCCAATTTAATCAGAATTTTTCCGATTTCTGTAAACAGAGAGGAAAGAAAAGGAAAAAAGAGGGAGCTATTTCACTGACAGTTGAAGAAAAATGAACAAAAGAGGGCGCTATTTATTGAAGGTCGCGTCGCTTTTTTTTTTACAATGATATGAACGCCGTGCGTTGGAGAATTTTGTTTCTTTAGAGATGCATGTGCTACGCAATTAAACGCAAATGGTTTCAGCTAGATGGGTTACATAATTTTTTTGCGAGGAATACATGCAACAATTTCTATATTTAACAAGATCAAGAAACATTGTAGGGTGGTAACTTTGCTTTTTACAAGGTCTGTCAGTGTGCCTAGCGGTATGGATCGATTTGAGGTGGTCCAATTTCAGCCTTTTCAATGTTGGCAGGTATGCCCCCCCCCCACCCCGTTCAATAAAAAAAGTGAAAAAAACCCAACAAATTCCATTTTTTTTTTCGAATAAAAAAAACCCCCTGTGAACTGAAGGATCATGTTCTTTGTACAAAGGTTAAAATAACAGACTGACATGTTCCTTGTAATTTCCTATATGTTATCTAGTGAATAGATCATGTTTTACACGTGTACATGTACATGTATCAGTTTCTACTGGTTGGTCTCTGGTTAAACAGGAAGGACAGAAATAATTAGTATTATTCTTCTTCTTATCATTATTAATTTCTGGTGTTGAAACCAAAAGCCCCTTTCACACGAGAGCAATTTAGCAAGGGTCCCTTGCTTAATTTTAGCAAGGTTGCGAAAATTTACAAAATGCACCTCGTGTGAAAGGACAACAACTTTTACATTGTCCAAGGTCCCTTGCGAAATCTTCTCAAACATTGCTAAATTTTGTCGCAGGTCCGGACCTACGACAAAATCTTCCGCAAGCGGAAGATTTCACCAAGGACGTGCGCGAAATCATCGTGTGAAGGGAAACTCTGTTTATTGAACGACGTCCTGTGCGAAATGTCACATACCACGCATGCGTGGCGACCTTTTGTGTGACCTTTCGCATAACGACGAAAGATCATGACTGTATCTATGCACGCCGGCGTCCCGTGTGCGTGTGCTGCCTTGTTATTGCAAACGATCGTGTCAACATGGCCGACCCAAGTATTCTTACGCTGATGTTTCATCGATGTCAGCCATTTGTCTGATTTTGTTTCTTTTTTCGGTATAGGATTCAGGAAGTACTTCGTTCTCAGGTTCAGCTGGCTGCAATGATTGATTCAGAATTACACACGTACATCCATACACATAGGTCTGCATGACAACGCGCCAAAAAAGCTATACATGCATAGAAACCCGCGCACGCGCAGTTCAATTACTTAAGATTTCACTGGTACTAGTATCTATTTCACCGTTCGCACGTGAGTTACCAGTGATGTGTGCACAATGGTCGTTAGTTTTTTATACTTCAGTCGTGTGAAAGCTTGCGAAATCGGTCAAGCACGATGACAGCAATAAACAATCAGCGCTCGTAAAATGTGTAGCAAGGGACCTTGGTTATTTTTTTTGTCGTGTGAAAAGGGCTTATGATGCTTCAGAAGCAAACTTAATCACTGTAGCTCTCAAGCCTGAGGAAACCTGTAGACAAGGGTGCTTGCCATGTGAACCAGAAACACTGGGGTAAACCCCTACTCTTCCACGATAAGTGTTCTGGGTTCTTTTACGTGCACTACCCATCCTAGTACACAGGACCTACGGCTTAATGTCCCATCTGAAGGACAATTATGGTAAAGTGTCTTGCTCGAGGCCAGGCCGGGATTCGAACCCACATTCTGTAAACTACAGAACTTGCGTTCGGCGGACTAGACCGCCCGTCCCCGACACTCCACAAATAGTAATATCACTATGAGTTATAATCATATCAGTGTAAATTCTTGAACTTGTCACACGTCATCGTCATCACATGATAATTCATGTCTGTCACTCTCTCTAGAGAACCAGAACCACATCCTCAAAGCATTGTTTACATGTACTGTGTTTCCTTTAAATGTTATTCATGAACCGATGCTGGTGATTTAAACTGTAAGGGATCCACTAAAGATAGTGACAAATTCTAGCCTATATTTTGGGCTGGACGATGGTATTGCCAACATACAGTGTACGATAGCCACTTGATATTGAAGCCCATGTGTTCATCATGTAGGAGTTTCAATCGACAATTGTTGTTTGTTAAATATAGTAAAACGGGCGTCCACATTTGCTAACTTAGTGTACATGTACATGTAGATGTACTTTTCATTCATTTATGAAAAGTCCAATAGATGGACTGGTGCAGTGCTTGCTACTGCCTTGAGATCAATAAGCCATTTAGGTTATAGATTTTGAATCATGTCTGGAACCTTGACTTGATTGGTTAAAAGTGAACACTTAAATTAGATTCCCCTGACTAGAGACAGTGTTGCTGTATCACATCGCTTGGGGCAGGCTTTTGTATAATAATAATATTGAACATTTATACCGCGCCATGTCTGTCAGAATTGACACTCCTGGCGCATACACACAGTATTTATCTTGCAAGGTATTCAGAGTTATGTAGTATGAGACCTGTTTCTTTTGCACCATTTAACGGTTTACAAGGTGCTGTGGCGCAATCTGCTGCCGATCAAACCAGGAACACCGGGGCGAACCCCTTCTCTTTTCGATAAGTGCACTGGGTTCTTTTACATGCATTACACAACACACGGGACCTACGGCTTTACGTCCCATCCGAAGGACGCAGCAATAATGGTTAAGTGTCTTGCTTAAGGACACAAGTGTCACGACCGGGATTCGAACCCACACTCTGCTGATCAGAGACACCAGAGCTTGAGTCCGGTGTTCTTATCCGCTCGGCCACGACACGCCACATAGCAGTCTTCAGATTGGCAAAGCCTGGTATCATTGTGCCAGACACATTCATTCAGAATTGTGTATGTTTGCCATCTCTTACGTAACTACAATGAACTACGTAAAAGCTTACCCCGAACCATGTGATATAGCAATGGTGTCTAGTCTGAGGAAATCAAGTTTAAAGTCCCAGCTCAACATTGGTAAACTGACTGTAAATGCTTCCATTCTTTGCACAAATCAAGATACTTGTAATAAAACCAACCTGTGAAAATGTCAACTCATTTCGTTGTGCCATTTGCGAGAAAACGGTAAAAATGCATTCAGCATTTTTGTTCGCATTAATTTTGGATCTTATTTCATTTATTATTTAAAAGCGATAACACTTCAGGCAGAAATATTTGAAGGAAAGTTTTCTACCATCATTATCTTTATACCATGTAAGGTATCTGTGAACAGTTAAGTTTTGCTTACCAATGTTGGACTGGGGCTTTAAGTGGTCACTTGTATGACTACGTCATTGTACCGTACATTATTCAAATTCAACTCGCAAATGACTTCTTTTATCAAGACCATCTTAAATTCTTTTCTCATTGTCTGATGTCCAATATTTATGTGACTTACATAAGTGATATACAAATTTCTTTTCTACACAGCAATTGATGCAATGTGCCCAATTCCATTTTCTACATTGGTTGCAAACGATGTCCAAAATATATCCTAAGACTACAAATGTACTAAACCAATGAAGGTCAAAATAAACGCATGCGTGTGTAGATCAATTGAAAGCTGATGGGTGGACGTTTTAGAAACTGACCCCATTCTCTCCCCTCCCCCTTGCTGCCCCTCCCCCTTGCTGCCCCTCCCCTTGCTGCCCCTCCCCTTGCTGCCCCTCCCCTCCCTCTTGCCCCTGCCCTCCCTGTAAAATTGTAACAGTTTTTTTTTCTCCAAAATAAGTTTTTTGAAGTTGAAGTAAAATAATTGAAACACAATTTTAATACATGTAGGGGCTCTTGTACATGTAAATGGTTGTTTGTGGCAGCTGAAGCTCATTTTAAGTTTTACCCACTACTTGGCTTATTATTATAAACACCAAGATAATTAGGGTGGTCTTCTTTTTTTTTAAACAGTTGTGCAGCAGTACCAGCCGACACTGACTGGAACAGCGGAGCTTTATGTGGAACGGACAAAAAGCCTCACGGTACCTACGCGGGTGGAAACTTCTTTGGCTTTTTGACTACAGCACAGGCAAGTGTTTCTGCCTGGTGTATTGTTTGTGTGGTGTATAGTGTTTAGCTGTCACTGCTGGAATAGTCATTGTAGAAATGTGATATTTGAGTTGATTTTTAATTACTGAAACCTGTGCTTGATATAATTTGTTGTGTTTTTTGTGTGTGACTGGATCTTTGTAATGCTACAGCTTTTTTGTAACTCTGCTGTTATTCATTTTTATTATATATCTGACATACAGATCCTTGTCATTTGATTGGTGGAATTCACATCACGTGACATTCACTATTACTCCCATCCGTACCGGCGATCAAAAAGTCCTGTTCGCCCATGGGGAATAGTATTTCCCATTCAACAGTTAGGATCATTCTTGTTCCCAATTTTTTTTCACCAGTAGAGCGCCACTGCTAAAACAAAGGAGCACCTGTGCAAAAGGTTGTACAATTATCACACCCCGTGTATTGCGCTATTCTAAGATGCGCGCGTCAAGTTTGCCTGAAGATAAATTCATTATCACGCGGGCGTGGAGTACGGAAAAACATAGCGTGTCTGTGTCTACATGGAGTCGTCCACGCTGTTCAGAAGGGGTTTTTAGAATTTTCAGAGTGTTGGATGTCTGTTTTTATTATGTGTTTATTGTGAACAAGTCACATGACAAGGATCTATATGTCAGTTATATAAAACAAATATTGAGTGGCTTTAATTCGTGAAATGGGAGGAATATTATCGCTTGGTAAAATTGTGACTGTTTCGTTTAACTCGGCTTCGCCTCGTGAAATGGAACAGTCGTAATTTTACCTTGCAATATTATTCCTCCCATTGCGCTCTGAGCCGCTCAGTATTTGTATACTATTCACTGTTTTCAACTCTCTTCAAACACCAAATTGCAGTACTCATAACTTGAAGCCGTGTGTTGGCAAGCTTTTAACATAACTCAAAATCCTTCAACGATTCTTTGATCTAGACACACTACACCCTTGGTGTGTTATGGAATCCATCCAAGTCCTCCGAAACTGCTCTGGTGAATAGTTTCCAGTAATCAACTAACTTTTCAAAATTATTGAGGTGCCACAAGCGGCTAGTTTGTATGCTTGGTGCTTGTATGCTGTGTTTTTGAAGCTCATAACATTAAACCTGTAGTAGTACTACTAGTAGTTTTTGAACCTCTCATCATAGTCCAAAGTGAATGATAGGCAAAGGAATCACACAGTCTTGGAAAGCCATTTCTTTGGATGATTCAGCTTCAAAACTATGAAATTCTTGTGTTGAAAAGTGTGTGATCGCGGTCATCTGGCCCAAATGTTCCGTCGTGCAACTAGTACTACCACATCGTGCACATTTATTTGTTACTTGTAGAATTTCCAAGACTATGAAGACCTGCTGAAACTGTCCTTCATGGCATCATTCAGCCACTCGAAGGTCTCTGGTACAAACTATGGAATATTTTCCACAGATTTCGACAAAGAAAAGCCTCGATCAAATAAGCAAATGCAACAATCACCATATACCGTACCGCACTGCCCTATGGAGGACGTCGTGTTTGTTTACATTTAATACCCACTACAGGTCACGTGACGTGGGTCGCGCAATCGGTCTAATAAATGGCATTATAGCATTTGATGAGTAAGGTAAATTGGCAAGTGCTTGCGCAGACATTTGATGTTGACCCTGAAAGCATAAATGGTGCTGATCATAACTGCAGAATGCTACGGTATGACAATGCCATTGTCATGAAGTTTGGTCCTTGGCCCAACTTCATTATGGCGCTGATCACCCGACACTTCATGGAAGCACTGTTAGCACAGTGTTCCGTGCTAAGCGGTAAGCAGTAAGCAGTGTTGTAATGTTTGGTCCTGAACTCTACAGTTACAAAGCAGCACATCCAGACCTCTGAGCTTCATTTATTTGGCATCGACATTTTCATTAGCACTACCTTAGTGTATCAGTAGCCGTTTAGTCTAGTACCCAATGGTGCACAGTATTTAATTATATCAATCCTATTACAACGCCCATCTGGCTCATTATAAGTGTATTCAATGTAGGCTCATCTTGCAGTGCTCTGCTAAATCCCCTGGCGGGATTATTTTGGTGGAATTGCTGAAAACATTTTTCTTTGAGGGTACCACTGGCACAAAGAAACCTTGACTTGACAAAGCGCAAGAGAACAAAGATTTTCTTTATTGGGTCGTCTTTTTTGTTTCTCAACTGAGAAAATGTCAAATTCAAGCACCTTGAATTGCAAAACATCGGCCATTACCCACGGCATAGGATTGGTACTAAACACAGAACCATGGCTGGATTCCCTACTCACTCTGACTTGCCTCCATTGAACCAAAATACAATGAATAAACAATGGTAGAAGCCTCTCGATGTCTCATAATCCTCTTCTTGGAACAAAAAGGACAAAGGTCTGGAATCGGGGATTACACAAAAACCACCTCTCAATGGCCAGAAAACGGTGAAATATTCAAGACCATGTTTTGGTTTTTGTGTGGGTGAAACGAAGCATTAGACGGCGTGTGCATGCTCTGTGCACACTCAGCAGTGGAATGTCTGGACGACCTTTGCTCTGGTATTCCGATTTTACACAATGGTGTCTGTACACTGCTTCCATTTCCAGGCAGGGGAAACATTTGCATGTACACACCACATTCAGCAGCTACTGGTTAAAATAACCTGTTGCAGAGCAGTCATCCATGCATACATAATACTTGTACATCCCATACAGTGCCAGTGTTAATAATATCATTTAGCATCGAAGATACAAGACCCATAACACTGGCTTTTGACCCTGGAGGAAATAATGACCTGCAGAAGTTTGGGTTCTCCTACCACATTAAGTTTACCATCTTCACTGAGATCAATAACCAAAAACTACACTGTTTTTACTACAATGATGTAGTTTCACTAGCACTCGATTGGATCAGAAAGCTGAACGTTTTATCAGTATATGCTCAGACACGCCCTGAGGGCAGCCCTCATGGGACTTTTCCCTCTATATACACAGATGGAGTCCCAGACAGGAAGTCTGGGGCTGGCAGAAAACATTCAACTGGCTGTAATTTAAATCTGGGAGCAACCAATTTCACCTCATGGACATTCCATTTTTGTTGATTTTTTTATTTGTTTACGTTTTTCACAAAAGTTTGCGAATAAAACGGAAATATTCACATCCAAACCCCAGCACAAAAATAGTGTAATTGTACAGAAGGTGAAATCCGCAGGCTCTTTTAAAAGTTAAAGATTTAAATTATAGATGGAAAAAAAATTGTCCATGGAAAAAAAATTGTTAACCTGGAAACAATGCCTGATATCTCCAGGTCACAAACCCTGCAGTATTTATTAGAAAGCAACTCCATGGCTAGAATAGAAGCTGCTTTGAAACTAAATGTACACGTAGTGCTTCATTTATGAGCATTGTTCTTTGGTAATTTGTGCAGTTGTGCTTCAAACACTTCCCTTGCTTATGTGCAGTTATAAATCAATCAGACAAACCAGTGGCTTAGTTAACACTCATCATCATCATCATCTGCTTTCACTTTCTGTTCATTCATACCCTTCCATACCCACTACACTGTACAGAGCTCATCGTGGTTCAGTGTGCTGTTTTGGGCTTTATTACTGGCAGCTTTGGTTGCCCGCCGCTGCCTGGACAAGGGCAGACCAGAGGACGGCGCCACGGCGGACGAGCAAAAACCAATGCTAGCGTAAAACGCATTGGTCCCTATGGCTCAGGGCACAGATATTAAAAGTTAGTGACTTCATTGGGTTTTGCATGTTGCTGAATATTCTGTAATGATTGTTCCTAGATTATGATCTTCATCAATCGATTAACACACACCCCCCTGGTGGTGTCATTCTCTCATAAGAGACATGATGATCGTTTTCTTGCTGCCACGCCTTTGTCATGCCCCCTGTATCCAATAACAATGATGAGCACTGGTTCTCATTAGACCAGAAAGGGTCCAGACTAGTTTATCCTCCAGCCTCTCTTTCATTACATAAATTTGATTTGGAGAGAAAACAAAATGGCTGCACTCTGACAAAAACACATGCATGGTATCTAAGGTCCTCTTCGAAACCATGGCGTCGGCTTTGGGCTCAGACTTTGGCTTCGTCTGCATGCAGCCTCGTACCAGAAGCCCATGTTTATCAAAATAATAGACCCTTCCATTGAGCCCCGCCCCCCCCTAACATATTGACCAATCACAGCATTAGCAACATCACCACTGTACACGTGGGCAGCACAATGTGCATCTCTTCAATGCCACTCTGCACGACATGAACGCGCACGCTATAAATACGCACTCGCATGTTAACATTTTCCAATGGGATTTTATTGTGTTGGGCGATTGTTGGACTTTCAGTGGCATAGCAAAGGCTGTGATTGGTCAAAATGGAAGAGGGCGGGGCTTAATAGATTGGCCTATTGATGGAGCCTAAACTGGTGTTCAAAACGGAAGCCGTGGTTCCCAAAAGGTCCTTGTTTAAACATAAAAACACTGCACTGTTAATTTGAGTTGTTTATTAAAGTGGCAAGTGTTGTTGTTGTTTGCACCAATAACCTGATTTATGAATGCAATCAGTGTTGTATTGACATTCCTCTTACTATTTTCAATGTTAATTTCATGTCTCGTGTTATTAATAAGTGTGAAATGTGAAATGTTTGTAATGTGGTTCAGTTTGCAACTAATCAATCTATCTCTTTATACTCTAATAATAGACCTTATGCACATGACGTCATTTTGAGTAGGGTGCCCTCAAAAGAAGGTTACTCATTGGCCCATCCAGTACGCTGTGCGTACACAGCAGTGTGTTTTCCATTGTTTCATCATTGTTTTACCTCTAAGATGGCGGCTTGATGACATCAATGCATAAGGTCTATGCAGGTTCCTTGAGTTACAATGTACCATGGATTTGTATTCCAAATATCTAGTTCTTTCTTATATACATGTACTGGTACTGGTGTACGTGTATAAAATTAAGCTCACTCAGGTTTTATTAATGCCACAGCTCAACATTGGTAAACTGACTGTAAGTGCTTCCATTCTTTGCAAAAAAATCAAGATATTTGTAATAAAAACAATCTGTGAAAATGCCAGCTTATTTCATTGTTTCATTTGCCAGAAAACAGTAAAAATGCATTCTTGTACGCATTCCTATAGGTAGGGTTTTCGTCTCACTGAGATGTAAACTAATTTTGGATCTTATTTCATAAAACGATAACACTTCAGGCAGCAATATTTCAAGGAAAGTTTTCTACCATCATTATCTTTATACCATGTAAGGTATATGTAAATCTGTGAACACTTATGTTTTTCTTCTGACCAATGTTGAGCTGGGGCTTTAATACGTGTGGTTGAATGACTCAAGCAGGGTTTCGTTTGATGAAATGCAAAGATCTTTTTGACTTGTGGCCATACATTTTTATATCTAAAGCTCAAAATATTGAAACACTAGTCATGTTTTAATGTTTAACGGAAAAGGGCCATTGCCAAGATCTGTCATAATTTTAGTTTGTATTTTTTTCATCTTTCAGGGAGCATCATGGTTTGGTGTCTTGTTCTGGTTGATTATTCTTGTATCTTGTGTCGTCCGGCGTATCCGGGATAGGCCGGCTCTCGACCCCAACTCTGACAAAGCCCCCATCGCGAACGTCACCATCTAAAAAACATCAGCATCGTCTCTCTGCTCGGTTGAGGTGACGTCAAACCACAGGTGTCATAATCATGAAGGAAGTTATTATAAATTGAAAGGACTTCCTGGGATCGACATTGCACTTTTTTTTTTTTTTAACCAGTTGCCGCCAGGAAGCTTTCATTTTTTCCTGTTCAGCCTGACAGGATTAATTTGTCAGAAATGCCGGAATCAGTTTTCTTTGAGAGTACTGTTGGCACAAAGAGTCTCTTTGTAAGCACCACGTTTTTTCCTTTCTTTATCGAGAAAATGTCAAATTCATGCACCGTGAAATGCAAAACCTCAGCCATGAGCTACGTCAAAGGATTGTGTGCCAATCCGGAATTGAGGCTGGAACCTGGTTCACTCATTTCCATTGAGTCGAAATACAATGAATGAACAATGTTGGAAGCCTCTCAATGTCTCAATAATTCTCTAGTTAGATCAAACGGACAAAGGTCTGGAATCGGGGATTACACAATAGGCCCCGCACAATAGCCAAAAATCAGTGAAATATTCAGCACCATCTCTCCTTTTTGTATGGGTGAGACGAAGTGTTACATGGCGTGTACAGGCTTTGTGCACGCTCAGCATTGGAATGTCCGGGCGATCTTTGTGGCGGGCTTGAAATTTCACACAAAAATACAAAACTTACCTATGCTGACTCGGAAAATATTTGCGTGTGTACTGTACACGCCATCCGGTCTGGTTAAGATGGAGGTTTCCTGCATAAAATTTGTATATTATATTATTTAATTTGATTTAGGCAACGTGTGCATTGTTCAAAGATGTACATGAGAGGATGATCTTTTTTTATACGTATACATAGTTTGAGAAAAGCAAAATGCACCGAAGGCAGGTTCAGGAAAAGACAAAAAGTGAACACAGACAAAAAATTTAAAACGGGGCAAAAGTTTCTCTTTAAAAATGCATCGCGTCAAAATCGCAGCATTTGTCTTCACTTCAGGCACGATCAGTGCTTAGCCGTCAGATGCAAAGATAAATTCTGTCTTTTCGGTTTGACATCCTGATTGGGCACAAGAGGGTCAAGTGCAAACAGTGCGTATCACGTATCGGTGTAAAACTAAAAAAACGTTAGACCTTGATGACATGTTCCCTGTGTTCTAGCAAAAACAAGGTGTATTTTTTTTTATACCAAAGAAGGGTCAGACTATTTTTGTCCATCCAATCTCACTGTGGTTACATTGATTTAAATGGGGGGGGGGGAAACAATGTGGGTTTACCATGATAAAGGTACAAATTTGGTTGTGCCATTTTGGAAGTCAAGTTCCCCATCAGCCTTTTTTGAGGTATGTTGGACACTATTTGAGTGCACTGTTCGGTTTGGGTGTATACAGACAAATTCACCCAAGCCAAGTAGTGTCGTAGTAGTATGTCCACCATATCTCAAAGTGGCTAATGTGCTCATGTGCAGTGGGCATTTTAGGCGACGCGTGCGCGGTTCAGATGTACACCGAGTCTTTATTCGCAGGTTGACTCCCCAAATGGCAGTGTGACGTCAGTGCAGGGGGTCTGTAGAAGAGTGTCTTGTACCCGATGTATTCCTTTCTTAATTAATAAGAGTACTACAGGGCCTAATTTCCTAAAGCTGTTTTCCGGTAAGCAAATAATTTCTGCTTGCTGTAGCAGAAAAAATTGTGTAAGCAAAAGTTTGTTTAGATAGATGTTAATATTTGCATCTGGGGAATGAATATAAATTTCAATTTGCCTTACACCGATGTGTGATAAGCACTGTATACTCAGTGCTTTCGAGTCCTGTGGAAAAAAAATCCACAGGCAAAGTTTGTTTCATAAACGATCGAGAAAATTTGACAGGGCATGTGCACGTTAACAATGGATTTGCATTGTTGCGTCACTCATCCTGCTTACAGGAACTGCCGGCAAGCTGGCGTGACTTTTGCTTTGCTTACGGTTAGCAGTGTTTATGAAATAGAAATTCTGCTAATGGCTGCTCCGTAAGCAGAAAACTTCTGCTTACAGGCTTTATGAAGTTGGGCCCAGATCTGTGCGGTAAAAAGTAGTTGCCTTTTTAACAGTAGTTGGCTTTGCTAGATAGTATTGATGCAACAGTATGTCACCGTAATCTGCTTCTTGAAGGCAGTACAGGGATCACCGCTGAAGATGTATTTCAATCCCATCATATGGATAGGTATGCGAACAGCAATGTTTAAAAATGTTGTGTACTAATTGGTTATGGCTTAATATTAATAGGGGGGTAACTTGCCCCCTTACCCTCCCACCCATCCCCCACAAGAATCGTTTGTACTCTTTAAAGTTGTATATTATGCTGAGTGTATTCTTACATCTTTTATAGTCGACCTTGGGAGGTAGTAGTCGATGTAAGCAAATCCCACCTCCACACCAACCTCCTTAGTGGCTCAAAATCCAGGATACGTTACTGGACAAACATGACTTACAGAGTCATCAATCAGAGTGCGCTCTCTCTTTTCAGTTTCAGGCATGATTTTCTCGCTACAGGCGTGAGATTTCTCAGGATTTTGTCAGAATCTCCTTGAGACTTCAATTTTTCTTGAGAAACGAAAAGCAGTCACCAAAGGGAGAAAGAAATAGTCCACATTGTGTCCGAACCTGTAGTTTTGTATTTCTGGTGATGCACAGAATCTGTAGGCCTAAACCCCCTGAATTGTAACATCTGGGAGGTTCCAGCTCTGAAATAAGGGGAAATACAGGCCTGTACGCCATTTTCAGGAATGTTCACTTTTTTTGCAAATCTCATCCCTGTTACTCTGTTAATCTAATATCTGATTTTTGTGTTCCCTCAGAAATATCAGAGAAATTGTTATTAAGTAGCCTGAAAAAAAGTCTACAAAAGCTTCAACCAGATTTATGCAGGTCATCCCTTGTTTTTTTTTGGGTTTACTTTTCCCAGGGCTAAATATCATGCAGTTACTTAAATTGGAAAGCTTAGCAGTTTAATGTCTTGACTGTGAAGTGGAAATGCCCTAGAATGTCTGAGAAGGGCACTCTTTGTTTTTTGAACAAGGTGACATGATCTCTGTACATCTACACCCTCTTTTATACCAGGGAATATTTGATATGATGATTTTTTTTCTCGAAAATCTTATTTCTCACAAAGCGATTCAAGAAAATGTACAAAGTCTGCTCTGTCGTCTGCTGTTGAAAATTATCTGTTCAAAAATACTGTAATTTGAGTCAAAGTCATAAGTATGGTCTTATATGAATCAATCATGTTGAGAAATTTCCGGCAAAATTGTTTTCAAAATAAATATATGATGTTCTAAACTTCTTTGTTTTTCCGAAACATAGATTGTCACTGTTGAGAGTGGATTGAACTATTTCCAAAGGGTGTCCCTCCACTTCGAACAATATGTAGAATTCAAAAGAAAGATATTTTTTGTACATGCATTGTATTTTTTTTTTTTTTTTTTTAATTCTTTTGTGGGGGATAAACATAATGAAGTTAAAATATGCTGTGCTTGCTTTCTTTAAGATTTTTAGTTGTAAAGCAGTGTTGATAGTTTGAGTTTGTGCTGCGGCATGTATATGTGCAACTTTCTGCTTCACAATGTAAGCACGTAAGGAAATGCAATGCGTCAGCAAGTTAACTGCTTGTGGCCAATGGCCATAAATTGGCATTTACTGGAGTGGTAAATAACATGCAGCTGAAGATGTCACTGCAGATCAATGAAGCTGCCTTTTTTTATCCTCCCCAAATTGCCTAATTGCAATTAAAAGTAAAGATTATTTTAGTACATTGAATTCTCAAATGTAAATATTCCTTAGACTATACGATATGTTTAAAAAAACAAAAACAATTCTTTATGCTTTTTGCATTGCACTATGCGTTTACCAGTTATTTTACATTCAAAATACTCAGCTGGGCACAGTATTTGTAAAGTTGATTTTAAACAGAAAGATATTGATGTTTTTGTTGGTGGTGAAAACAGTCTCAAGCTTTCAATCAATAAGTGTATTTCTGCGTTGTTAATGAGAATTCCATCAAAGGCTGCAACTCTTTGGATGAAATGGCACTCGGCATGGTCTGCATAATGTCAGATGTGGATTCAGGGGAAGCGTATTCGGTGGGCATGCAGAATCATTAGGCCGTATTTTTGACAGCAAGAGGGCGCAATACTAATTCCATTTTGAAAGTACAAAAATATTTAAAAACGTTTAAAATACAAATTTTCCAAGCAAATATCTTACACTGAATTCATTGTAAAACTGTCAATAAAAAAAACCTCAAAAGTTGTATATTAACTGCTTTATTAGAAGTCTAATTGCATCTGGTTTATCGCACTATTTCAATAGTTTGACCCCCAATCTATCCCAAAGGGCGCCCTCTTGCAGTCAAAAATAAGGTCAATTGACCAATGCTGTATCACCAAATGATTATGTACATGTATGACAGATTGGCTGATAGGGTGGTAGAATTTCTAACCGATTACATTATCCTTGGACAGGTGATACATTCTTGATTAGAAATTGTACTACACTAGCGGTCAGTTTTTGTGATACATTATCGGTTGGTGACACAGCATCGGTCAATTGATGCTACATTATCAGTTGGTACCTTGTCTGTCGCCCCCCCCCCCTGGAAAATGACCCCCTGATTATGACCCTGTTTGTGTACCCACAGAGAACTTCTGCAATATGTGATATATGAGGTATTGCCATGAATGACTTTTGAACATTGCTCATAAGGTGGCTTTTCTGTCTTGTCACAGCTCGCTGTGTGCCCAGAAGATTGGAACAAAAGTTTTGTCGAAAGCAGTTAATGTGGGAAATCGCGTTTCACGAAAACTGAGCATGAAATTTTGATGGGGAAGGTTAATGAATTCTGCTTGGCAATGAGAAATATGTCTTTGGTGTAATTCTAGCGACAAAAATGTCACAATAAGGCAATACTTTTTTTGTTGTTGGTGTCAGGAGCCTTTTTTTTCCGTTACTGGGACAAAGTATTTTGTGTGCCTGGAAGAACGGCATAGAGCCTTACGCCCCGCTACCGGGCACACGACCTTTGTAGATCTGCACCAAAGATTATAGAGCGCTGTAGGCGCAAGATGGGGAACTGGGCCTTTGTCTACTGTTGGAAAGTGAAATACCCATGGGCGCCATTTTGGCAAGTGAATGCCTGTGTTTCCCATTGATAGCAATTGTCCTTGTCTACACTGGTCCGCACGTATTAGTGTTGTATCAATAGAGTCACTTGCTGGAATGGCATCCAGTGAGATTTCACATTGCAGTCAGAGTTCCCCATCTTGCGGCTACGGCGCTCTATAATCTTTGATCTGCACACACAAACTTTCTAGCACTTATTAGTTACATCTCAAAAAAAAAACCTGCACCACCTCCAACATCACTCCAACATTTTGTATGCACCCATGTTCACCCATAACTAGTTTCACTGGTGTGAGTAATTTCCATCAAATCTGTGAGCGTCTTAAGTTGCTGTTGTAAATGCCATGATTAAACAATCCTTGACTCCTAATAACAGTATAAATGCGAGATATGGGCTCTGACTTGTTGCAAGTCAGGTCCTGTGCTGGGTCCTTAATGTCGTCTTTGCTCCTTGTGATGCGCGCCCTCGCGCGTCTGCTTAGTTCCAATCTCCTGCGAATTGCCGATCACAGATTTTTTGATTGCCGAGTTGACTGGCACATTTCTGGTATGCGAGGGCATAAAGTAATAATTGGCTACTAAAACTTTGTCACTGTCACGTGGATCAGACTAGGAAGGTCGAAAGTCCAACTCGAGTCAAATCTAGGGATACAAATATTGCACATTTATTCAACAAAAGCACGCACCTAATTGTCACACATTGATTGTTCTTGTATTTTGATTGTGTTTATTAATTTGCACATTTACCAAATTTACGTTAAAATAAATGCCTTAAATATTACTTTAAACGGATGTTACTAACTCTGTTGCTCGTTTTGTTCTGTGTCCTCTTGAACTGTTGTCAAGATCTGGAAGACCCTGACTGAGACCTAAAGACCTTTATCAATGTGTGAGTGTGTGAGCCAGAGCTTTGTATTGAGAGAGTTGCGACCAGTTTTCTTTGGTCATGTGGTTGCTGGACGCCATTTTCAGTCCAAATGAAGCACAACCCAATGTGCAGTTTTGTCTGGCACCTAGTGTGCGCGCATGCATTTTTTGACCAAAAAATGGCTTCTAACTGCAAGTTGCCGCAACTCTCTCAGGACACACTTCTGGCGTGGGCCTTCTTGATTTTTCTCTCAGTCAGACCAACGTGGCCAAAGTGAGGTTTGAAAATAGTTATATATAAGAACTAGAGGGCGTACAAACCATGCGACATGGCCCGACAAGGAGCATTTTTTGACCATTGAGAAAATGGCGCGGACCATTCATTTACACTGGCTACTCATCCGTTCACACAGCAGCCATTTTCTAAGTGGACATTCGTATGCAATTTGCCCATAGGGATTTTCGCCCATGGTGAGTCAGTGGAGTTCCGTGCGTGGCATCGCGAGTACACCCTCTAGTTCTGTTATATAACTCTATGGATTTGAAGGAAATAAACAAACAGTCTGGTCCCCCTTCTTTGTATGTATAGACCTTTCTTTTGCAACGTTGCAGCCCGAGTTTTTGCCAACCAAGGAGAAACTACGGGGAGCCATCAATGCAAAGCAAAAACAGATAATCACAGTTTGTAAAAATGTTAAACAAATATTCAACAATTGTTTTGAATTCATTGGAAACACACCAACAAAAAGGTCTATACATGAACATGTAATAACATTGTTCCATCATAAAGGTCTGCAGAACAATGTACTTTTATTTCAGACAAATGTCTTTACACTTAAGATGACAATTGAGACACTCATCAGGAAATGGTCCTACGTCTTCCCAGGTTACATCCATAGAGCTAGAAATGTATTATAGCTCTATGGTTGTACTGTATACTTGGGGTGTGATCCCTGGCTACACGGCAGTTTCAGGTTGAAAGACTTCCAACTCGCACCCTCTAAAAAGATTTGGACAAAATATGGAGACTGCCAATATTAGGGCAGGATAGTTCAGAAGGTAGAGCCCTGGTACGTCATTCCTACTCCAGTCAATTTTTCTTTATTCAACCCAAAATTGAAATGTATATTTCTTACCCCTTACCCTACCCAATCCTCCTGAATCCTCTTTGCTGAAATAAAAAATTGAGAAGGACTGAGGGCCAGAGGCCCAAATAACAATTGCTTATCACTGGATCAGGCATTCCAAATCCAAACATGTTGGTGTGAAGTGACACGGGAGAGGACGATACTGGAGGATTGAGGCCACCTGATCTATTAAAATAAATTCTACTTATGTACACATTTTTGCATCTACACCACAGGCCATTTTGGTTAGTAAGCAGTTTTCGTCATTTGCACACACACAAAAAACAGGTCGGGGGAGATATGTGCAAACAGCTTGTTCTTCCTCTGGATTTTCTAATACAAATGTCCCTCTGCATGGACGGGAATAGCAGACCTGGCCTGAATCAAACCGACATTTGCTAACCAAGCATTGATGATGATATGGGTAGAGTCCTTCTTAAAACACAGTCTTTTTTTCAGTTTCAGTTCAACCGTCGAGCTACACAGATGTCTGCTTGTACTTCTTGGTGTCTAAGATCTTCTTGCCGCACATCGCACAGATTCCTGAAAGGAAAAACACACAACAATGTAGTTCTTCACAAAAATTTATGCCCAGTCCAACTTTTTCAATTTTCATGGAGCTGTGGAGCAGGCAATGCTATTATTAATTAAACTGCCCGGCCAGACAATGTAAATAACAGCAATTTCACGTCTAATAATCTGGAAAATGACTTAGCTTCAGATTGAGATATTTCTCATACCAAGTTCGGTTTCAGTTTTGAAATGAACCAGCTACCTACATGTATCACAATCCTACGATGTTTACAATCGGTTGTTGATAACTGAAGGGCTCAAGCTGTGTTTAAGGACATACCTATTTTATACGCACATCCTTGACAGTAGTGGGAGCCGACCTGATGTACAGACTGCTTACAGATCCGGCACTTGTTGAATTGTGTTGTATAAGGATTATATCTGGTAGAAACAAAAGACACATCTTAATGTAGGGAACCCAAGTGCGCCCTCAGTGTTCAAGTGTGTGATCTAACTTTGTGATTTACATATTAACAATAACAAGTTAAAGTTTGTGTCTGCGACCTTTTGACTCGCTCTCTTTTCTGCACGTTCAGCAGGGAAAGAGCACATTTGATTTCTGTTGGTAATTCTCTCTATTTTGTAAGGCGCAAGGCTCTGGCCATGCTCCTAGTGTTATTTACGTGGGAGGGTTTAGCTATAAGGAAACTCCCTGTGAGTATACTGTCTTGTTACTGATCATTTCATCAGAGGAATATTGTGTAATACTGGATTCGAACTGGCCCCTCGTCACCGGGCGTGCTCGGTAGTCTAGTGGTTAAGACATCTGCTCTAGTCATGCGGGAGTCGTGGGTTCGAATCCCACCCAAGTTGCCTATGGATTTTTTTTCAACAGGACTCGAAATCACTGAGAACACAGTGCTTATCACACATCGGTGTAAGGCAAATTGAAATTTATATTCATTCCCCCGATGCAAATATTAACATCTAGGAATATTGTGTTTTTGGAGACTCTGATAGAATCGTTTCTTGAAAATTTATCTACTATGGTAGCGTGAAGCAAGCCACGTTTTGACCCTTGACCTTCGCAATGTACTTTCTAATACTAGTTGTATTTTAATCTACTGATGCTGTACTGTGCTGGTGTAATTTTTGAGAATTCTAATAAGAAGTCGTTGTGCATTTTGTTACATATGTTGTGAATGTTCGTCCTTTTTAGTTAGAGGGCTGGCCTCCTTCCTGTGTCTCTACATTAATCACAAACATTTTGTATTATTCTGATTTAACTCTTTCACCACAGCGTGCCACTCACAGCGGCTCAGTGTATTACTTCATATGCCGGAGAGCTGATGCCAGCGGCTTGAAAGAAACAAAATGTTCAACAATTCCGTCACAGCTGTATTTTTGTTCCGCAGTGAAAGAGTTAATACAGGACTGGTCAGCACATCACTGGTTTTCTTAGAGTATAGCAAAAATACTTTTATCAGAATTTGCTTCGTAAAGCGATCTTCCTAAACAGTGGTCCACTACCCCAAATACCACTTAAAACCCCAGAGGACCAGTCAAATTCTGGTGGGTTGGTTAGTTTATTGCTTGCCACTGCTACATGTGAACCATTGATTGTCAACATTATTTCAAACTGTAAGTCCCGTACAAATGACAATGTTTGATCGGAACCCTTAAATTATGGACCAGTGAAAACGCTACCTGGTCCTGCTGGCAAAGCACTGAAAAAGGAATCAGATTCGAGTAAAAAACTTCACCAATACACAGATGAGAAATTTCAGACTCACGTCTGAATTTAAACCTTGGGTTTTTGGGGTTTTTTTTTTTGGGGGGGGCTTTTCTTAGAAGGATTCTGATAATTAATCAATTCTATACATTTTATAATGCCGTGACACAATGGTTTGATTCGCACTAACCTTGCTTTCTTGCCTGTCAGTAACTTGTTTTCACCAACTTTTCGCCCCCCACCCTCTGGAAAGGAAAACAAGAAGAATGAAGAGTTAGTTTCCTGAATTCATTTAGACTCGGATCCATTATAAGCAAATATGCCATTCTCAGCACATCAAACAAGACAAAATACAAGTTTAGTAGGATAATAAAAATAATAGTAATAACAATAATAATAATAACTAGTTCTTACATAGCGCATTTTACAATGCGCTTTTCATTAGTGCCCTGGTCATTGGGCCAATAACATTCCTGTTATCTTTCTCAGCTCTCTGGGGAGTATAGAGCCCCAAGCTGCCGTGGCACTCCGAAGGCTTTTTCAAACACAATATCAACCTCTACCCTCGCAGGTAGCCATTTATACCCCTGGGTGAAGAGAAGCAATTATAGTAAAGCCTCTCTGCTCAAGGACACAAGTGTCGTGACAGGGATTCGAACCCACACCCCGATGACTTGACCACCAGAACTTGAGTCCGGTGCACTAGGCCACTCGGCCATGACACGCTGGTCTTCTCGCACCAATAGTCAGAGCTTTCCTAGATTAACTGGACATTCAGAACTAAAAACTGAGAACGAGGTTGTTAAACTTACCTGTGGTATTCCTGGCTCCTGATTTCCATGGATCTGGGGTTATAACCTTGCCAAGCTTTTTCTCGCCTAGTATTTCAAGAAAAAATGCATCTCGTTAAAACTCCAAGCACAACTTAACAAACAGAGGGCAAGTTTATCCATTCTGACCGCCTTATTTGTTTGTAAGAAAGGTCAATAATTCATTTATATTAACCAGTTGCTCAAGAGGGTTTTGTGTGTGTTTTGTTAAAGGGGTAATAAAGTCAAAAATAAATTTGCCTCCGTTGCTTCCGTAAAGTATCCGGCCTGTTCATCGAAGAGGTGAATCGCAGGAGTGACCTTTAAAAAGTGGAGGTCAGATACGTACTTTGTTGCCGTACAGTGTCACTTGACGCAGACGTACACCCCCCCCCCCCCTCACAAACAATATCACTCGTGCAAAGTTAAAAATGATTTGATATTGGAAGCTTCCAAACGTCAAAGGCCAACAAGGGCGACAGGATTGAATGAAACATTTTCAATTGAAACTTACAGGTACAGTAGAATACAGGATTCTTATCAACAAATTTTGTCTTTATGAGTATCAATCTGAAAGCTCATAAATTATGAAGTTCATACCAGTACCAAGCTTCCATAGAAATATTTGTCTGTAATTCTATCAAAGTCGAGCAATAGACTTTGAATTAATCCAGTTTTAATTTCAATGGTATCAATCAAAATTAAGGGCAATGTGTTTACATATGCTGAAAGATGTGCACAGTTTTTCTGTATTTTCTCCTGCCTCGGCCTCAGAAAACGAATTGAGCCCAAATGTTTACAGGTTTGTTTTTTTCATGTATATATAAATATAAGAATGCTGCACATCAGCTTTACCAATCCTATATTTTCCCTTTAACGTTTTTTAAAACATGTCACCCACTGTCATCTAATGTTTACACCAATTCATGTTCATGATAAGCATCCATGATAATAACGTTGATATAGACATAATTTATTTAGACTACCTTTAGTAAAACTAAGACTAGAGTTCAAAGATTTGTATCACCAGATTTATTGTGTCTCATTAGACCCAGTAACTGGGGCGCTGTACTCCTTTTTTGAGATTTTTGACATTATCAAAAATCTCAAAAAAGGAGTACAGCGCCCCAGTTACTGGGTCTAGTGTCTCATCACTCTCACTCTCAGTCTCAAAATCAAATACTGTACAAATAAATAGACAATACTTACACTTTTCGCAAACCATGGTAAAAACTCACGACAGTCAACTTTAACTTACAGGAAACAGGAAACGGTCGATGATTACATTTATAAAATAGTGATATACGTGTAAATTATTAAGAAACACCTGATCATCAGACATGTCAGACTCAGAGGCAGATCATAAACATTCACTGTACACTAGCTGAATTATCTACAATAGCGCCACCTAGTGTTGCATCCCGAGAAGTAGCAAAGCCCGCCCTCAATAAGAGACTTTTTCATTGACACCGAGGCGACGAGGGGCGTGTCAGAGGCATGCCGTTTTTCCTGTTACCGATCGAGGAACAAATAAAAAAAAAAAAAAAAAAAAAAAACAGTAATAGGGAGTCGAATTACACATAATAGTGGTCCTTTCTTAATGATGGTTTGGGATGGGACGATATAAAATCACTTAATATTTCATCTTCTATTCAAAGCATACCCACCCCCCCAAAAAACACAACAACAACACATATAAAAACGTGTCACCTTTTCGGACATTGCATGCTATCTGAAAAAAAAAACAAAGAACCTTCGATAACTTTGTCGCCCACTTTGATTTTGATGTAACAATTTTAACGGACACATTTGTGTGAAAATGCATCTAATTCTAAGAAGTTCAATGTGGTTACGGAACGACCATTAAAATTGGCCCCAAAAGTGTTCCTCAAAAAGAGGGCTTCTTCATCTCTCTTCAGACCATGTCAAAGTTGAAATTCGTTGGGAAAGGGTTGTGTTAGCAAGACTAAAAACACTGCATGATAAGTTTCCGTTGGAAGTAGTTTTACTCGTATAATTGGGTCCATCTCTGCAATCACTTAAAACCATTATCCTTTTTGTCATTTTCATTAAAAAAATAATTGTTATGGGGGGGGGGGGGGCTCGTGGAATCTTCCTCTGCACTTTCCCTTTTCAATAGCGCCATCATTTGACATGAATGTGAACCACGTTAAATTATTGCTTCCCAAAACGAGACTGGTACTAGACTATTGGAAACGCGTTTACTGTACACCAGTGATACATTTGTCGTTGCGCATTATCTCCACAGTACTCGTCCTTGCTGTATGTACGTGATGTACACCCATTGAGTGTGTGCTTTACATTTCGTGAGAATTTCGTGCATAATGCGCAGTGCGGAAGTAATGCTGTGATATTGACAGTTACCGTAGTCCATTGAAATGTGAACATATTTCGCCTGGAATTTGTGGATATTTACCCGTTTCTTCCCGGATCGATGTCGTGATAAAGCTACCATGAATCCGAGACTGATACAGAATCGTAATCCCTTGGAGGATTTTGAACTTTTACAAAGAATTGGGAGTGGAACCTATGGCGATGTGTACAAGGTAAAAACAAAACATTCTCAAATCTCAGAAATGCAGGCATTTTGACGGGCAATTGTAATTCACAAAAAAAAGTGCATGTTGGCCGCCGTGTCACACCATTTATATATATTTTTTGAACAGGCAAGTTAGACTATAACTTACCAGCCACCAACTGTCCTGCATGAAGTAGGAACAGTTCGGTAGCATAAGTGACATTTTCATGTAACTATTCCCATGAAAATTGTGTTGACCTTAAAAATGTGTTTTTTCTTGATAGATCAATGTAAAAATCAAAATAGGGATGATCAATGCAATGCATTGGAATTGGATTGGTCATGTTGGTGGAGGAAATTGCCAAAAACTGATAAAGAATAATGGTATTATGAACTCAAATACACGGTATGACAGTGTGACATCTTTATTCCAGCAAACCCACAAAATGTACATTGTGAGCAGACCTGTTAAGTTTTCTTGTTGTTTATATATTTCATGATTATATTTTTTTATTCCTGAGCACGATACTTTCTTTGTACGATTTTGATTTCTTTGTAGTTGTATTTCATGTACAAAATATTGAATTTTACCAGTAGCCGTTGTACATGAAGGCCTGTAAAGACAGAAAATTGTTCATAAAGAGTTGCCTTTTATATTAAATCATGTTCATGTATGGTCGACTGAAGTTTTTTGAAAGTGATAATCATGACAATATTATTCTTTATAATGATAATGATAATTGTTATTATTTAGTCATAAATACCCGAGACAGTTTATCCATTCTGATCGGTTAAAAACATGTCGCTTGTTTTGAAAAATGGCTGATAGTCATAAAGACATGGCCGAGAGTGTTTATAACCAGTCAGCTACTTACACGGGTGCTAATTTACACGTAGCGCAATCAATACATATTGGTACTCAATGTAAAGTCTATTAGTACACGCGCATATGGGAAACGTTTTAGTGTCGCATGCAGTTTGACCCTTTGTGAAATAGAGCCTGAAGATGTGACAGGAGTTGAAAAATAGATATTAATAAAAACCCAGAAAAGTATCATGGATTTTCCTGCATTAGTACGCTTTTTAACAAAAGGGGCTTTTGTGAATGAGAATAAAAGAGAAGTGCCGCGGTCTTGCATTGCCGTGTAAAACCTTACAGGGTCGTGGCGGTGTGATAAAGGACCGAGCTGAACGGTTACGACCCTGCAGGTTTTAAACAGCCGTCTAGACCTCTATCACCACTCTTTTGTTTCCTTAATTAAAGTCAAAACATTGCAAAATGTGTTAGTGAACTCAAGAGTCAAGAACGATGACAAAAATGTACGAAGTATAGGCACAAAAATCGGGAGCCAAAGATCTTGTTGGGTTATTTTGGTGTTCCGTATCTAGCAGCATTCTACTGTATCCCAGCTTTACGTTGTAGTCCCCCCTTGCTTCAATTTATCCACAATAGACCTTTATCATGGTGCGGCCATCTGGATTTCATCCCGTTTAAATCAGTGTAACCAAACTGAGGCTGGAAGGGCAAATAGTCTGGTTCCTTTTTATACAATGAATATTAGCATCCATTACTACTTTTGAATACAGGGAACCTGACCAAGATGGTGGTAACATGATAAAGGTCTATAGCACCGAAATAATTCAAAAAGTAAATGTATAGTGGTCACGTTTATGTCCCAGGGTTGGGGGAAAACTCACAAATGGGCGGACAACGCTTGTTCAGGGTTGACATGTAGGGCCTGTCATAACCCACTAGTGTTACTAGGATCCTTCTTCACTTAAAATCCATAATTTTACAGAAAACCCAATACCCATTAGTAGCTGACAGCGCCCAAACTGTTGGGACTCGTGATTGTGGTGGTATGCTTGATCCCATGCAAAAGCCTTATCACTTTCCCAAGTGCCAGTCCTCAGTCCAACCATTCCTCCATGGTCAAACATGTCAAACAGAATCAAATAAACCAAGTCGTTGGAGTTAGATGGGTCTGGGATGGTTAAGCCCGGTTCATACTTAAAGTGAATGCGAAGCAATTTTTGGTGACGCAGCATTTCAGTATGCGCTGTTTCTCAATTGTGACGCAAGAAAATTCGCTTCGCTTTTGAAAGTGAAGTATGAACTGGGCTGTAGGGTTATTGCACTTTTCCAAGGGATGAATATAATCATGAGATTTGAGCCCAGTTGTACCATGGAGCTGGTTGTATGTACCCTTCAAATCAAGAGTATATAGGTTGTACATGTTGCTGAACATGTCAAGTAGGCCTATCTGTTCTAATTCTCAGGACGGAGTCATCGTTAATCTCAAAGTTTCAACATTGTTGAAAGCAATTCAGTTTTATTTAAAGCAATAAGCTTTTTTTTTTTTAATAGACTGAAATATACTTTTACAGAGTGTACACTGTACAATGTACTTTGTATTTACAATGATGTATGTCTCCAACCTTTTTTTTTTTCACCAACTTCCTTAAAACCAAAATATGGTGTTTACACACTCAACATAAACGTGTTACTGTATTTTTATCGGGAATGTTATAGGCCTAAAGGATTTTTTTCAGCCACATGCACCAGGTACATGTATATGTTCATGGCACAGGTGAATCACCACGTACGTACTACGTAAATGTCATGTAGAACAATGAGTCACAGTTAGACTCCTCTGTCAATGGAAATTAATAGTGGTTGTACAAAAATGTGGTAATTCGAGCACACTCCATGGCGATGATATCTGTTAACTCACAAACGTGACAACTGTGTTTAGATTGAAATGGGAATTTGGTTTTGAAATTACAGTTAATTGGTACTGGGTAGTGGTCATGGTGGTGCTGATCATTGTCACATGTTAATAATATTTAGAATTATACATGTAGGCACATTATGTACCCTCTAAATTTGAGCTCTAAATGTATACAGTACCCACATGGATGTAAACATGGTACATGTGTAAATTACAAAATGAAATATCTAGAGCACTTAATACACACTTATTCTGTTGCTTGACAATATATTTGACCTATGATCTTTGTGTCATGTAGAACAATGCTTAGTGGCAGAAAAAACCTTTAGGTACATATATGTACTTGCCCCCACCCCACTGTTCACGCAACCTGCAGCATTAATTATTCAATGCATAAAAAAACAAAACAACAACAAGGGACGAGTTGCTGTCATTCAGCATTCAGATACAAGCTTGTCCAGCTGCTTGCCCTACAAATGCCAAAGATACAATGTTATCATTCGGAGTGTGATGATTTGTCTTTTAACCAGTTGCCGCCGGGATTCTTTTTATTTTTTCCCGTCCCCCTGGCGGGATTATTTTGTCGGAATTGCTGGAATAATTTTCTTTGAGAGTGCCGCTGGCATAAAGAAACCCTGACTTGACAAAACCAAGAGAACAAAGATTCTTTTTATTGCATTGTGCGTTTTGTTTTCTCTATTGAGAAAATGTCAAATTCACGCACCGTGAGTTGCAAAATATCGGCCGTTACCTATGGCACAGAATTGGTACTAAACCTGGAACCGTGTTTGGATCCTGGGTTTACTCTGACACACCTCCATTCAGCCGAAATAGGGGGAATTGGGGATTACACAAAAACCACCTCTCAATAGCCAGAAAGCGACAAAATATTCAAGACCATGTTTTGTCTTAGTGTGGGTGAAGAGAAACACTAGATGGTGTGTGGCACGCTCAGCAGTGGAATGTCCTGGCGACCTTTGTTCCGGTATTCTGATTTTACACAATGGCGTCTTTACATGGCTTCCGTTTCCAGGCAGGGGAAACATTTGCATGTATTTACCTCATCCAGCAGCTACTGGTTACAAGGATTAGGTTCCATGCATTTGAAGGATAGTGTGTTCATTTAAAGGAGAATTCCATTACAAACTGTAAACTAGTGTGAATATAATTAAAAGATTGTTTAACATTCACAATTGAAGCAATCATGCAGCGTAATATATTTCCTTGTTTCTTTGCAGGCCAAAATGGTTGCTGATGGCAACCTTGCTGCTTTAAAGGTGATCAAGATGGACCCAGGCAAGTGACTTTAATTTGTTTACTTTTCTTGAACAGTAGGGCCTTTAAGTATTTCCTGGTTAGAATCCACACTGGCATAATAATCCCTCATGAATACACTGTACACACATTACCCAGAGTTCATACGAGTGCAAACTGCCTTGTCTCTTGCCAACCAGTTGCGGCCAAAGGTCCTCGGTCAATGTGGCAAGGGGTCTCTTGGGTCGGATGAAGATGTTTCCTAATTTCCCCTTTAGTTAGGTCTTAAGATATCGGAAGGGAGCCTGTACTGTCCATAAATAAAAAAAACCTTTCCCCCAAAATAGGAAAGCGCTATAAATGTACATGTGCAATGTAGCGCGAACAAATACAGCGCGTCTGTGTCACAAGGTTTGGTGTTTACCAGGAGTCGTCCACATTTTTCAGATAGAAGGGGTTTTCAGGGCTCGATCTTAAGAAAAACGGGGGGCAGGCCTTTGCAGGCCAAATCAGAGAATTTGTACAGGGGCAAGTCGGTAGTGACTGTGCAAATTTTCTGAAGGGCCTGCTGGCCAACTCGACAGGGCATGAGGCCAATGGCCTCGGTGGCCTCGGTTAAGATCAAGGCCTTGGTTTTAGAATTTTCAGAGTGTGGGGTGGACGATGAACCGTGTTAATTTTGATGTTGTGATTATTGTGAAAACAATTCAAATGACATGGATGTGTCAGTCGGGCCTATATAAAACAAATATTGAGTGGCTTTAATTCGTGAAATGGGAGGAATATCATTGCTCTGTAAAATTTGGACTGTTTCATTTTCACCTCGTGAAATGGAACAGTCCAAATTTTACCTTGCGATAATATTTCTCCCATTGCACTCTGAGCCACTCAATATAATTTGTATACTATGTATCAGAGGAAGTTGTTTCTGTGTTGGAAATTTTCGACCAACATGGATGTAGGAGATTTGACAATAGCACGAGTTGATTGTTTACAGGAGACGATGTGGAGATCATACAGAAAGAGATTGCTATCATGAAGGAGTGCAGACACATGAATATCGTCATGTATTTTGGCAGCTACCTGCGCCGAGATAAGCTGTGGATTGCGATGGAATACTGCGGTGGTGGGTCACTGCAAGACATCTACCACAGTAAGTCCTCATCGAGGCTGTTATCAAGTCCTCCTTGAGATTTCACTATCTCCTCCACCAAAACGATGACCTTGTTCTTTATCTATCTGTCTATGCCATAGAGTTATATAAGAATAGAGGGCGTACAAAACCATGCGACACGGCCCGACAAGGAGCATTTTTGACCATTGAGAAAATGGCGTGTACCATTCATTTACACTGGTCACTCATCCGTTCACACAGCAGCCATTTTCTAAGTGGACATTCGTACGTAATTGACCCATAGGGATTTTCGCCCATGGTGGGTCAGTGGAGTTCCGTGCGTAATATCGTGTGTGCTCCCTCTAGTTCTTATATATAACTCTATGGTCTATGCTCAATTTCCATTTCCCTACATTATAGATGCTCTTGACGTTATCATACATTGTACACATGTAAGAGTTCCATTATTTTTCTCTTGGTGCAAGAGTCTAGTTTCATGGTGCTACTGTTGAAGCATTCTGAAGTCAACTTCACCATCTGCATACATGAGGAATCCAAGTATGTGGCATTGAAATCTGTACACAATGCAAACAGCCTCCCATAGAGGTTTGTCCAATGGATGCTGCATGCTTTGCTGGGCAGAATTGTCAGATCTGCTGTATGGATTCTTTTGACAATAACTGTAGACAGCACTGTGACATTGGGTTGTCTGTAGTTGAACCAAAGAGCAAGGTCCTTGCTAGAATGGTGGAACAAACCACATCACCCATCTTGGTTTCCATGTGACATGTTTGAGTTTCCATGCGAGCACATGACATGTGTGATTTAATATGTACTTAACAAGCTGGTCCTGACTGTATGGTACAACATGGCATTTCGTGGCCGGTCAAGAGCACCGGACTCAAGCTCTGGTGTTTCTGGTCATCAGAGTGTGGGTTCGAGTCCCGGTCTCGACACTTGTGTCCTTAACCAGATGGCGCTGGCTGACATGTATCTACAAACAAAAATTTTTTCGAACCAACAAACGGGCGACGTTGAATGAAACACACCCTTGTACAAAATCGGAATACAGGGAACAAATGTCTCCTGGACATTCCACTGCTGAGCGTGCACAGAGAACACACACATGATGCCGTGTAACGCTCCGTCCTGTGTGTTGTGTAACGCACATAAAAAGAACCCAGTACACTTCTCATTAAAGGCTAGGGGCGCGCCCCAGTGTTTCTGGCATGGTTGGCAGCAAATTGCGGCTCACTACCTTGTTCATGTATTGAAGCCTAATACAAGGTGCTATACATGTAAATGGGTCTAGTAATTCAAAAATTCAGCACGGACAGGCTGTCTTCAACATTGTGAGATGCCCGTAGATTTAGTGCTATAGGCAGTGATAGGAACTGATTGTTGTTATTATACATGGTGTGGTACAAAATGTAAGAAACATTACAAGGTCTGTACTGCACTTACATGAATTCACATCTCATATCCAGTTAATCCATAATGCGTAAACATCAATGACACAAACAGGAACACACACACAAGAATGTTTTTGTGTACACACAATCACCGTAAATGCAGCATCTACATGTACCAATGTTATAATATGTGCGTGTGTATAATGTGCAAACATACATGTAGACCAAGGATAAAGTAACATAACATGGAGATGCTACAGATGCTCACATTGGAATCAATTAAGTCAATTTGAGTCAATTCAAAAACATTTGGTCAACATACACATGTACATGTACATGTGTACCATCATTTACACGACAGATAACGGACTACATCTATTACATGTTTTACAATGGGGTACACCCTTTTGAACAATTTTGTAAAGACTGTGTGGAAGATTATAACAGATGTTAATTTATTTTTGCATCGGGGATAGCGAATATTACATGTAGTTGTACATGTAATTTTTTACCCATACAGTACACCGATGTGTGTTAAGCACTGTATACTCAGTACTTTCCTGAGTCCTGTGGAAAGAAAAATCATTCAAAGGCATTTTCCTTGGGTGGGATTCGAACCCACGACCCCCGTCATTCTAGAGCAGATGTCTGACCAACTAGACTACCGAGACCGCCCGGTAGCTAGAGGCAGTTCGAATCCTACTGTATTAGTAGCGGGTACCGCGAACATTATGACAGATGTGAATTTTTGCTGTGATGTTATTCATCTGTAAATTCAATTCCAAATGAGGGAAATAGGAAATGGGAGTACGCACTTTAAATCAATATACATTTGTAGTTTGCTTATTTTTTTATTTATTTATTTTTTTTGGGGGGGGGAACTTATATGAGTTGTTACATGCAAGAATGACCTTGCATTTTCTTCAAACTACATGTATGTGAGTTCCTTTTTGAGTGCTATTTCCCAGTATTATCTGGCTCTGACAGATCTATGCTTCATTTGTCAGACATGAAAAAGATGCTGTCATGTGAACTTAATGCTGTGTTTCCCTGAATTCAAACATTCCATAAAGGTGCGTGTGTGTGTGTGCATGTGTAGCTTGGTAAGGTGACTGTTGACCATGTTGACTCACTGTGCACTGCACTGAAGATGTGGGACAGAACAGCAATTAGACTTTACACTGTACATGTTAAGTACTGCACCGTCTGCAGTGGACAGTATTAAATAAACCATGTTTGAAATGACCACATTGGCTTTGGATGTGGCTACTGTGTAGATCAGTATTTCTTCCTGGTCTCCTGTGTTTCCATTTCACCATAGCCCTTAGCCGAAACCAAACCGCTTTTTTAAGGCCAGTTTCTCAACTGGCGGCTACGGCTGTGGCTTGGGTCACCACGTCATCATGAGTTGAAGCATCTTGGCCTTGGCAACACCCTTAGCAACAGCGTAATATGGACACGGCCCTTATTAAGGTTTTGGCGCAACCACAAGGCTCTCAATCAATCTCGGTCCTCAATCAATCTCTACCAATCATGCTGCCACCATGTTTGTTTATTACCTTGTGTCTGATAGTGTATAATAATGAACATCGATTTGAAATAGTAGAATATGAGGGCAGACTATTCTAAATGTACACATGAGAAGTACAGTACCTGGCATCGTCAGTCTGGGCACGTTGGTTTTGAATGAAGGAGATAGACAATCCCTACCAGGCCTTGTGCTTAAAGCTTTTTGTAAAGTAGCCCAAGGGGCTAGGAAACTGTGCATTTTACTTGGTCCCAGAAAGTTTTCGTTGCCCTAACTTCAAACATGTATTGTCATAAAATGTATCTTTCTGATACTAATGGTAGCAATCACAACCAGTTTAACGGTCAAATGAAGTTACACTCAAAAATAAATGAACACATTTCTAAAATGTATTATTCACATCTGAAAAGGAAGAAGTATGAGCACTATAAACAAGTATGCACAGTTTTTAGTAGCCCACAGGGCAAGTTGAGAAGTGGTGTTTACTAGCCCATAGCTGTTTTTACTAGACAATGTACGCCGGGCTAGTGTTAAGGGTGAACCCTGCCTACGGACACTCCTTGATAGTATTATTGACTGTATAGTATCACATCTACACTACCATAGTTATCATACATAATAGAGGAGACCTTGTCCAATATGTAGTCACTTTGATAACTTGTCAGTGGTTGAATTTTTATGATTTTATGACATTTTTACTGCTGTACAATGGAAAGCAAATACATGTGATTTTACTCGATGATTAAATAAATTGAATATGCTCAACATTAAGGTGTGTATTTTCACATGATGAATAAATAAATTCAATTGAGTTGATACATGTAATATGCATGTAGATGTAGGCCCTTTTTCGAAAGCAGGACTTAGAGCCCCAGCTCAACATTGGTAAGAAGAAAAACAAAGGTTCACAGATTTACATTTATACATGTACCTTTACATGGTCTAAAGATAACGATGGCAGAAAAACTTTCCTTGCAACATTTCTGCCTGAAGTGTTAGCATTTTTTAATAAGAAACAAAATAAGTTTCAGTTTTCGTTTCAGTGAGACGAAAACTAAAGGAATGCATACAAAAATACTGAATGTATTTTTACCCTTTTCTTGAAAAATGAAACAACGAAATGAGCTGACATTTTCACAGGTTGGTTTTATTACAAATATCTCGATTTGTGCAAAGAACGGAAACATTTCCAGTCAGTTTACCAATGTTGAACTGGGGCTTTGAGCACCTGTAATTCAGCATACTACAATTTGTCTACATGTATAATGCAGAATGTGTAGGTAAATGAATAAGGACTGCTCTACAAAAAGGTGTATTAATACACAACTTTTGAAAGTATGCTTTGGGATAGAGCTAAGACCGGGGCCATGAATCCACTGACAAGGTTTCAAAAGTTACATATGGGTCATTCCGTGAAGGTGGAACCATGGGGACACCGTTACATCGTTACCACCTATGATGCTTATTCACCACTTCACTAGTCTACTTCGTCAATCTTGCTTTACATAGCATAAATAGCACCAAACGTGAGTCATAAAAAGGATTTACGTGATTACTGTGGTGTAAAATAAACGTGATAGGTGTGACATTTGGTGTCCCTGTTACATTGTGACATACCGGTATATCCTTAATTTTCTCAGCCATGAGCAAGTTCGATCAAGGACCACTGGTTAACTAGTGGTTGGTTTGTGACGTACGTAGTGCATGCGCACTGAAGTTGAAGTGCGAACGACTCTAGTCATGTCACGTCAACGCGACCATGAGAAAACGGCGAAATCAGCATTATCACTTTCCTGATAACTGGTCCCCTCTGCATTGTGCTTTAATACCCATGAAGGCAGTTATTTTTCTTATGGATTTGGTATCAAGTTTCTGTTGAACCATGTAAATTTGTTTATTACTTCCATAATATTGAAAAATATGTGTTACAAGCATGGTGTCCCTGTTACATCGTTACCTTGAAGTTTTAAGAATTTAGACAAAATATCAGGTAAGATGGTGTGGAAAGGATTTGAAACTCTCTGAAACACTTTCAAAACCCAAATAAAAGGTGATGATTGATAAACATAAATTAGAATCAACAATTTTTCAAACAAAAGTGATAATATTAAAAAATGTCACAAAATTGGTCCCACCTTCATGGAATGACCCATATATGTAGAACTACCACTATTCATACATCCACACCACTTTACAGTGTACATGTAGACCCAGTAACTGGGGCGCTGTACTCCTTTTTTGAGATTTTGACATTATCGGTCGTACTAGCGCCCCAGTCCGTAATGTGTGTGGGAACTCTGACGTAGCAGATTTTTTACGAATCTGACATGAACTACTGTTTCCTAACAAAATGATTGCGTGTTTGCTGATGCCCTGGCTTGCATATTGTTTTGCGCAGTCAAGACAGGATACCAGTCTCCATAAGCCAACATGCAATCCACACTGAAAAGAATTTTCAATTGTTCTTGATTGGCCGAGGGCGCGATCTACATAGCTGGTATCCTGCGTTGACTGTGCAAAACAACATGCAAGTCAGGGCATCAGCGAACACGCAATCCATTTAGTTAACAGTTATTGGATGTCACGTAGTAGTAAAACGCAGATCGTAACGACTGCATTTTTAGGTGGCCTAAAAAATCATCGATTTGGAGGACAGAAAATAATTAAATGCATTTTATTTCATCTGTGATATCGCGAGAAGCCAGTAGGCGATTTTCCAGCAATTCTGTTGAGTCTTTGTCATAATTTCGATTTTCTTTTAACAGATTCATAAAAAAATCCGCTTCGTCAGAGTTCCCACATACATTACGGACTGGGGCACAAGTACGACCGATAATGTCAAAATCTCAAAAAAGGAGTACAGCACCCCAGTTACTGGGTGTAGTGTACATGTACATGCACATGCATGCATGTACAGACAGAGAAGATTTAAAAAATATCATTTACAATACATATACATGTACATGTGAAGTACAAAGCTTGGAATGTACACAGTGTGTTGTGATCATTCGATGTGCTGTTCACATATCTTTTACATGTGTATAACATTCAACGGACAGACGTGCACTGTGACTGTTACATATGTTCATTAAGTACAGATCTACACCAGGTACCAATTGTGATCATATTTTTTCCACGAACAGTGAAGATGCCGTCTTTGATTGGTTCATTGACTCCATATATAATTTTGTCCTGAACGTGAGTCATTTACTATATATAGAAATGGGATGCTATGGTTTTCCTGTTGCATTGTACCACAGGCTGCTGACATGGGTTTGTGTCCACCCATTGAAACCAAAGGATCCCAAACAAAAGGCACTGAACACTTTTTGAGTACAATGTACGTGTAGGTCCTCAATTCATCTCAAAACTTCTGACACTTGATCTTCCAAAAAAAAAAAAAAAGTGAAGACCCAATAACAATGGGACCACTGCTCGCTGGAGGGAAACAATTGGAAGTCCTTGATCTACACAAAGTTTCACAAACAATGAGTACATGTAATACAATAGTAATAATAGTAATAATAATGACAATTTATTAGGCGCACAAATCCACAAAAGTGCTCATGGCGCTAGTACAAAACAACTACAATATTACTAAAAAATTCCAAATACAATGATCAGTAAACAACATTATGCAAATGCTTCATTAAAAAGATGACTTTTTAGGTTTTTCTTATGTCGGTTCAAAGAAACCGATGATTTGACATGTGATGGCAATTTATTCCATAGACGCAGTGCGGCATGAGAAAAAAGATCGGTCACCCCATGAACGATTAGAGTTAAGGCTCAATGAAGAGGTTTGAATTGTCGGAATGGAGTTTGCGAGGCGGATTGTAAAGTTTCAAAGCAAATCATCAGTATACCCCATGGATGCAGGGGCACTGTTCAGGAGGGATGTAATAGGAGCGGTTAATATCCTTAATGTATGCTCTTGTCTGCAAGTTACTTATTTTGCACGTGTCTAAACATAGACACGATCACATGATTGACTTACAAGTTACATATTGTAAACATGGTGTACATTAATTTAATGTGAAATGCATACACGTACACCACTACACATGGTACACATGCAACATGTACGAATGGCATGTATGTATTGTACAATGTACAATCAGTGTTTCCCTTGGCTGATGAACTGAGCCTAGTTGGTAAAAATTCAAATTGATGATTGAGGCAAAACATACACAGCCTACAAACTGACAAGAATGGCCCTCTCACACAAATGCACGATGATTCCATCTTCATCCAAATTGTGAAATCTTGATACATGGAGGTCAAGGAAAAAACTCCTAAATCACACAGAATGAACATTTTTCTGTGATTATTTCCTTTATTGCAAATCTCCACAGCGAGGTGGCGGTATTGGCAGGAAATGGGTGATATCGTCACTGAAAGTAGTGAGGTGGGGTCACTTTACCACTGTTTACATTAGAATGGTCAGGGAAACCTCTGTACATGTATATCGTCACCGTTTTCACGAACCGCCGAATCCGCGTACGCAGCAGCAACACAGCATTTTGAGAAAAGCGCTTTTGAAGGTATCACATTTTGAAAATTGTATTTTGACCGGTCTTTTTATCGAAAGTATGTAATATTTTCCAGTGATACAGTGGTGTATTTAAGTTAAATAACATGAACAGACACTTTTTTGTTTCTGTTGATGTGTTGTTACACAGCTGTTAACTGGTTTTGCCACTTCGTGAAAACGCAAAAAGCTGAGCACAACGGATTCGCCACACACAGCGCGCCATTCGTTTACACATAAAGTACGCACATGCGTGGAAGTTGTTTACACACCATGCGCGGATTCGCCATTTTGGAAATACAAAATGCTGAGCACAACGGATTTGCCACACACAGCACGCCATTCGTTTATACACGCAGTGCGCGGATTCGTCACTTCGGGAAAACGCAAATCAGTGAAGCACAATGATTCGCCGTTTCTGCAATTAGCGTAATTAGTAAACTTTACTTTCAAGACATAAAGCTTTGCGGAATTCATTTAGAAAATTTGAAAAACAAAAAATGCTCTAAAAAAGTTATTTTGGACGGATTCGCCGGTTTGTGAAAATGGCGACGATATGTTGATTAGGGACTGAAAACCCAATCCACTAGGCAAGGATCCGGTTTGGGATTCGAACCAGGGTCCACAGAGGTGAAAGGCAGGGAAGAAACCAGCGAACCAAGAATGCTGACTGAAGTCAGATGTTTGTACTCTAAATAAAAGCATCAGGATTTTCCGGAAATGAATAAAGACAATTTACCTTGAGCAAGCTTGCTAATATTGATATTATTTTAGTAAGGTACATTAGGCATGTGTTGTTGCCTGGTACTAATGGTGACAGTTGTAGGACCAGGGGTCAAATTTCATAAAGCTGCTTAAAGCCCCAGCTCAACATTGGTAAACTGCCTGTAAATGCTTCCATTCTTTGCGCAAATCAAGATATTTGTAATAAAACCAACCTGTGAAAATTTCAGCTCATTTCGTTGTTTCGTTCACGAGAAAACGGTGAAAATGCATTCAGCATTCTTGTACATGTACGCATTCCTTTAGGCAGAGTTTTTGTTTCCCTGAGTCGAAAACTAATTTTGGATCTTATTTCGTTTATTATTTAAAAACGACAACACTTCAGGCAAACATATTTCAAGGAAAGTTTTCTACCATCATTATCTTTATACCATGTAAGGTATATGTAAACCTGTGAACATTTGTCTTGCTTTCTTACCAGTGTTGAGCTGGGGCTTTAACTGTAAGCAAATTTTCATGCTAACTATAGCAGACAAATTTGCTTCATGCATTAAGCATGTTTCACAGGTTAGCAAGAAAATTAGGCGGCCAGCCTTTTTCTGTGCTTGCGGTTAGCAGCACTATGAAATGGAAGTCAGCACAAAATCAGCCGTTAGGCAGCTCTACGAAATTGGCCCAAGTTCATTCATGCATATATAATGTACGTTTTATGTCATGATTTGATTAACATGAATGTGTTGATGTTGCAGTGACGGGACACCTGACCGAATCCCAGATTGCCTACGTGTGCAGGGAGACACTTCACGGACTCCACTATCTACACACACTCAATATGATGCATCGAGATATCAAGGTATGGCTTTCAACATTACAAATGCATGAACAGTTTCATCTGCAGGTTACCAGGGACATGGTGAATGTACTTACATGTTTACATGTACAGTGTATATGCACAATGTATGTGAATGTACATGAGGCATGATTAGTTCATTCTGGTTGTCGGATGTTACAACCGATAACGTAGTGGCCAACAGATAAAGTATGACCAACCGATAATGTGTCACCAATGGGTCATAATTTTGACAGCCAGGGGGCGCATTACTAGTTCCATTTTTGAAAGTACACAAATACTTCAAAACATTAAAAAATGCAAATTTTCCAAGCAAATATCTTTCACTGATTACATTGTAAACCTCTTAATAAAAAAAAAAAACCCACAAGTTGTATATTAACTGCTTTATTAGAAGTCTAATTGCATCTGGTTTATCGCACTATTTCTATGGTTTGACCCCCAATCTATCCCAAAGGGCACCCTCTTGCAGTCAAAAATAAGGCCAATTGACCAATGCTGTATCACCAACTGATTATGTATGACAGATTGGCCGATAGGGTGGTAGAATTTCTAACCGATTACATTATCCTTGGACAGGTGACACATTCTTGATTAGAAATTGTACTACACTAGCGGTCAGTTTTTGTGATACATTATCGGTTGGTGACACAGCATCGGTTAATTGATGCTACATTATCAGTTGGTACCGTGTCTGTTGGCTACATGTAACTGCATTATCAGTTGTAACATCCGAAAGGCCACTTACCCTGAGCGAGGGCACACCATGTAGAATATCAGAAAATATGGGAACAATTTCAGGGGCACAAGAACCAAGACCAGGGCAATAACTGCAGTGAAGTTCAAGGAATGGTTCATGTTCAATTCGCAGTGTTTTTGACCGCGCGGAGGCGTGTGTAAACCAAATTTAAGTGTTGTGCAACAAGTGAAACAAACTGGGTTTTTTTAATGTTGTTATTATAAATATTATTATTTATTTGGCTATTGATACGACATACAGGCAGTCAAAATATGAGAAAACTGTAATTGTGGTGCGAGGAAATTTGCCGTTGAAAGCGCCCTCATGCGGTCAAAAATACGGTCAATTCTACATGAACTTTAGTAGACAGTGAAAGTAGGTAGGAGCCTTCAAAGCAGACAATATTTACCACCAGTCCTTTTTAATACAATTCATGATTTGATGATTTTTTCCTCTTGTACAGGGAGCCAACATCCTGCTCACTGACGATGGGGATTGCAAACTGGGTAAGACATGATCCTGTCTCATCTTCACCTCTGTCTTTGAACAGAATTACTGTCAAAATCCTACGAAGGAGACTTGTCTTAATCAATGGAATTGGAGGACAGACGAAGCAAGAAAATGAAAAATTACCAGTCATTGGATTTCATTGGTAGATTCGGTCAGTTGAAACATGGTTGGGACTCACCTATAATTCTTTGAATATCTTGTTTCAGCTGACTTTGGAGTTTCTGCCCAAATCACCCAGACCACAATGAAGAGAAAGTCGTTCATCGGTACCCCGTACTGGATGGCTCCTGAAGTGGCAGCTGTAGAAAGAACAGGAGGCTATAACTCACAGGTTAAACAAATATATATTTTCTTACTTTATATTAAAGTCACCGACCGCTTGCAATCATTTTGGTGATCACCAGGGCCCAATTTCATGGCTCTGCTTACCGTAAGCAAAAAATCGGCGCTTGCGGAAGCAGAAAATTCCGCGCTTACTTAAGCGTATTTCACGGGTTAGCAAGGAATTTTTGCTTGTGCGCGTGCGTAGTTCACGTAACTAAGGATTCCGTGCTTACACAGCTAGCGCAGAAATTCGGCGCTAACCTCGTAAGCGGCGAATGGTCTTCGTAAGCGCAGAATGACGCAGTAAGCAGAGACATGAAATTGGGCCCAGCACGAACATGTATTTCAGTTGCATGCAACTGTTACAATTATCCGGCACGCAACACAAGATGTGGTATTATGTGCATAATGTTGCTGCGCGTCAGGCTGACACACCTGTTGAAAAGTTTTGTGTAACTTTATCACATAAAATCTTTTTTTTTTGAACTCAAAATACCAAAATGTTCATTATGAAAGTCAGCTTGGTATGTAAATTCATTAAAAGACATAAGGAATTTCAGTTTTGGGAAACGATTACAAAATTCTCACTCGAATCTGTTAAATATTTGCAACAAACATGAACCTTGTTTACTTTTCTTATGGAGAGGTGATCACCAAAATGGCAATGTTGAAAGCATGTGTATGATCTGTGACAAAGTTGCGCAAAGTCTGTACAAAAAATTAGAAATTACCAGCATGTATTTTCATGGCAAAACTCTCTGGGTAGTACATGTACATTCCACCACACAAAGTTTCAAATTGTATTGACACTAAGCTTACTGTAATTATTGTTTTTGCTTTTTTACCCATACACTGATGTGTGTTAAACACTGTATACTCAGTACTTTCCCGAGTCCTGTGAAAAAAAAAATCCATAGGCATATTCCTCAGGTGGGATTCGAACCCACGACCCCTGCCATTCTAGAGCTGATGTTTTACTAACTAGACTACGGAGAATGCCTGGCAGCTACAGGCAGTTCGAATCCTATTAGCAGCGGGTACCGCAACCGTTATTACAGACGTTAGTTTTTTTTGCATCAGGGATAAAGAATATTATTTGTGATTTTTACCCATACATCGATGTGTGTTAAGCACTGTATACTCAGTACTTTCCCGAGTCCTGTGAAAAAAACCCCACATTAACGCCATTTTGTATTGTGTTTTTAGTGTGATGTCTGGGCTGTTGGAATCACTGCTATAGAGCTTGCTGAGTTGCAACCACCCATGTTTGATTTGCATCCAATGAGGTAAATAAACGTCAGTCTTTTTAGCACTTACTAAACCACCAATAGTCATTATTATTATCAATACTACTATTATATCCTTCTGGTAATGAAACCAAGGGACCCTCAAAAGCGACTAGCACTGTGACCGGTAGGCCTGAAGATACATGTGTGGAGAAGATGAAATGTCAGTTTGAGATGTAGGAGGGCAACCGAAAATTTATAGGGGAAAAACCCACGGAATCAAGTAGGGACTGAAAATCTTCGTTGCGGGGTTCGAACCAGGGTCGCAGAGGTGAAAGGCAGGGAAAGAAACCACTGACCTGTGGTGCTTTGCAGGGAATAGTTGTTTAAACACAGTCAGGCCTGGTTGTCGATAATTTTACCTCGACTTTGTCTTGACCTCACCGTGCTTAAACAACTAGTTGAAAACCTCTTCTACACTTTTATTCCCTTACTCAAACAGTTCATTGATATTTGAAATATTTGAAATATTTGAGATGTTGTGTTCACACCACTACAAATTGTTGATTCTCTTCTAGAAACATCTAAATTTCCTCCGGGAGTATTTTAGATTTTCTAAGTAAGGTTTTCTTTCCTCGCTCATCCAGGGCACTTTACCTCATGTCCAAGAAGAACTTTGTTCCTCCCAAGTTGAAGGAGCAAACCAAGTGGTCGGCTAACTTCCACGGCTTCCTAAAAAGTGCACTCACCAAGAACCCAAAGAAGCGACCATTAGCTGAGAAGCTCCTCAGGGTAGGTAGACAGGGAAGATCAATGCCAAGTACCTGAAGATTCTAATACTTGTTGGATTACTCAAATATCTACGTACTTATTCATTTTGAATATTTGAGGAATTGAAAAACTGAAGAAACTTGCTAAAGTAAACTTTTTTTGTAGGTGTTATCAGGGGGTAGTCTATTCAGATGACGCCAACTGATGTGTATCCAAGAATTCTTTTCTCGATCCAGTAATTGGGCGACGTTGAAACGCGTCATTGTGTAAAATCGGAAAGCAGTCCACTGTTGAGCTTGCACACAGCACGCACACGCCGTGTAATGCTTCATTTCACCCACGCAAACAGGATGAATGGCGTTCAGTATTTCGCCGATTTTTTGCTATTGTGCAGGCGTTTTTGTGTAATCCCCGATTTCAGGCCTTTGTCCTTTTGTTCCAAGAAGAGGATTACGAGACATAGAGACCATCGTTAATTCATTGTATTTCGGCTCAATGGAGTTGTAAGTCAGTGTGATCCAACCTTAGTTCCTGATTTAGTACCTATTGTAAGGCTGTAGCACATGGCCGAGGTTTTGCAATTCACGGTGCATGAATTTGACATTTTTTTCGACAGAGAAAACAAAAATCACGATGCAATAAAGGGATCCTTTGTTCTCCTGGCTTTGTCAAGTCAAGGTTTCTTTGTGCCAGTGTTACTCTCAGAGAAAAATTACTCCGGCAATTCCAAGAAAATAATCTCCCCAGGCTGGACAGGAAAAGTTGGCAGAGTCCCGGCAGCAACTGGCTACAAAAGTGTTACAAATCGACGTCGTCATCACAATAATCTTGGTTGCGCCATTTTGGGAGTTAGTGTCCCTGCGTGTTATACAGTGTAGTGCGCATTTTAGGCATCTATGAGTTGTCTACCACAATGGCGAGTGTGGTTTATTTCAACGACCAATACCTCAGGGAGGTAATATCGACTGTCCACCCTTAAACCATGTTATACTTATAAACTACACCACTCAGATTGTTTTAAATGACGCCCTCGTGTGTTCAACTGCAATGCCCATTGATTGACACTGAATGTTGGTATGCCTCTCTGTGCAGCACCCATTTTTCACAGATACACCTGGATTGTCACAGCAACTCATGAAGCAGTTATTGGATAAAGCACACAACATCAACAGCACTCCGACCTATGTACCAGTAGAAGATGAGGAAGAAGATATCCTAGAAGTAGTAAGTCAGTGTGTTGTCACTTAACCAGAGCAACGTTTGGTACTCATGAAGATACAATGATTGGCGCTCATGACGAAGTAGCATGTTTCTGCAGGAACAATGGGAGACTTTTGAGACGATAGCAGGCGTCCCACAGACCGGTCCTTTTCCATTGTCTGAGAACAATGGAAAAGGACCGGTCTGTGGGACGCCCGCTATCGTCTCAAAAGTCTCCCATTCCATGAGTAATCAGACTTCAGAGAGCTGCTCAAGAAGAAGTCTGTAACACTATTGATAGGTCGTAATGATTGCACCTCACTTAGCGATGAAATCAACATTCTTCAAAGTAAACTGTTTATTTTCATGCAAAGGGACTTATCCTAAAAAATGTTTAATCGGATAAAAAGTAGGGACAATAAGCCTTATTTTTTACTGCAAGAGGGCGCCCTTTGGGGTTAGATTTATGGTCAAACCATAGAAATAGTGTGGTAAACCAGATGCAATTAGACTTCTAATGAAGCAGTTAATATACAACTTTTGAGGTTTTTTTCAATGACAGCTTTTACCATGTAATCAGTGTAAGATATTAGCTTGGAAAGTTTTATTTTGAATGTTTTGAAATATTTGTGTACTTTCAAAATGGAATTAGTGTTGCGCCCTCTGGCTGTCAAAAATATGGCCTATTGTAATTTTGTTTTAAAACATACAATGTAAGGAATCTGCTACTGTGGAATTGAAAAAGGGGGATCCCTGTACATCAATGGATAGGCGGAAACAAGAAAATATGTTTAATTTCTACCACTGTAAGCAGAGATTTCTCAATTATGCTAAGCCATTTTATACTTACTTGTTGTAGACAAAGCGGATCATAAGTGTCATTAGTTACAAGTCTTTTCTTATTGTTTGCAGAGCTCGGCAAATGTGAGGCGGAGGGTTGCTTCGAAGAACACTGATAAAAGCAAAGACAGACCTCAATCCGAAATTAATGGTTTGTACTCATACTCTTTGCTTTCTTCTTATTGGTGATAAGTATTTTTTTATTTTTTTTTGGGGGGGGGGGTAAAAAAAACAAATAGTATTCTTATATTCATCTATCATAATGGTTGTGGTACCCGCTGCTAATAGGATTTAAACTGCCTCTAGCTGCTGGGTAATCTCGGTAGTCTAGTTGGTAAGACATCTGCTCTGTAGCATGGCGGGGTCGTGGGTTCGAATCCCACCCGAGGAATATGGCTGTGAGGGTTTTTCACAGGACTCGGGGGAAGTACTCGAGTCCTGTGAGAAACCCTCACAGCCCCAGGTGGTATTCCAACCCACGACTGTATGCTTAACACACACCCGTGTATGGGTTAAAAACACAAATAATTTTCTTTATCCCCGATGCAAGACAAATTAACATCTGTAATAATGGTCGTGGTACCCGCTGCTAATAGGATTAACATCTCTCATATTTTTATTTTGTTTGGGTCGATTTTCCCTTTGGGGAACAGCCAACCTCCCTCTGACATATATATATATATATATTGGTTCAAGTCTATCATTGAAAAGCTGCCATTCTTTTCAGCCAGAACTTGAGAATATGTTGGCTGTTTTGGAATCAGCAGCTGGGGCTGGTGCTGGATGACTGTGTTAACATTCCTCGAAGAACAGGCTGCGCCTAGCAACAACCCCAGCCGCCTGTGTGTAAATTTGCTTATAAATGATGAACAAGTTGTCCAGTAGGCTCATATATAGTAATTTTTCTTATAACATGTAAAGGAGGGTGTACAGAAACTGATTAATTTGTCTAAAACTTGGAGGTAAAAGGTGTGAGAAGTAACTTTGTGAACATTGCTTAATGTCTGGTTGATGCCAACAGCTGAGAATGTCAAGTATGCGGTGGAGAATGTACCACGCGCCATTCCACCCCGGGCTAAGCCTGAGGAGGATGACATGGACGACATGGGTGACCCAGACTACCAGATGGCTAAGGATTGGGCACCAGCCAGACGGGAACCATCCGGTAAAGAGCCCAGGAGAGAGCCCATCGAAGCGCTTGCCCCTAGTCCATCCAGACCACCTGTCAGGGTACCGGCTAGAGAACCAGGCCGGGGGCCAGCCAAGGAAGCAGCCAATGACAATGATGTTGACAATAGAAAGTAAGTTGCTGTAGTTCTAACTGACTGCATGCTAGCATGAATGTTAGATGATTAACCTGACGATAGACCCCTTGTATGAGGTGTTATCAACTACTGCTGCATTTGGTCAAAACGTCATGTTGGACTATATTTTGTCATGTTGGACTATATTTTGTCATGTTGGACTATATTTTGTCATGTTGGACTATCTTTTGTCATATTTTCTGCAATATCTTGGTTTTGTCACCATCCTCTTATCTATGCGATTTTAAACATTTTGGCTCACAGTCTTTGAGTTTTTTCATACTTGTGTTTCTACGCTATTGTTTAAATATCTTTCTCTACCAAAGGGCTTTGAGATCACCCTTGAAGCAAAGCAGTCAGAAGAATGTTTCATTATTATCGTTATGAATGAATTGTCAACATGACGTTACACACCATGTCTTGTCTTGTCATTTGACCATCAAGCTGGTACATGTAGTTCGAGTAGCAGTAGGACACATCTACAAGGGGTTTTAACATGCATGTTGAGATTTTCCAGAAACACTGATCGTACCTCTGTCCATAAATGTTTCAAAAATCAACGTAGACAATAGACCAATCCATTAAGCCCCGCCCACTAACATATTGACCAATCGCAGCATTGGCTATCATCTCCACTGTACACACGTGGGCAGAACAATGTGCGTCTGTTCAGTGCCACACTGCATAACATAAACGCTATTGTCCGCAATAGTCGCATCTTAAAAATACAAATGTTTTCTAGAAAAACCAGCCCATCCCACATTGTTTATTGTTTTTGTTAAATTGACTCCTTGCACCACCATCACATGCGGCTAATGTCTGCCACGCTTGCCATTTTGGGAGTCAAAATGCGCGTAAAAATGTTGGCATACGTGTAAAGGCTGCGTCGCCTAAAATGTGTACTATAACACTGCATAACACATGGGGACTACCAAAAGGGCGCTACCAAGATAATAGATAATACACCGATCCATTAAGCCCGCCTACCTTAGCAACTGTCTAGCAACAGCACATGGTGTGACTTTCTTGCCACGATCGCAGCGGTGGTTCGGTTGTGAACACACACACAGGTATCGGATACACACACGTACATGGTTTTCGTGAACGGTATGGATTTAGTTTCGTGGCCTTTTGAGCAATGCCTCGAGTCTAAAGAACAATGCAGACAGGAACACTGTTAAACCACTTTTACACGACTGTACAGGGACCACTGCTGTGGGATTTGCACATCACCAGAAATACAAACAAATTAAAACAAAACAAAAGTTAATACAGTTGTGTGTGCTGTTGTGTGTCAGAACAATGGCGGCGGTTTGTTCACTTTTCCAATGGTTTTTTTAAGGCGCCAGACTTTTGTCGGACTTTCAGTGGCGCTGTCAAGGCTGTGATTGGTCAATAGGTTAGCAGGCGGGGCTTAATGGATCGATTGATTACGAAGTCCATGACACCAACATTATTGTTACATTACGTAACCACAATCCTTGCAGCGTATGCGTGTTGGGTTTTGTGTGCTGTGCATCGATGTTATAGAGCATGCTGGAATATTTATTTATACTTTTATGGCGTAGAAAATGTACAGCTGGTCTATAGCAGTGCTTATTATGACACTATGTTTTGACTGATCGGTCGCACTGTACACAGCATGCAATCTGCATCTGTGTCAAAAAGGACCCATTCGTCAGTTTAGTTCTCTCTCTACAACCAATAAAGTTGCATGCAACCGATTTGATTGCATACATTTATATATTTATATTCATGGTTTATTATAATTGTTCATAAAAACTTGTCCATGGCAGCCAGGGGCTGAATTAGGGAAAAATATACAGTGGTTCAAGTGAAATAAAATAGAACATTATCAAAATTTAGCATTAAAATTGTAATAAAATCAACGGCATCAAAAAGTTAAACAATTCACTGAAACTTAAACTTAAACTTGAAAAAGAAGGAAAAGAACTATTGAAAAAGTACAAATGAAATGAAGTTTAAAAAAAGAAAATATATATATATATATATATATACAATTTCTACTTCTTAACTCTTCGAGCAGCCACGAGGATAAAAAATAATCCAATGGTTACCAAATATGGTCATAATTTTTTTTTCAATGGGCCAATAAGGCCAAGATTCCATGTAATCCTCACCCCTGGTACACCCCACAAGCCTGTAGACTCCCATTGGACAGACCCTAACCAGTGCGGAGTAAGGAGTGTTGAAAGACAGCAGCCACCTGTCTCAGTGTAGTAATTGATTGACCTTGTGTCAAGTATTCCCTTGGGACAGGGTGGTATGCACTTTGTGAAAACAACTTGCGCCGCACTACTGGTCGTAAATAACATAAATAACACAAGTCTAAGTCTTGACTGGCACTCCAATTCACTAATTATATAGATTAAAATAGGTTTGGGCTTGCTGTTGGGGGTTTTACGTAAAAAAAACTGGGTGGATAAAAAAAAAGACTTATGGATGAACGGCGTGATTTTTTTTTTGTGGCTGCTCTGAGGGTTAAAGGAACGATACTCCTTTTGGGTTGACACCTTTCGGGTTTAGGCAAAGAATGTCATTCAAAATATCTAACTTTTTTTTTATTTTAGAAAGCTATAAAACCATTTGTGACAATTTTATTTGTAAAATGGTATAATATGCTAACAGTCAACTCTATGTCAGGAGCATATGTGATCAGCTCAACAAAAATGAGTTTGGTGTCGCAAATCAGTTTTCCAGCCTCTTTTATATGATTAGAACATGTAAATAATTTACTTCCATTTGGCAGACAGTTTGCACGGGGTCTTGCATTGCAATCTTACGCCAATTTAACAAGTTTTAAAAACCCTTTAAAAAAAAAAAGAAGTTCTTTACACCAAGTGGAAAAAACGGGCATGAAAGTATTTCCTTGCATGTTATTCTATAATACAAAATCGTTTATTTAGGTGTGTAACACCTTTACAGTTCAGGCAATAGTTGATGCATTATTGCTATTCCAAGATGGAAGTTACAGTCGTGGGATTTTGTGGCATGTAGTTGTAGGTAATCCAGGCCTGGAATTTCAGTCTTGCAGAGGGCAAGGGTCACTTTCCCCCTGAAAGAAAGCGCCAGGTCCACCGGAATATAAGAATGTCGGTGGGATTATTTCTGAGATGGCACCAAGGCCAAGGCCAAGACCAAGAAGATGGAGGCAAATGGCCCCCCCATCCCCCTGTGAAATTCCAGGCCCGTTCATTGGTCCCATTTCATGGTAGTAGCCTACCTTATACCCATATGTGTATTCCACCTCTATCTCTCCCTCTCTATCTGAAGGAGTTTATTGAAATCAGTGGAAGAGGAGCTGCAGAGACGGTATGCATTTCTTGCATTCATTCCCCCCCCCAGACCCTCTGGTTTCTATGGTCTTCCTGTTCTGTTTTTAGAATCATTACTACCCATCATGTGTAACCATCATCTTTAGTATTAATAACATCATTGCTGGTCAGGCATCTTAACACTACACATGCATGTTTAGCAGTAACCCGCATGGCTCTTTGCCCTATATATATCAACAAACAAGCATGCTACTGAATCAACGTGGTAGTCCTACGTTGAACCTGTCCACCTCCCCCTTTGCCCCACCCTCCCCACTTTGCCCCACCCTCCCCACTTTGCCCCACCCTCCCCACTTCCCCCCACCCTCAACCAACCTACAAGCAACCACCATTGATTTTCTCATTACCCATGGCAATAGTTTCTCTTGACTTGTTTGTCAATCTTGTTTGTGCTACATGTATGTAAGTTGGATGGGACCCTATTCCATGCAGTATGTTTAGTGTGCTGTCACAGTTGGAGGACCTGTCCAGGGCAGGGTGGTTGTGTGTTCTTAGTTCTTTGATCATTTTGAGGAACACAACTGCTTTTGCTGCCATCCTGAAAGTCCATGCCTTAAATAAGGCCCTTTTATATCATTTTAAGGTCAGTGCCCTTTTAAAGGTCATGTGGTCTTGTATCAGGCATGCAAGTTTTCCTGGGATCAGCTGATTTCCTCGTTCTTCACGTAACACTCATGCCATTGAAAATTGAAAAACACTGTACAAAGTCTTGCAAAGACTGGAATTTCCTTGTTTTTTTGTTAAGTCCAAGTTGCATGCCTGTTGTATGTTGTTTCAGTGTTACTGGAATTCAGCAAAATACACCAAGCACTATTGATATAGGAAACTAAAACTAGTAAACTAGTAAACTAGTAAAATTTGCGGGTACAATTATGTAAACAAACTTCTTCTGGGAGGAGTGGTGGCTCTGCATAGAGCCGGTGTGGTCTCGACATTTCGAACAGTATACTCTGCTCGTCTTCAGGAGAAGAGCAGACTGTTCGAAACGTCAAGACCACACCGTCTCTTTTCAGAGCCACCAGTCCTCCCAGAAGAGATTTTTGTACATGGTTGTACTGGCAAATTTGACTAGTTTGCTATTTTTAGTTTCCTATCCTCCACACCATGCAAAGCTTCAAACATCACCTACTATTGAGTTAAGTTGCAGTGTAACTGTTTTCACGTCATTAAATTGTCTTCTGATTTATCAAGGGGTTTTGTTTCTTGTCAATTTTTCAAACTCCAACAAAACCTACAAATTACGATCACTGACTGAAACCCTTTGGTAATTTGACTCAAAGTATGGTACTTCATTATTGCCATCTTTGGAAGAGTATAGCCCTTTTAAGTCAGTGAAATGTCAAATATCTTGTTATAAACTAACCAGTTGGAACTTCCTCTTTTTAGTTGCCAGACTAGACCATCAGGTTCACTTGTTTTTTTGTGTACCTTTAAGTTGTTTGGCAAGGCAGGACTTTGTTATTTGTGATAGTATTTCTTCATCATTTCCTGATGGTATCAATTGAGGCAGTAGTCAGTAACACATACTGGTTTGTCAGTGTATCAAACAGTGTTTTGTCTCTAGACTGTAGTGCTTGACACAGGCTGCTTCGTGTTGTTGTTGTTTTCTTTTTTTATTAATCTTGGTGTTTGCTGTTTCAGCTCAGTTGTTCCATCATTTCTCCCTCATGCCCCCCCCCCTCCACTGTCATCCCTGCACCTCACCCACATCCATTTCTCTTAAATAGCTTTTACTGTCATGTCAAATGCCCAATTCCAGACAGATTTTCACTACAGCTTTGTAAATTTCCTTTAAAAGCTGGGCTGGCTCCAAAAACACCCAGTAACAGCTCATAATCTCAGAAGGTTTTTGGAAGCACTATGTAGTAACTCTCTTTAGTGTTGTGTATGCTCTGAAAAGCGCCTGTGTGGTGACGACTTTTCTGTCGATCAGTACACATGTACTCTGATTGTCGTCATAAAGTAGATAAGTGAGTTTTTACTTCCCACTGTTTGCTGCGTTGAGGAGATCCTCCGCTCCACCAGAGTACTAATTGACGTATACATGGATGTTGGGGGCTCACCCTTCAACACCAGCCGCAGGCTCCAGTCTAGTACAAAACACTTCTTTACTTGCCCAACAGGCTACTAAAAACAATGAACAGTCTACCTGTGTAAGATGTTTTTCCAATGTCGCTTATGTGTGTGTGAAACTAACATTATTTCACCAACAAACCCGGTTGCATTTGCTACAGTTCGTCGTGTTGGTGCAACAAGGTCTTAACTCCATTGTGCAACAAAGTCTTATCTCGCGCGGACACGCTCCGTGCAACAACGTCCAATCTCGACGCCCGTTGACTTTGTGTGTACATCTGGGGTTATTTTAACTAAGGTACGACCTTATGACATTCTGAAACTCACCATTCCTGTTTAAACGACCTTCTTGCACTGACACGACGTACTGATCATCCGAAAGTTAACATAAACGACAACGTCTGCTTTAAAATTTGGGCTACTAAAACATCCTATGGGGCAAGTAAAAAGCACAGTTTAAATAGCCGGTTGGGCTACCTAAAAAGGTTAAGGGCAAGGCCTGTATGTAGAGTGCAATTTCAGAGTATGACTTTGTCCTGGGGACTGGGGTGAAGAGTTGTTATGCCGCAGTTTCTCTTCAAGAGCCACCACACCTATCAAAGAGATTTGTCTACAGTGATACCCACAACCTTTTTTGAGTCAATAAATCCACTCCCACAGTTTTGAATACCATCACGCTCCTTGCATGATGTGCAACACCAAGTGTTTCCTCACAGTATCTATAAATTTATAAATAGTGATTGCATAGTTTGATAAAAACCCAGTACCCTAAGAGAATGATTCCCGATATTGGAATTGTAGATAGTAGTACACCTTATTATGTATTTGTGCAAGTTACAATGCTTGCAGTGTGTGACATTTGATACAATTGTGATTGAAATAACCATTAACTTTATGGTACAGTGTAGCTACGTGGCATTCTTGCTATACTTTGAAAACTGTGATGTATTCGTTGAACTTCATACAGACATGTTATGTTGTATTTCTGATATTATTTGCATAACCAACCCCCAAAACTTTTAGACCTGAATCTTGCAGCTGCTGCCACCCTTTTCATACAACCTTTATGATCATAATGCTGGTTCCCAGGGGCCAGCCTGTATGTTGAATCCAATTGAATGAAGCCAATAAGCATGCAGTTTTTTTTTTCCTGCGTACAAAATTTCCCTGTGCAAGAATGTTCCTAAACCCAATTTCATAAAGCGTTTGTAACGCATAAATTTGCTTAGCTTAGAAGAATCTTGCTTAGCAGAAATAGGTTACCGGCCAAAATGTCATGTGATGTACATCACTTGTGACTGGTATCCTGCTTATTTTTGCTTAGCAAATTAACTTATTTGGCAAGTTTTTCTGCTTATCAGCTTTATTGAATTTGGGCCCAGGTCCTAATTTCATAGAGCTGCAAGCAGATAAAAGTACTTAACCATTTTCTGCTAAGCATCGTTAAGCGGGATACCAGTCACAAATGGTACATGTGACATAGTATTTGGGCTGGTAACCTTGTTCTGTTCAGCATAATTTTATTGTGCTTAGCTTCTTCTGTGTGTGTGCTTAAGCAGCTCTATGAAATTGGGCCCAGCATGTCATCAGCCCAACAAGCCAGATTTGCCGTCACAGTATGAACAAGTTTAAACAGGTTACCCACCAAAGTACTGGTACCCTGTTTTTTTACTTTTTGCTCAGCCTGTTCAGTGATATCTTGTTTTGCTTTGCAGCCTAATTTCATTAAGCTGTTTATCTGGTAAGCGAGTTTGTGTGCTTACTATAGCAGAAACAAATGTACATAAGCAAGAGAGTATTTGGTAAATGATCAAGCAGAGTGTATAAAGCAGGCGTGCATTCCCTCACTGAACTTGCATTGTTGGGTCACTCAGGCTTGCAAGAACCGCCGGCAAAGTTAGCATGCCCTTTGCTTTGCTATAAAGGTTAAGCAGGGGTTATCAAGTACAAACCTTGCTGAGGGAAACGTCTGCTTCCAGGCGTGACGAAACTGGCCCCTGATACTGTAGAAATGTGACACGGGTAGCAGCTGCAAGATCACTGTCTATTTAGTATTACTAATAATGCTTTGCATGTCTGCTGACTGACCCACAGGGGCCATCAAACTAACAACTTTTCTGAGCTTGAGCACCAGTACGAACATGGCCAAAAGTGAGTACCTTCTCTCTTTTTATTTCTCTCAGTTGGAAGTGATCGATTGTGTTTTTATGTTATCAATTTTTTGGTTTTACCTTTTTCTCGCACAAATTTGAAGTGTCAGTTTTTATAATATGTTTTGTTGTATATTAACCAGTTGCCACTGGGATTCTTTGTTTTTGTCCCGTCCCCCGGCGGGAGTCTTCTGACAGAATTACCGGAATCTTTTTTCTTTGAGGGTACCGCTGGCACAAAGAAACCCTGACTTGACAATGCCAAGAGAAGAAAGATTCTCTTTGTTGAATCGTCCCTTTTGTTTCTCGATTGAGAAAATGTCAAATTCACACACCGTGAATTGCAAAACATCGGCAGTTTCCTACGGCATAGGAGTGGCACTTAACACGGAACTATGGCTCGATTGCCGGCTCACTCTGACTTGCCTCCATGCAGCCGAAATACAATGAATGAACAATCGTGGAAGCCTCTCGATGCCTCGTAATCCCCTTCCTGGAACAAAAAGACGAAGGTCTATAATCGGGGATAACACAAAAAAGTCTCTAAATGGCCACAAAATACGAGTACATGTATATTCACAACCTTTTTTTTGTCCTTGTGTGTGAGTATCCAAGCTAAATTTAAGATTTCACACGAAGATTTGTCAACAAACGCCACTGTGCACTAAGTCCATGTGTCTGGTGAACATACATGGTGTAAATTAAAGTTCATTACAGTCGGGCCAATCCTGTAAAAAATGTTAGTACAGTCAGCCTGAAACCTATCCAGTTCATAATTGTGACATAATTCCACAGTAAGCCACGCCCACTTTGCACAAACTGGCTCCACAGATAACCAGAAGCCCAGGGAATTGCATTGAGCTCGTTTCTTATACGATTTATGCAAGAAAAGTTGATCTGACTTGACTTCTACATAAGCTCTTCAATGACAAAGGTCTTCTCAGAATTGAAAAAGTTTCTGTCATAAGAAATGCTTTTGAACGATAAAATATATGATTTTTTCAAAACTAAAATTACACCAAAGATACTAGAAAGATACTAGAAACAAAAGATAGGACACCTGGTAGCAGATGTGGCGCCTTTTTACCTACCTCATTTTTCTAGGATTTTTGGCACATTTTATTGCCAAACACTAAATTTTCGATCTGTCTTCACCTTTTTTAGTTTGTATGGTTGTTTGGCCTAAGTTTTTTCATCAAGTAGGCCCTACTTTTTGCGCAAGTGATCTTTGGTTTTACCTACCTCACAACAGCTGGCGCAACGATTTTGCATTTTATGTTTCTACACAGAGTGTCCTATCTTCTTGTCTTTTCTAGTATCTTTGGTGTGACCCAATGACCTGCCAACAGGATTGTCTCACTGAAGTAATTTTAGTTATTATGCCCTTTCCAAACCTGCATTAAATAGTTGAAAATACTAAAGCCACAAACGCTAATATGCACTAAGTCCGCGTGTCAATCTTAATGACATAATTCCCTCTTTAAATTAATTGTATTTGTCTTTGTGCAACACAGAACAAACAATGCCAAAGTAGCATCCTTGCCTTACAAATCAGACGGTCTGCATCGTTGTGCTGCTTTTATTTGCTCCCATGCATGATGCGATTAGACAGAGTAGAAAAGAGAGCCGGCAATTCTTAGAAAGGCACACTCCTATGAGGGTGTCAGTTGCTCTTTTGTTTAAAATGGCTGCATTCCTGCAACTCAAACTTCTCGTACCCAGCTGATTTTCGCATGGTTCACAGTTCGTCTACAATACCCACTTACCAGGGATGCCAGAACGGTCCTCCGTGATAACCCCCTACTGTCAAGCACGCACTCCGCCCCCAAGTATATACCCCCTTCCCTACTCCCATCTAATGCTAGAAAAGTTCAAACCCTAACTCAATCATGCGTTGTCTTGCAATTATTGGTCTTTATTCTGTTTGGGTTTTTTGTCTCTGTTACTTACTTTTTGATCGGCTGTTCTTTTATTTTGCTACATGCTTGTTTACCTTGCTCTCATTGAAGCAGATCGGAAGTGGAAGAGCCAGAGAACACAGCCAAAGAGGGAACCCCGAGGTATAAGAAAAAAACTACTATGGCATACGATTACCCATCATTCGTATTCAGAAAACTCATCGATTTAATTTATCCGTAATTTGTTAATCCCAGTTAAAGGCATTGCATACGTTTGGTAATGACTCTGAAAATTTTTGGCAATAAAAACTTACTTGGTAAGGAGTACGGCAGCTTTGGATAGTATAATGCATTTTGAGAAACGTTTCACTTCGAAGTACTGCAGTTACGGAAAAATATATCACTTTTTATCCCCCAAAAACTTGAATCTGAGAAGCGTTATGGCCGTAACGCTTCTCAGAATGTGTATTCCAATGACGGATACTTCTTCTGCGTGAACGCAACCGCTCCAGATTTTTGGCGATATCTCAAAAACGCTGCCACCTTTTGAAATGAAATTCACACAGGTTAGTTTTATGGTATATATCTACAATTATATAGCATTAAGGCAAACGTACGGTTCCAAAAACCAAAGGTATACTTTGCCTTTAAGTTCAATCTCAAAAGATTCAATTCAATCCATTTCAATCGGTTCTTTTCAGAACCACCCCAACTCAAAAAAAAATTATTACATGGTGTCACCGCAAACCTTACTAGATTCAATCCATTTCAGTTGAATTGATCTGTCATGTTAAAGAGGGACTCCAATGTCGTATTCATTTTTTGTGATTCACTCATTTTTCAACAGGTAGAGTCCTCATGAAAGTGGGAGAAAAAAATGACAAGTCTCTAACCTCATATTAAAATGTTGTAAAATGTCGTTGGGTTTGATACTCTAGCTTTCAGAGCAAAATTTGAAACATGACGTCATTGGATGTCAACAATAAGTGGTTCTGTACGTTCCACACAGAAGTTGTTCATTAAGTCAAAAAGGTCAAATTCAACGCCGATTCAATTGAATATCATCGACATTCTAGAAGAAAATAAAGCAAATTCCTATTCTATTTGCACCGCCGTACACCGTAGAGGGCGAATGATAAATACATCATTTGCGATTCTGGCAGTCCGGGGCTGCGTAGGACTTTTGAGTCGGTTGTGATAAAGCCTGTATGTAGTTAGTCTCATGAAATGCCGTTTTGATTGAATATCATCGACATTCAAGACTGAAATAAAGCAAATTTTTGCACTGGAAGGGTATCAAACACAATGGCATTTTACGACGTGTGAACCCTTACTGTCCCTATTCCATCAAACTCTAACAGCAGGTTTTGTTGGACTGTGTTGGACTGGGTACTGTATGAGTAAACTGATCATGCTTTACATGGGTTCAGGCATACCACCATAATCAGAGTACCACAGTTTGGTTGTTGAGTTACTGTATGGTGTTGCAATCACTCTGGGGATTTAGGGTTAATGTGAGTTTCGAGACTTGACATTTTTTTCCCTCAACGTTCATAAGGACTTTCTATTGGAAAATGAGTGCATCACAAAACTGAGTTTGACTTTAGAGCCCCCTCTTTAAAAACATTGGAAGTTATTGTCTTAGCTTACGGTAGTACAATATAAGAAACCCCTAAAATAGTGCACGAAAAGGGTCAACAGTACATGTATGTGCAAAATAGCATTTTAAGAAATAAATTACCGTTATGTAGATGAAGTGCCCTCTAACGATAGTCCAAAGATGATATCCTGCCTATTGATTCAGTTTCATTTCAATTTGGGCACAGACTGATATAATTAATTCTTATTCATGACAACGAACACTGGATTTTTTTCAATTTATGTGATACCAAACTGTATGAATTGGCAGTAGTGTTATATTTCCGCTAAATATTCGTCCAACATGTAGTCATCTTTCAGTACTATACCAATGTAGATTTTAGATTGCCTGCATTTTCATTTCAATTTCTAATTTGGTATGGAGGTTTGGTTTTGCTTCTTGTGTCTTGCGTTTTCAGTCAGTTTTTTTTTTATAGTAATGTGTCATTTTCTATATTTGGTTTGCGGTGACCACCTTTTGATAATATCTACTTTGTTATGTACAGTAAATTGTTCTTGTGAGAACTAGTCCTGTTATTCTACTACTGCGTAGTAGATTTCGGAATTCAGGGGGGGGGGGACCACAACTTTGTTCTGAAAAGAACTGTCCTGCTTATTAAGTACTACCTGGGGAGGCAGGAAATCGGCCGGGACTACTACTACTACTTTCGCTTAGTGGATCGAGGGGACTTCTCGGATAACTTCACTAAGTTGTCCCCCCAAATTCCGAAATCTACTCCGCGGTAGTAGAATAATAAGAGGACAAGTTCTCACAAGAACAATCTACCGCATATAGCAAAGTGGATATAATCACATGGTGTTACCGCAAACCAAACATACATTGATACCTCACCATGCAATGCCTAAAAAACCTAGAATGTGTCATTTTGTTGTACTACTTTATTAATGTGCATATACAATGAGAAGAACATGAGCGTGTGTGAAGTGAGTAACTTCGGCTGTGGCTGTGACTATGGCTGTGGCTGCTTGCTTCAGTGACAACACTGAAGTATGCCAAAGTAAAAGGCTTGCCGTAGCCACAGAGAGAGCCATCAATCCAGACATGAACAAGCTATCCATTGGTCTCATGACAATGGCAGACTTTTGAACGATAGGTGGCAGCAGACTTACCAGTTAAATTGTCATTGTTTATGTAGTTATGAGCTTGCCCACATCTCCAAGACCAATGGATATACCTGGTGAGTCTGCTGCCACCTAGTGTCCTCAAAAGTCTCCCATTCCTTGATTACTAGTCAGTAGTGATAAATAACATGTCGATTTGAGATGGCATCAAAGGCCCGCATAATGTTTTCCTTAAATTTGAAAATGATGTGAATTGCTGTTTTTTGTTCTTCAGGAAAACATTGCCTCAAGATGATGATGCCCCTCCCCTTCCACCAAAGGTAAATATTGTTGACAGCATACAAACAATCGACAAGCTGATAAGCTTGGTTCATTCCATGTACAGTAATTCATAGAAAATCTGAATAGGCATAAATTTTGCTTTGAATTAGCGTTATGCACCGGCCTTTATAAAATAACATTGCCATGTGGACCTTGCCCTCAATTTGCTATCTGTAAAAGAAAATATTTTCATTACTGTCATATTATCCCATGTCACAACCTCATTTCACTGGTACTGTGTTTCCTCTATGCAGAAAGCAGTGCATTTCAAGGAGTCTGCCAATGATAACGCTGTGGCTGGTCGGAGAACAAGCCCCTCGGGCCGTGTCCCTCCGCCGGTTGCCCCACGTCCCAACGGCAGGGCACCGACGACAAACGGTGAAAACACCGAGCTGGATACTGAGCCCCCCGTTGTTCCGCCCAGAAGAATACGCAACGAGTTCCTGGAACCCCAGCCTCAGCAGCAGTGCAACGGGTTGCCACCGACACCCAAAGTTACTGTAGGTTGAAAGGGAAAAGTGCATGATTGGTTTTGGAAATAGTTCAACAGTTCCAGTACTCCCTGGAGTATTATTTACGAATTATTATTGATTAATTCTGGTTGTAAAGGCAAGGTTTTTTAGAAAGTGAACTTAATCATTATACTAGCCATGAACTCCATGGAGAGAAGACAAGGAAGACATTTTTTCACTTTAGATGTGGGAGGAAAACCCTAGAGAATCATTCCAGGGAAAATCCACGCAATCAGGTAGGGACTGAACAACCCAGTCCACATAGTGCCCCCGGTGGGATTTGAACCGGGGTCCTTGAGGTGGAAGGCGAGGAAAGATACCACTAGGCCAAACCGACCGCCCAACCCGACTGGGATGGTACACCCATTGCCTTTGAAAAATAATTAAATAATTCCATTCCTCCAGTTTTCAAGAAAAAATATCCTAAAGGGATGGTATTTAATTGATTTTTTTTTTGTAGAGTACATTAAGTCAAATCTAGTTGCACAGAAATGTGTAATAAAGGAAACGGTACAGAAGCTGTCGGGGATTCTTTCCTTAGGTCATCAAGAAACATACCTGACAATCTGCCAACATGTTTTTGAAACAGCTGTACCTTTTTTTGTTTCTCCAAAACACCATGTGAAACACTACTGTATGTTGCTGTGGTATATTTGTATATCTTATAATACTTAATTTTTGGGGGTGAATAAAGAAAAATTGACGAGAATGGGATTTGAACCTTTGACCTCTGGATTAACGAGCTGGCATTTTACCAACTAAGCTATAAAGCCCTATGATGGTGGTCTCCCTATTATGACAATATCTTTGTTCCGGGGTACCAGTCAGAAGCCATGCAACCTGAAATTGCCTTAAATCCCAGGTTGTATTGTAAACTTGGGCGTGATCCCTGGTTTTACGACAGTTTCAGTTTCAGTACGGCAGTTTCAGTTTCAGGTTGCACAGCTTCTGACTTTCACCATACATGCCTAAGGGCTCAGTTGGTCGATTTCCGGCATGTTAATCCAGATGTCGCAGGTTTAAGCCCCGTTCTTGTCAATTTTTTGTTGTTCACCCCAAAATTGAATTAAATTTACCCAGTCAGTTTCCGTTGTGGTTTATTATTTGATATCTTATAATACTTAACAAATAGCCTCGCCAGGACAATTTGCAACTAGATTTGGGCATACATTTTATTCAGGTTTGCTCAGTTGTTTCTTTCCCTGCCTCTCACCTCTGTGATGTACCCCGGTTCGAATCTCAGACCTGCCTTGCATGTGGATTGGGTTTTCAGTCCCTGAATTTCGTGGGTTTTCCCTATTTGGGGTTTTCCTCACACATCTAAACCAAAGACATTTCTTCAACATCAGGTCACAGTGCAAGTATCTTTTGAGGGTCTCTTGGTTTCATTACCAGAAAGATATAATAATTGTAACATTGCATGCTGAGCACTGATCTTTGGACTGATAAGCCGTTTGTCATTTGTTTAGATGGGAGCCTGTTTTTCCAAAGTGTTCAACGAGTGTCCACTCATCGTCTACAGCTCAACTAGCTGGGTTCACCCAGAAACAAGAGGTAAAAGAAGGGTCTATTCTGTTTTGAACATAACTTGTATGCATATTGACAAGGCTGAAATTACACAGAGACCACGGCCTCTGTTGCCCTTTCAAAATTTCCCGACAGACTTCATAAGATTTTGCAATGGACGTGGCCTTTGCAAAATGAAAAGTTGCCTTGCCGTCTCTCAGATGAAATTTCAGGCCTGCTTTCATGCTTTAGTTAGCTGCAATCCTGAAACTCAAACATTTTGAGCCCTGTTGAGTTCGCATGGCTCCAGTCAGGCTAATGGACTCCTTGCATGTAATGTCACAAGATCAAATAGTGCTCTCCTGAGTGAAAAAAAACACAGCAAACAAACAAAGCAGATGATGGTCTGGGAGTTAAGCGCGGTTCATACTTGAAGTGAATTTTGAAAGCGAAGCGAATTTTCTTGCCTCGCAATTGAAAAACAGCGCTTCGCACTCACTTTCGCTTGTAGTATGAAACGAGTTTTAGCCTAATGTCTGACCACAGTAATGCAAGTGTATGCAAAGCGTGTATTCCCTTATGGTATCGTTGTGTACGCCGATCTTATCTGATGAATATTCATGTCTTCTTGCTAATGATTGTGGTCTGTCCTTTTGCGAACAATTTTTTGTTATCTGATTTGCCCATAGATCAGTACATAATCTTTGCTTGTGAGGAAGGTATTTACACATTCAACTTAACTCAGATTCATGAAGGAGTCATGGACCAGGTAAGTAGTCATGACTTACTGAAGGCAGACCCAATAAGGTCCCAACCATGTTACGCTCTTCAGTGACTGTTTATTAAGTCGGACACATTGTGCTCCAGCAAATCCTGATGCAACCTCGCCACCATGAGTAGCGCGCCGTATCGATACGGAAGTACCGAAAAACAACGCTGACTGCTTTGCGCGCATGATTGTTACAAACTTTCGAGCGCCCTTAGGGCGCTTAGTACACGCGTGCCAAAATGAGTTCACGTGTTGCAAAATGTAAGTATTTTGGCGCGATGATCATAATTCAAATGATTTGTTTTTACGCGGTCACCATAAACTGCATACAGTTAGACAGGTCACAAATCAAAGAAGAGTGAGAGGGGGACCGGTTGCTCTATGATTAGTGATGCCACTTTTGCGGGATACCATATTTGAGCGGCGCGTCGAGTGGATAGGCCACAGGCCTATTTAAAATCTCCCAAATTATGGGAGATTTTCTTGTCACAATTCCAGGGGTTTTGATCGACCCAACCTCAGTACCCCCAAAAATGGCGCGGCGAGATCAATTACCCCTGGGAATGATGTTGATCATGATAGGCGCTGGTCCGGTTTCATCGAACGCAACGACCCTTAGCTGTTTCCTGCCAACCCGCTACCTGTAGTTTGATTGAGTACTTTTTTGAGTTTGCAGTGTGTTTTTCGGGGGTGAACATTTTGTGAATTTATTGAGTGGTTTTGTTTTCTGTTCCTTGACAGATTTTCCCGAGGAGAACGACATGGGTGTATGTAGTGAATAATGTTATGATGTCACTAACCGGTGAGTAGTGGATATCACTTGTACTGTTTGTCAACGGTTTTCCCCAGTAGTTGACCTGTGGAACTGGCTGTGTAATGAACAAGTGGTCAAACACACTGGACTCAAGCTCTGGTGTTTCTGATCAGCAGAGTGTGGGTTCGAGTCTCGCTCTTGACACTTGTGTCCTTAAGCAGGACACTTAACCATTATTGCTTCGTCCTTCGGATGGGACGTAAAGCCGTAGGTCCCCTGTGTTGTGAAAGGCACGTAAAAGTACTCAGTACACTTACCGAAAAGAGCACAGGTTTGCCCTTGTGTTTTACCGGCGTAGTTGGCTGCAGTTTGCGCCTGTTAAAACTCTTCAAGGTACTATATAAATGGGTATCATGATTCAAAAACTTAGCAAACCCGCTTAGAAACATCGTTATAAGCACTCTGAGACACCCAAAAATAAAGTGCTTTGTAACTGATTATTTTTATTGTTAACTTTGAATGAACTTCAGGAGTGGATTGCAGTAACACAGACTTGGCGTGGAAGTGTAAGGTCTCTGGTTATTTACTGTTCATAACAAACCCCTTATTAGATAAAGCCCCAGCTCCACATTGGTAAACTGACTGTAAATGCTTCCATTCTTTGCACAAATCAAGATATTTGTAATAAAACCAACCTGTGAAAATGTCAGCTCATTTCGTTGTTCCATTTGCAAAAAACGGTAATATGCATTCTCACCGAGAGGAAAACTAATTTTGGATCTTATTTCATTTACTATTTAAAAATGACAACACTTCTGGCAGAAATATTTTAAGGAAAGTCTTCTACCATCATTATATTTATGCCATGTAAGGTATATGTAAATCTGTGAATATTTTTGTTTTTCTTCTTACCAATGTTGAGCTGGGGCTTCAACAGGTTTTTCTTGTGCATCTGATTCAGTTTGCTTTCAAAGCATCCTTGGTTTCATCACAAGAATTGTATTAAAGGGGCTGTGTCGTCATGATCACAGCCAGTCTGTGGCTAGACTGAATTATGACCTCCCAATCTGTTATTGCACGCACACGGGCGCGAGTGGCGGTCACATCACAGAATAATAACGACGGCGCCCTTTGTGATATGACAGTCGAAGTGGGTGCGTGCAGTAACTGGGTAAGAGTTCATGTTTCTGGGCTCAGAAACCGGCAGACTACGATCATGATGACACAGCCCCTTTAATGATACTAAAAGTAATAATACTATAATAAGACTCCTGCAAATCTGGATTTTTGTTCACTATTGCAGGGAAGACTCCAAGCCTGTACCAGCACAACCTCCTAGCTTTAATCGACAAGAATCCACATCGCTTCCACATGCCCAGCCTACTGGGGGACAAGCTGCAGAGGATCCCTGATAAATTAGTCCCCAGAAAGTTTGCACTTAGCCACAAAGTGCCCGACACCAAGGGCTGTTCGCGCTGCTGTATAGGTGAGCTGAACTTGAAATAATGACTGTGCTAGAGTGTGATTAAACAATTGTATACACGGTTTTCTGCTGCCTTCAGTGTAAAATCTTTTTAAGAAGTGACTTTTGACTTTTCACCAGCCTGTTGTAGTGGTGTAAACCTGGATCTCACAGTTACGTCAAAACAGAGGGTTTATGATAGACCTTATGCACATGACGTCATTTGAGTAGGGCGCCCTCGTCTAGTGGTCAAAATGAGGTTGTTCATTGGCCAATCCTGTGCGCCGCGCGTACAAATCTCTGCGTTTCCATTGTGACATCATCGATTTACCTCTAAGATGGCGGCGTGATGACGTCAATTCATAAGGTCTATAGGGAGTTAAACCAGACTGAGTTATCAGTGGAAATAGCAGCCGTACCACATGAGTAAATGCAACCACTGGTTTCTTCTGTGCATTTAATGAATACGTGTACTTTTTCTGGTGTATTTACTTGTAGTTCGAAATCCCTATGACAACCATAAGTATCTGTGCGGGGCGCTACCCAATGGTGTGGTTCTACTGCAGTGGTATGAGCCCATGAACAAGTTTCTTCAGATCAAGGTAATTTTGAGTCTTTTCAATTTGGTGTCAGTCTTGTGTCACAAACAACAATTTAACTAACTTAAAGGCAGGGTATACCTTTTTTATTTTTTATTATTTAAATTTGTTTTTTTTATATAAAAGCAACTGTGAACAACAGCCACATCAGTATTTGACTAAAGAGGTCATTCTAATAGGCCAATCAAAGGGTTCACTGCAGTTCAGAGTAAAAAAGGGGGGAAGAAACATGGAGAAAAAAATATATATAAAATAAAGAAAGAGGAACAAATATGTAACAAGAAGGAGACGGGCACGAGGGTTGGTAGCCCCTGTGCCCCAGTAACGCACCTAAACAGTTCGGTGAAGGCATGTGCTTTACATGACCTGATCTGAAAGCATCATAATATGACTTGTAACAGATCGGGTTCAAAGGAGAACCACTTGGTCAAGGATTGGGTGATCAGCACTGATGGAAAATTGTATACCTCCACTACCCATTTGGTAAATACTCCACAAATTAATGACTATAAAAGCACTGGAGAGCTGTTGGATAGTATAAAACACTGTGAGAAACGATTCTGAAGTAATGTGGTTTTAGAGAAAGAGATCATTTTCTGCCCCAAAAACTTCAATCAGAAAAACGATTCATGCATGAATCGTTTCTCACAAAATGAAAAACATGCAAAGTTAGCATTTTTTTCATCCTTCTTGGTGGAAATAACCGCTCAAGATTTTCACCGATATCTTTAAAACTCTACCATCTTTTGGAAAAAACAAATTTGGAGGTTAGTTCCATGGTATACATGTTTGATTTTATAGGATTGGAACAAACAGCCGGTTCAAAATACCAATGGTATCCCTTGCCTCTAAATTGCTCTGCTTCACTGATGGTACGATGATGAAACCCTGTGTTCCTCTGTGCCTCCTGACACAAGCCAGGCCTTGATTTCATAAAGGATTAGGATTGATCTCGAGATCAGTGTCCCAGTGGTGATTTGTATTGTGAAGTCACACTTTGCTTAGCGATTCAGTATTGATTCATTGGCTGTTATGATGAATTTTTAATGCTCTGTGAGAGTGAGCCCTCTGGAGAGCAGAATGTAGTAGGTTCGATTTCCACCAGGTGAGGATAAAATTGAAGAGGTGCCAACTGTGGAAACAAGAAAAGCATTGTTAACATCTTGTGTTGTAATGTTGTTCTCATCCCGTGTGGTACATGTGTATTAAATAACCATCAAGCCTGCCTTACTGCTCTTACTGCTCTTACTGCTCTTGGCTGCAATGTAAACGAATGGCGCGCTGTGTGTGGCGAATCCGTTGTGCTCAGCTTTTTGCGTTTTCACAAAGTGGCGAATCTTTTCCGAGCTTAACAGCTGTGTAACAAAACATCAAAAGAAATAAAAAAGTGTCTGTTCATGTTATTTAACTTATACACCGCTGTATCACTGGAAAATATTACGTACTTTCAATAAAAAAGACCGGTTAAAATACAATTTTCAAAATGTGACACCTTCAAAAGCGCTTTTCTCAAAATGCTGTGTTGCTGCTGCGTACGCGGATTCGCCGGTTCATGAAAACGGTGACGATATACATGTACAGAGGTTTCCCTGGCCATTCTAATGTAAAGCGGCCCGACCTCACTACTTTGAGTGACGATATCACCCATTTCCTGCTAATACCCCCACCTCGCTGTGGAGATTTGCAATAAAGGAAATAATAATAGAAAAATGTTCATTCTGTGTAATTTAGGAGCTTTTTCCTTGACCTCTATGTATCAAGATTTCACAATTTGGATGAAGATGGAATCATCAGGCATTTGTGTGAGAGGGCCATTCTTGTCAGTTTGTAGGCTGCATGTGTTTTGCTTCAATCCTCAAGTTGAATTTTTACCAACTAGGCTCAGTTCATCAGCCATGGCAACCACTGTCTTGCTGTGTAGTGTGGGTGGGACATACCAATAGACCTTAACCATGGTGCAGCCATCTTGATTTTTCTCCCATTTAAACCAATGTAACAAAACCGAGGCTGGAAGGGTAAATAGTCTGGTTCCTTTTTGTACAATGAATATTAGCATCTATTGCTGTTATTAAATACAGGGAACATGACCAAGATGGTGGCAGCATGATAAAGGTCTATAGCAGCCCCATCCCCCCCTCTCTAATAATGTACAAGAAGTGGTGTTGTCTTCATTAATGATATATTTTATGTAATTCTACAGGTGTTTGACTGCCCTCTTCCACCTGAGATCAAGGTGTTTGAGATGTTAATTAGGCAAGATGCTGAGTTTCCTATAGTCTGTGTAGGAGTGGCAAGAGGGCAAGTATATTATTTTTATCACCGCATAGGATTTTTTCAATCCAACGGAAAGAGGTATTCCTTATTCTGTTTGCAAAAAAATTTTCATGGTATCAAGTTTCGACTCTAGCAGAGTCTTTCGCAAAGGCTAAATGACAACACAACACACACATACAGCAATTTTTTTGCGTTGATACAACAGGTTCTTGTGGTTGGTAAGCAGTTTGCAATGGCTAACTTTATTTATTCTGTTTGACAACAATGAACCATGTCAATTTACACATTTTGAATGGTATTTAGAACCCTTTGTAGCAAATCACTAATATTGATTTTCTCAAATTTCACAACAAAATGCTACACAAAATACATTGTTTGCTACTTTAAAAAAAATGTCCTCATTTGCTAATCAATATTAGCATTCAGTGTGCACAAAACATGTTCAGGGTAAAATATTTTGCAGTGCAAAAATTGGCTGGATGAAATCACTCCCCGCAAATGCACTGAGCTAGTCTTTCTTTTAGGATTTGTGCAAGATAAAAGCTAAGTTATCGCCTTGCCAAATATGTTTTTCTTTTTTCAAAGCCTTGTTTCCTTGTTTGAAAAAATGTCAACGTGAGTGGTAAGATTCAACTTTGGGTGGTGGAACAAGGAAATTTAGATAAAGTTACGCATTGGAAACGGAAGTAGCCTGTGTGTGGGTGTGTGCATGTGATGTCTTGATTTGCCCACAGGATAACTCGTCTTGTGTGTTGGACTTAATACAGGGCGGACAGGAAACACTTATCCTTTGACCTAATAAACCTGAACACGGCGTCCAGCTGGTTTGTGGGTCATCCACCGGAAGACAAACTCCTGGAGGTAGTTTGTGTTTCCCAGCTGGAGAGGGACACTGTGCTTGTGTGCTTTGACAGTAAGTCTCGCGGTATGTGGACTTGGTTTTTTTAATTTTGCATGCAGTGTTCATCCAAGAGTAGCTCGCTCATGTGAGATCATTATCATTTCAGTTGTTTGTAGCTTGTCATTCTAGCTAGTGAGGTCCAGTTTCATTGTGCTCCATGGTGCTTTAACAATAAAATCTGAAAGCCTGGGTTAGCTTTGTATGAAGCTAGTGGTCATCAGTTTGCAACCAACCTCGCCACCTTGGGCAGCACGCCGTATCGATACCTCTCGTCTCTAACCCCTGGAAGGGAAGCACTGAAAAACATCGCTGATTGGTTCTCAAAACTGACTGCTTTGCGCGCACGCTTGGTAAAAACTTGCAAGTGCCCCAGGGGGCTTAGTACGCGCGTGTCAAAATGAGTTCGCGCATTGCGAAATGCAAGTATTTTGACGCGATCCTACTTCAAATGAATCATTTTTACATGGTCACCCTAAACTGCATACATTTAAACTGGTAAATAATCAAAATAGAAACAGAGGGGACCAGTTTTTTTATGATTTGATGCCTCTTTTGCAGGATACCATATTTGAGCGGCGTGTAAAGTGGATCGGCCACAGGCCTAATTAAAATCTCCCATATTTTGGGGAGATTTTTGTATCACAATTCTAGGGATTATGACACACACAAAAATGGCGCAGCAAGATCAATTACCCCTGGGTACGAGGTTGGTTTGCAATGTAGCCATGTGCACAAACCAAATGCCAAAACGTTCAGATGGATAACCAGATCATGATCTGGTGCTGGTCTATTTCAACATTGTACGAAGCATTTTGAATACAATTTTAATTCATCATCTGTTTCTAAAATTGGTATGGAGGCAATTATAAAAGAAAATACAAGCGCCAAAGATTCCTCGAAATCTTTTAAAATTGAAACTTGTTCCTTTGTTTGTGCAAAAAAAAAACCCTTGAAATCAAGTTCATTAAGACATGTTCACTTTAGAAATACTTCATGTAAATTTTTTTGTTATCACAATGATCATTCATATTCAAAGGAGACCATTAATATTCTTGTTGTTATGTTTTGTTTTTGATTTTTTGATTTTTTTTTTTTGATTGGTTAAAGTCTGTTATTGTACTGTCATCTTGATTTTCTTCTCTTGACCCAATTTACCCCACGTCATCATCACAATCGTGGTTGCACCATTTTGGAAGTCAGTGTCACTCTGTGTTATACAGTGCAGAGTGCATTTTAGTTGATGCAGCGTTTACACGTTTACCTATTGACTCCCAAAATGGTGAGCGTGGTACAGTCACCGTGTGTGACGTGCATGTTAGGGGTCAATACATCTCAATGTAATCACGTTAGCCTGAAAAAAAAAATAAAAATAGTCAGTACTGTATACAAAGTGAGGTTTGGAGCTAACAGTGTCACTGTGTGTACAGGGAACCAGACAAAGATTGGTACCTAGTAATAAGGCCGTATCTGAATGAATGGCTTCGGCAGTGGCTACGGCCGGAACGCCGAGGATTCCTATTCTTCAACATTGTCGTTGCAGCCAGTGGCCATAGCCGTAGCCGAAGTCACTTGATTCGGGCACGGCCTAAGATTCTATGGCCATGTTTTTGAAAAATCGCGGCTTGTGGGTTTGGCTCCAGCTCTGTCTTCCCTTTGATGCCTGTACTTAAAAGCGCCCTGTATCAAAGTCACTGACAGCATAAGCCAAAGCCGAAGCAGTTGTTTCAAGAAAGACCTGCAATGCAGCATACCCAAGTTTTGAATTATTGAGTTATAATGTTGTGAACTTGTGTGTGTGTGTGTCGACTGCCAGATTCAACAATCATGGTATTGTTATGACAATATCAGTTTACGAAGGAGACATAAACTTTAGTTTCATGTTGCGATAAAATGATTTAAAGAAACAGAATAATTCATATCACTTTTATACAACTCTTTCATTGATCATTGTCACATGGATCCATCACATCGAATTCCCCTGAATACTGACTAACTTACTGATGCTAAGATCCCCTCCTTCCCCTCCACTTTACAACTGTGCCATGTTCCAGAGAACAGTTCTTGCACGTTTTTGTTCATTGTTTGTCCTTACCAGGGGAAGTGAAGGTAGTCAACCTGAATGGCAGGCCCAAGTCCAGCCGCAAACTCTCTGCCGAGCTGCACTTTGACTTTGTTGTGGAGAATTTGGTGGTACTTCAGGATAGCGTACTAGCCTTCCATAAACACGGCATGCAGGGACGCAGTTTCAGAACAAATGAGGTCAGCGTCATACAGTTTTCCTACTGGTTGTGTAATTTATGACATAAAATATTTAAAAAAATTTAAAATCCCGTCAGGAAAAAGGCTGTTATGCATGAAATATACATGATGTTGGAAAAAAACCTGTATTTTGTCAACAAAAAAATTGTATAAAGGCCTGTGACAAAATGCTTAAAATCTGCAGTTTGTGCAATCTGCATTTTGTGCATACCAATTTCCAACTGGTTCAAAAACTTGTGTCCAGACTTACAACACTGGAATGAAGCTACATAGACCCCTTGCACATGATGTCACAAGCTCAAAAAGCGCCCTCACTGAGGTCAAAGGAAGACCAATCATCGGCTGAGAGGTTTTGCCTGGCGTGTGTATGTGTGTGCGTTGTTTGACCAAAGCGATTGCGGCCTATGCAAGGGAGTCTGTGAGTAGAGCGTCAACAATGCACTAATCTTTTTTTCCCTCCGATTGACTTGACCCTCAGGTGACACAAGAGATCTGTGACCGGAGCAAACTGTTCACGCTGATGGGGTCGGAGAGACTGATTATCCTGAAGAGTCACCCCACGGACAACCCCAACGCTCCCAGTAACATCTACATGCTAACCGGACATACTAACATGATGTGAACCATGGTGTGGAAGAGGACAGCTCAACAAGTATTAGCACTGAGGACTGATAAGCAGAGAAGACTGGTCATCTAACTCAGAAAAACTCTGTGGGATTCACTCAAGGTGTGACGACGAGCTGCTCATTAAAGTGGACGCTTGGTTGGGTTCTGCTGCAGCGACGATGCTTTGTGGACGTCGCTTTTCAAGGGGAGACGCCACCCTCGACACACATCTTTGTTTTTTTATGAAAGAAATGTTCTGTTTTGTTTTAATTAACCAAGTGTATGTCATTGATCTTGCAAAATGTTGAAATACATCCTTCCTGCTCGTGTATGACGTTAGTAAAAAAAGAAATTCCTCCCGACTGATGAGGAGGAGTAAAGGCAATGGCCGTACGCCAAATGGCAAGACTGCGTCAAATTTCTGTTCTTCAACATTGCTGCTACAGCTATTGACACTAGTTTTAGCCGAATCTTCTGAATGGGATGCTTTTGTAGGCACTAGGTGGCTTCATACTTAACGCGAATGTGAAGGCGAAGTGAACTTGACGTCACTTTTCTACATTCGCAGCGAATTTCGCAAAAAGTTCAACACATTTTAACTTGAGCGAGTTGTTCGTCGCGAATTTATGACGTCAAACTCGCTTCGCCTTTTCGCGTGAAGTATGAACAGGGCTTTACTGGGTAAATCTATTGTGTTTGGAAATGTGCCCATGGTTGGACCAAAGTAAACAACTGAAATTACCTGCTATGTCTACTGCCGTTTCGTGTCTCAAAAGTGTCTCAAATGTCACTGTTTTATCACACTTTTAAAGAGGGGTGCACTATGTAAAGGCCAAGTAACTCGTATGAAATGGCTGAATTCTCTGATTTACCAGAATGGTAAATTTGACTCAGTCATGTAATCAAGCTATTAATTTGATGTATATCATTATGATGAGTCTCTGATAAGATGGACTACCCTTGACCCTAACCCTCCAATATCAAGTATCCTCTCTTTCAAAATGAAGGATTCAGAAAGACTGAGGGCCTAGGGCCCAAATTGAAATTGGCCGTATTTTTGACAGCAAGACGGCACAAAACTAATTCCATTTTGAAAGTACAGTAATATTTCAATACATTAAAAATACAGATTTTCCCAGCAAACATCTTACACCGATTACATTGTAAAACTGTCAATAAAAAAAACCCTCAAAAGTTGTATATTAACTGCTTTATTAGAAGTCTAATTGCATCTGGTTTACCACACTACTTCTATGGCTTGACCCCCAATCTACCCCAAAGGGCGCCCTCTTGCGGTCAAAAATAAGGTCTATGGCTTAAACTAGGTTGAACATTCCAATCTTATCGAAACGCTAACAATTTGGTGTGGAGTGGCATAGGAGAGGGAGCATATTGGAGGATTGAGGTCCCTGTAGGCAAAAATGCCCAGTGAGTAAGGGTTAATGACAACTCTTACTTGATGAATAACAAATAAGGAAGTTGAAACAGAAGATTTTCTAAACATTCACAAAAGTTATGGTCAATAAAAACGAAGGTCAATCCTTTGTTGCACTAGTTTAGGGCATCAGTTTCACTTCGCATTTGCCTTGGTGCTGAGTATATGAACCGGCTTTGTAACAGTAAGGACTTTAGTTTTCACTTGAAATCATGAACTTAATTAAGGTGATTGTGTGATTTGTGAAGGTATCTTCAGCTTGCCTCTATCATGTACTCCAATCCAAACGCTGGTTTAGTACTACTTAAAAATGTTGCAAAAATTGCTGTACAGAGTGTGTACATATGGCTTGTTAATACGGGAACATCGGATCATTCGTCGCCCAAAATGTTAGAATGATATTAAAACAACTGATTGACTGGCATAACTAGTACCACACATAGTGCCCAAATTATATCACTGCTTGTTTTGTTTTTTTTCGCACTGTGTGTCATATTGTACCTCATCCATTGAAAAATATGCTGGCTGTATGGAAAGTTGGAAAAGACGCACGAGGGTCATTGAGTTTTAAATTGAGACACCAAGAAAAATCGATCTAAAAATTATCGTAGGAGGAAATAATTTCATTACTTCTGTAAGCAGAGGTTTGCTGTTCGAGGAGAAGACTTTTATATTCCATACATTGTAATTGCTGCTTACAAAGGTAAAGGCTTGGAAATATTGAGGTGGATTTTGTCAGCAAGTCAGTGACACAAAAAGATCCTTTTTTTCTGTTCAGCCCAGCCACCATCGTATGTTTGTGATAGCTGCCAAATGTAAACTTCCACTTCAAAGGTGTTTGGTGTAAATAAAAGATCAATGTTCAGGAACCTGCAAGATTGAGAGAATTTTGTCAAAGTTTACTTGATGAAAGGGACAACAGCTCAGCATGGGAAATACTAGCAAATCTGTCACTACCAGACTGTTTGTGTTACTTGTCTTGTTTACACCAGTAATGCTCCGTGGATCAGTTGTTTTCTTATTTGTGTTTTGTTGTTTTTGTTTTCAATGAAGGGGGGGGGGGGAAGGTCGCAGCATCAGGGGGGGGGGGCTTGGCACTATTGGTCTGTTCACGAACATTTTCCAAGTGAATATTTCCAAGGCTATTATTTATATGTTGTAATACCATTTAAACATTCAAACAGTGGCAAATGTAATGATTAATACAGCATATGGCAGTAAGTGAAAATGACAACTTCCAAAACTGTGGCGTGAAGATCTTAATAATTGGCTAGATTATAAGTCTCTTCAACTGTCCCTTTATTATAATGCCAGATGAGGGGCCTCGGCAGAATCCTACACTGTACTAGTTCATAATTATAATAATATTATTAATAATAGTAATGATGATAATAATAATAATAATAGACTTGGCCTGTACTAAAAATATATGTATAAAAAGTACACTCGGTAACTGAAGCATGCATATAGAAGTTGTTTGGAGTAATCCATGTTTTAATTGTTAATATGTACATAATGTGCTGTTGGTTCTGAGATGGCCGTTCTGGACAGGGGCCATTTCCCCACAAACTTGAAGAGAGTTTTGACCGCAAAGACAGACATGGGGGTAACTATGACGGCCATGCACGGCATTGGCGGCTCCGGCTACGGGCCGTAGCTGTTCCTGCTGACAGTGTTTTGGGGCATCCAATGCCTCAACACATGTTAACATTGCAAGCAAACCTCGGCCTCTGAGTCAGTCACAGCCTACAGCGAAAATGGGACTCACGGCAACTACAGCTGATTGAATTATTATTGAATCTTTTACCAACGGTTTACCTACCGCCTAAATAAAAAAAACAAGGAAAAAGGTACACCAATTAGTGATTCTACTCTCTTTAAATAGTTAGATTGAAAATCACTCTTTTTGATTGAGGTCAGGGACAAATCTTTTGCAGTATGTCCCTAGTTTCAATCGAACAGAGTACATTTCAATCGAAAATCTTAAGAGAGTACCACAATGTCTGTCTTGTACAAATTACAAAAAGGAATAACAAACAAACCTGTAGAGGTTTAGCACAACAATTGTTAACGGAAACTGTTTTGTTGCATAATTTTACATCAACGAATAACTTAAGGAAAGACGTAGAGTATTCTTTTAAGATTTCTTGATGAATTTTTTGTTATTACTATTATTCAAAAAAGGCAGCATGTTTATTGACAAAAATCTGTTGGGCCAGATATCAATGTAATCTTGGGTACATTTTGGTGGCTTGACCGCTGTAGGTTAGTGTAATGCTTCGGTTATGTCCTAAAAGCAACGATGGCCAAAAACCAAAACATTGCCATGACCACCAAATTATACCCTGGTGTTACATGGGGTTTCACTTTATTTTGTTGCCAATGAATAAGCAATGCTGTATTTAGATTGAAGTATTTATATACCATTGGGTACAAACTTCTACAAGTGTACAAGTTGTGAATATCATTGCATTATTTTTCAAATTGCCACCAAATTTTAGCGTGTTACAAACTAAATTATTTCCCTGGATTGTGTAATATCCAGAAACGATTGACTATGCTGGTGAGATAGCTTTTATATAGCCAGTAAGAGTAAGCTGTTAAGGTGTTCATTCCCAGCACATCCTTTGTGTTAGAACCAAAGGGTAGCACAGTCAAATCTCTCTGCAATAGGCCGTACTTTTGACAGCAAGAGGGCGCAATACTAATTCCGTTTTGAAAGTGCAAAAATATTTCAAAACATAAAAAATACACGATTTTCAAGCAATTATCTTATACTAACTATATTGTAAGACTGTAAAAACAAAACTGCAAAAGTTGTATATTAACTGCTTTATTAGAAGTCTAATTACATCTGGTTTACCACACTATTTCCTATGGTTTTACCCCCAATCTACCCCCCAAGGGCGCCCTCTTGCAGTCAAAAATAAGGCCTATTGGTAATGTCAATATCAATACCTAAAATTTTAACAATTTACTAGTTTTATAATATGCCAAATATGCCCAAAGGATACAAGCTGTAAAGTTGTACTTTGCGCATTATTTTTACAATCTAGATGAAATTGAAGCGGTGGTATCCTGTAAGTGTGATGCTCTCAATAGATAGATCCAGAATTTTGCTGGATCGATTGGATGGTAACAAATTAGCCAGAGAATTTTCTTTTTTTAATGTTTCTCTTTTGAAACAAATCATACTCCAAAATACCCATAAGTAGTTCCTGTTTTCCTTTTTCAGTTACCGGGAAAGGGGGCGGGGGCAGCACAAGGGGTACCATGGATCCCCTCCTCTGACCCTCTTTGTGAATGTAACTATATAGTACACTCTTGTATGAATATGAAGATGTAAAAAAAAAACTGGAGTAATGTTCATTGTGTTCAGTTTGGTCATGTAATGACTGAACGTTTAAATTGACTTCAGCAGTGGTGACTTGACAGAGGTTTTTTTATGCCTCACAACAATCTGGACATCAGCCTGATTATAACCCAAGCACTTGCTACTTTGAGTATAGTACAAACCTGCGGTTATCTGAAACGCTGGTTATAATACACTGGTTTATGCTCAATAGGGAATAACGGTTTGCTGAAGTTCTCTACTTTCAACTGAGTGCGTTATTCACCGAGTATTAAGAAATAAAATTCACTTTAAATTATTTTTGACATCTAGATTAAGGAGCAGCTGTAGTTTGTTACAGAGACATCCCTGTAACCAGGTTTGTAATTTCCGAAGATATGGGCAAGTTGTGTATAAAGGCAAAGTGGCATTTGTAAATACTTTCACTAGTCAACGTAGATTTCTCCCTTTTTGTTTTCTTTCAGCCTTTTTTTCTTTGGAGCCACAAGTTGCCGATAAAAAAACCTTCAATAATTTACACAATTTTTGACCCTGTTTTGATTATCCCAGTTTTGATACATTTTATTCTTTCATGATGCACTTATTTATAATCACTGTTGATTTTTGTTGAAACAAATTCATCTGCGAATGAAAACAGCAACAGTTTTCATTTGGTTTTGAAGCATTTGATACTACTTATACATATAATACATTTGTACATTATGCATCTATAATTATTTCTAATATAAAAACAAAACTTGTTTTTGTTTTTTCTCGTAAGTAAATTCTGGGGACAGAAATGACTTAGCTGTTTACCAAGCATATGTTGCACTTGTTGAATAAAATATAGAAATTGAATGCTTTTTGTTGATTTAGTTTATTTATTTCTTGCACTCTTTTAACCCCCCCATTACTTTTTGTAATTGATGGGTGTATGTATGTGTATAATAAAAATTAAAAAAAAAAGATTTCATTACACCTTGTCCAAATCTTTTGATGTTTGGCAAATTACCGCTTAGCCAATTTATTTGACCGTATGCTGTTCACTCCAACTCCACGGGCGTTGAGTGGTCCTACCCCAATGTGCTAGTCACCATAAATAGAGATGGTGTTTGCTCCGAGACAGTTGGCTTTTACGCAGTCTGTCTGGCATATTCTACATGGATGTCCTCTTGGTCTCGCTCTCCCATAATCCTTGCATCAAAATACTTGTTTGAGAAAGTGGGTTAATCCAAGACGGATTTTAAAGATGGTAGTCTGATCTTGTCGAGTTTGTGGATATGACCATATTTTTCTCTCAGGTACATCATTTTAAAATATGCGAGCAGTCTGATTTCATCCTCTCTGCTGAGTATTTATTTATTTATTTATTTTATTTTATTTCTTTCTTTCTGGTAATGAAACCAAGGGACCCTCAGAAGTGACTAGCACTGTGACCCGTAGGCCTGAAGATACCTGTGTAGAGAAGATGTTGAAGAAATGTCAGTTTTAGATGTGGGAGGAAAACCCCAAATGGGGAAAACCCACGCAATCAGGTAGGGACTGAAAACCCAAACCACATGCAAGGCTCCAGTGTGGGATTCGAACCGGGGTCCACAGAGGTGAAAGGCAGGTAAAGAAACCACTAAGCCAACCTGAATGCCCAGTATCCATGTCTCTGTGCCATTTATTTACTAAACATAAGTTTGTTTACCAAACAAATTCATTTACTAAGCGGTGCACCAGTCATACATCGTGTTTGGGATGGTAACATTTTATTGCTTTAACTTTATCCAATTTAATGAAGCAGGACGCACAGAAGTTTAAATTTCCACTTTTTAAAAAACATGTTTCTTTCCAAGGTAAAGGAAAATTAATTGGAGAGTTTGGGGGCACTCTATTAAAAATCAGCTCATCATGAGTTGTGTAGATTCCCAAAACTTTCCAATTGGAAGAACTAATTTTGCTTTGCAGGAGGCTATTTTTTTTTAGCTTTTTGGGAGCTAAAAGTTATAACAGATTAACAAAGGACAATGGAGACAATCAGTTTTACACACCCAAAAGGTTTGAACCAACCAAATGCTTATGACAAAAGTTTGTTTCAAATAGCGCCCCCTTTTGGTCAACCATTAGTCCTTCAAATGTTTTTTTTCGCGCGCTTGTTAGCAATAATATACCTAGTTTAACTAGTCATTTGGAACGACATAAAGTTACTTTACATGTTGATGTATTTTCTGTTGTTACTGCCTGAGCTTTGCCCATAATATATTTTTGTTTCAACCATTTTAATAACTCAAAAAGTTTCATTTCCCATCTTTATTTTGGTAAACATACAAAGGTTGACTGGTTTCCAAGGATATGGTGATTTGCATATGAATACATGACCTGGAAAGCCCATCGGCTTTCATCATGCCGCGGACGGTCGTCGGTTGTTTACGCATCTCTCGTTTGAATACGTTTGAAAAGTAGTCCCATGTAAACAAATTTCAACCACCCTCTTCTATTTAAAGATATTTTGCATTGATGAATATGGGAATTGCACAGGTGACAGAACTAAAAGTGATATGAAAATCCATCATAATAGAGTCTCAGTGTGAGTCTTAATTGTAATCACGCAATCTGGTTAATAACAAAAGGACCTAGTCTTGGCATGGCGGATTGATATTACATTAATTATGTAAATTTTAGGTGTCATGGCTGCCATCACACTGAACTGCGGATCGACGGAGAATGTATGGTGTGTGTGCCTAAATGTAGCAAATTTTGATGGCGATTGGTATTATTGAGTGCCGAAAATGGGGTTTGTCTGGTAAGCTTGAAGTGTACTGAAGGTAACTGAAGATAAATTGTGCATGTTTACGGTGTGAATGATAATGGTTGAGAACATTAATAATCTTGTATTTTGTTAATTGGGAAGTCAATAACGTTACTCGCCGCCAGCGCAGTCGAGTATTCGTCATGCACGCAGTCTAGTTTTGTGTTGAGTGCGGCAGTAGTTAGGAATAGGATTATGGAGTTGATGAGTAGAGAAGTACCCTTCTCTACTTCGATTCTTGCCATATCTAGTGCATGGTTGGACTTGGACTTGGAGCATGGCCACCGTGGTTGAAAAAAGACATCCTACATTTAACTGGAGAGCAAGGGCTCCTATTTCTGTGTACAGTTTCCTTAAAAAGTAAAATAAAAATCTCGACTTGTCTGTCTTGAATAAGCCTGTAATCATGATTATGAAGGCCTGATCTTTTTGAAGAAAAACAACAACAGCCTGTCACTCTGGCAAAATTGCCTAAATGGACTATAACTATTAGTATGTGTTCACTTTAGTTTTGAAGAATGATAAAAAAGTAAATAAAGCTGACAAGTGCAAAGAAAATAAATCTTTTATTTGCAGCTCAGACAAATCGACGGTTGACCGAGTCGACTGGAGACAGGTCGTCCGTTGAGACAAGTAGTCCATTGAGCATCTGTTAAACTGTAAGACAAGACGACGGTTAACTGAGTCGACTGTTGAGAGTACTCGATGTGTCGGCTGGTGGGTTAATCAAGCTGTGCTTTGCATGCAAACTGTGGGGTGGTGAGCCCTGTGTGTGCGTCATGTTCGGGGATGCATTGATGCCATTCTTTGCAGGGGAACTCGGGGTGGATGGGCCCCATGTGTCCCAGGCGCATTGAAGTCGTGCTTTGCAGGCAAACTCGGGTGGATGGGCCCTGTGTGGTTCAGGTGCATTGAAGTCAGAAGTTAACGTAACGCTTAATCCAGTCACTGCAACTGTCATTCCATTGACCTTAACTAGCAGGCTGAAGGTAGCTACGAATTCCCATGCCTTGAATTGAATGCCAGCTGCGAATTACCAATTTCCAGTCGCAAATTCCAATTGCAAATTCGTGAGGCCGGCAAGCCGTTATAACTCCCTGGACCAAGGTAATGGGCTGTTGACTCGCTATAAAGCCCCATGGATACAGTGACCAAGCCCGTGGCATTTATATTCTGCTTTTGGACTTTCTAGTCATGCTGCAGTCAAAATGTTTATCTTACCACCGAATACATCACCCAATGAGGCCTCAAAGCAATATTAAGGCACAGAGGTCTTTTTTTCGTGTGCTTTTTCCTGACATACTACAGTACTACATTTGTACTAGTCCCCCTCCCAACTTTAAACAATTTAAATGCAAGTTGTCTTTTGATATCCCATGCAGATATGTGTTGAGTCAACCAATTGTATTGAATACTACACGCAGAAGAGCAGCAGACAGCAACGTTAGATGATGTAAACAACATTTCACACATAATGTGTGAAGTACCTCTACAATAGCATTCCATCTCAAGTGTTACAATCGGTGCACACGATGACCTGACTTCACCTGAAGCAAACAACAGAACCAGCCATCCTCTCATACATTTATGTGTACAGACATGTTACTCAAATCAAGGAGCCATGTAATTATACTTGAGAAAACATCAAAAAGGCTTCAAGTCTAAGTGATCTTGTACCGAGTCCACTGTTGTACGTGTATCAAGCTGACTTCTTGAACTGAAGCTTCTGAGGAAACTGTAACAGAACTGACCATCATGGACAAGTATGAAAAATTGAACAAGATTGGCGAGGGGTCATATGGGGTGGTTTTCAAATGTCGGAATAGGGACACAGAGGAGATTGTTGCTATCAAGCGATTTGTGGAGTCTGAGGATGACCCATCCATAAAGAAGATCGCCCTGAGAGAAATAAGGATGTTAAAGGTAAGTTAGTAGTCTGGAAGGTATATTCAGTAAATTGATAATCTATTTCTTTGCTCTGCTGTACATGTTGTTGAAATCCAGAGGAATATTTATATTTCTACTGAATGTTTCTTAACCAGTTCCCGCTGGGAGTCTTCCATTTTTTTCCCCTATCCAGCCTGATGGGATTATTTTCTCAGGATTTCCGGAATAATTTTTCTTTGAGAGTGACGCTGGCAAAAAAAAAACACCTTGACTTGAGAAAGCCAAGAGAACAAAGATTCTCTTTGAAGCACCGGAATGTTTGTTTTCTCTATCAAAAAAATGTAAAAATCACGCACCATGAATTGCAAAACCTTGGCTATGAGCCACAGTTGAGGATTGTTTCTCAATCTGGAACCGAGGCTGGAAACTCGGTTCACTCTGACTTGCCCTCATTGAGCCGAAATACAATGTACAATACAAATACAAATACAAATCGATGACTTGTAATCTTCTTGGACGAAGCAGACAAATTTTTGGAATCGAGGACTAAACAATAATGCCTGCTTTGCACAATAGCCAAAAATCGCTGGAAAAAGTGGCGTTTCCTGAGAAGAGTCTTTTCACCCAATCATGGCTGGTTTTGTTGATTTTAAAAAAAATGATCCTTTCCAAGGAAAAAGACTGGACAAATGAAATGAAATAAACATTAATTATCTTTTTTGTAACAGATACATTGTGGTATTATTTAGGCGAGAATAATGTGACTTTATAGTTATACCATGACCTTTTGGTTTATGAAAGTAAGTAAACTAATAAGCGTTTTGGTACAAGCCTCTTGTGGTTGCTATGATCGTTAATGTTTAAACTAGATGATTATAATGAAGCCACGGCCCATTTTATGAAGCTGTTAAAGACAAAAAATTGCTTCACAGTCCTTCGTTTTAAGAAATAGGCAAATCCACACTGGAATGTGCCAAAAAGATAACTTTGCAAGTGAAATATGAGAGACTGAGACAAAAGTAACAGGCCTGATACTTCAAGGAGGCAGTGGAGGCAATTGCCTCCGTTGCCCCTGGTCATTGCCTTGGTGCCCTTGAAATGTTCCAATAGAAATTTACAAATTCCTCATAGAGGTGCCCTTTATCGAGAAGAAAATGCCTTGGTGCCCTTGCCCTTTCAAGAACGAAGCAGTCAGGCCCGAGTGACTATTTCTTCCTTGTCTTTTCCTATACATTGCCAAGCTGTTCATGATTGTTCATAGCAAAAAAAATTATTAATTAATCCGTGACCTTTAGAGATTACAAGGTCATTTGAATAGTGTTAAATATTTAACAAAGACAGAGATATCATGGCCTGGAAAGTGAAGAAAGAATTAAGATATTGCCATGGGTTTAAAGGAAACAATGGGAAATATGTTGCGTACATGTACATGTACATGTACATGTATGTACATTGGACATACAATTTGTGACAAAAGTCTATCCCTGTTGTGCGTAACATTTTTTTTAAAAGCTTATTAATTTATAAAATAACTCGATGAAGACCTTTCTTAATTCTGGCTGGTAACTATTCCCAAGGGTCTGTAGAATTGGTATTTGACAACATTGGTCTATATCAAATTATTTTAGTCAAAACTTGATAACAAAAATATCCGCCTTCGTTATATAATAAATCTTAAATATTTACTGTATCTTCTCCAGTTTCTTAAATACTCAGACTTTACCTACATGTACATGGTATTTTGTTCAACCACAATCCTCATGTGCTTTTGAATGTACACTGACAAAAATATATGACAACATACTTCATTTTGTTAGTACTAATCCCATTTGCCCCTCTCATGTCACACTTTTGTGCCCATTAGTGTGGAACTGCCCAAGTACAAGGAGAGCTATAAAATCGCTCCTCTTACATCATCAAGAAGTGTTGTTTGCGCCCTTCAGAACCAAACACATTAGTCTGAAAAGTGAATGAAGAAATTTTCATTTTAAATCCGGCTGTTCGTTATGTTAGATATTAAGCCTGTGTCAGTTACACGGTTTCCCGAACGTTGGTCTGGTTACACGTTTACATTTTTACTGTTCAGTTAATCGTAAAATCATGTCAATCTAAAGGTTCTGCGGTCGAAGCTATTTTCTGGTGTATATTTAAGACTGCTAATTGTGATCTCACTTATTACAAGCTACTTTTTTTTTTTTTTCTAATGTAAGAATTTTCCCAATCGTGGAGATTTGTTGCTAATTATAGTCTCAGTTTACTACCAGTGTTATCATGTATTGTCTGGTAGTGGCTAATCCAGAAACTGCGTTGGGGGCATTGTTGGGGCCACGCAAGGCGGTAATAAAGAAAGGGATTGCAACACTTTTTACTCAAAAAGAAGTCTCTATCAAGATTGGTCCCTGGAGTGTGCTTGTACGCGTTCAACCATCAAAGGGAACGGGCCGACATTTGAAACTTATTTGAGTTGTAAGTTGACACTGACAACTGCAGTTTTGTTTTGTCTGTTGTGTAATGGAACTGTCCTATTATTAAAGAGAAGAAATACAGCAAACCAATGTGATTGGGTACATCATTAAAAAGTTTTTATGTGCGTGTTTAGGCCTATATCAAAATGATATAAACATGAACATACGTACAGTCATGTGAAGACCTCTATAGATTTATATGCGTGTACCAGATAGCAGGATTGGATTGGTGGTTTGTTGTTTTTGTTCCAGGATCAAAGCAAATAAATGCCACGTCAGTATTTCATTTCCTGTTATGAATGAAATTCTGTGTTTTTTCGCCAATATTTAAAACCCTCTTTGATTTGTAAGGAGTGCTATTTTGGGCGGTCCTTGGGACATGGTTAGGGAGTGTGGAGGAGAGTGATTGGTTTCACAAACCTCAATAACGATTGTCTGGTTTAGCCCTGAAATTCTTGCCAGGCAGTAGCAAGTCACCAGGCAAAATGCCACGTACATGTCATGTGTATTTTTTTGTGAGTGGTTCACGTATTTACAAAGCATCAGGTTCTGCTTAAAAGCTTCATGATAAGTGGTTTACCGTAGTGTGGAGTACTATGTGTATGACTATGATGTAACACGTATGTTTGTTTCTTATGAAGCGAAAAATGCCTTCATTCCATGGCTCAAAGCCCCAGCTCAACATTGGTAAACTGACTGTAAATGCTTCCATTCTTTGCACAAATCAAGATATTTGTAATAAAACCAACCTGTGAAAATGTCAGCTCATTTTGCTGTTTCATTTGCGAGAAAATTGTAAAAATGCATTCAGCGTACAGTGTACGCATCCCTTTAGGCAGAGTTTTCGTCTCACTGAGACGAAAACTTACTTTGAATCATATTTCATTTAAAAACGATAACATTTCAGGCAGCAATACTTCAAGCAAAGTTTTCTACTATCAAGTATCATTATCTTTATAGCATGTAAGGAAAATTTAAATCTGTGAACACTTTCCAATGTTGAGCTGGGGCTTTAACTAAGGGGTGGGATCAAAGATTATAGAGCGCCAAAGGCGCAAGAGCTTTATCTGTTGTTGGAATGTGAAGTACGCATGGGGCCACTTGGGCAAGTAAATGCTTTGTTTCCCATTGATAGAAATGGTCATTGTCTGCACTGATCTGCACGTATCTATTGTTGTATCAATAGAGTTACTTGCCGAAATGGCATCCAGTGGGATTTCACATTTCAGCAAGAGTTCCCCATCTTGCGCCTTCGGTGCTCTCTTATCTTTGGTGGGACCAACAGGGCTGGCTGAAAATTTTGAAGAATGAACCAATGGGGCTGGCTGTACAGTCTTTTCTCATGATCTAATGTGTACCGTGAGACCAACACATCTGGCTGTAGTGTTTATTGGCTGGATCAATGAAGTGCCTGGAATTTCATCTTAGTCCATGGGAATATTTTGAAGGGGCACCAAGGCCAAGACCAGGGACAACAGCCTTGGCCTCCCTTGTTCTTCCAGGCCGGCATCAAGGCTGGCATGTAGGGAGACCATAATGCAATGAAATACCTGATTCATCTGAAAATCACAGTCATGAGCTCAAAGGTCACAAACCTAATATTTCGTTGTTAGCTTAGCTATAATTATAACAATTGAGGTTTGCAGTACACTTCACTATCTACACATGTATGAGATCCACTTGGCTATGATATTGACTGTACGTACACTGTAACTGTGTGCTTGTCAGCATCTTCCCCAGGATCTTTGGTCGTGCTACTCTATCCTTGAGATGTTTGGATGTTGCCATAGCCACTGTATCCGGGAAAAGACATCAACATGACTAGGTGTCATTGGCCTTGTGTTGCTTGTCTGTTATCAACAACAAAATGCAGGGTACTGCATATAGAAGGATTGAGCATCATTGTTTTTCCTTTATTCCATTTCTAAACAATGTGTAGGCCTACGTATACTATTAATCTCAAAACTATTATTTAATATATATTTTTGGAACTTGCCTTGTCTTGATAATAAAAAACTAGGATGAAATCGTGGTACAAAAACCCATATTTGCCTTTGGAAAAATTACTTTCAGATTATTAATAAAAATAAAAAGTCTTGGAAGTTAAATCTTACAGTTTGAACAAGATATCTATCCACAGAAAGCTTATTTTTGTTTGAAATGAGAGTTGCAATTTGAAGGAACATTTTGCACTCAATTGATTTGAACCATGGGAAATTTCCAGACTCTAAATGTCAAAGAAAACAACCACAACCTGCATTACATAATATGTGCATTTATAGCACTTGGAACATTTAAACAATACAGTTAGTCAGATTTGAAGGCAATAGACCCCTTGTATAACCCGCAACGCTATGGTTACGCTGAGGTCACGCGCACATTTTACGCACCAAGAGCAGGGCTGTCGTCTCAGTGAGGACACTGCTTGAGAATGTGATGTCAGATGAGAGTTTGAGAGTGTGACATCATATAAATATGCTAGGGGTCTTTTGTTAGGCCTCCTTGATTGTTTTTCAGAAGAAAAAAAAATACTAATGTGAGTCCTACATATGCACATATGAAAATTAAATATAAAAAAAACCCCAAAAATCCACACCGTTCAGTCTTTTAAAAAAGCCCCTTAATTTATGGCTTGAATTACCCTCTGGACCGCTGGCCTGAGTCTAGTAATTAGACCACAGGGCTAGTTTTGTCGATTCTCAAATTCTAACCATGTCCAGAAGTCTAGTGGTACTGGTAGGTTTTAAGACCAAACCACCTCAAAAAATGTTCAGCAAGTGACAACGATTCTAGTGGTCTTAAATTATTTCTTTCCAGTTATTTCTGAGCTGCAAATTCCTATCAAAGGGATTTGCAGCTCAGAAATGGTCTTAATACATGTAATAGTGTTTGAAAAAATGTTAAGCCCTGCATTGGCTTTATATGTACATGTATCCATAACATGTTGCTTTGGTATCTGCTAAGTTTGTTTTTTTTTCCCGGTAATACCGAGTAGTTATGGTAGGTATTTGTTCAACACCGAACAATACCGCGAGCTGTTTTCGAAATACCGAAATACCGGCGCGCTCGGTTTTCAATTTCAGTACCGTGATAGAAACAAAGCAGTGACCGCATGTGCTGCAGCGTCTGCCAAAAAACAGTGAGCAGATTCAGAACTGTACCGCAATACAATGCTTTAAGCTTATCTGTAATGCCATTTATGAGAACAACACAAGCCCAGTCATCCATTCTCCCGATGCACAGTGTGTTTATTTGCGATCCAGCGTCCTTCAGTAGTCAAGTGAATCCCATGCTCACAATGTATATTACGTGATTTGAGTGAGCTAACTGCGTAGAGGGCGCTACATTTTTATAGCGCCCTCTACCGGCAGCTCATATAAAATTGCGGGAAAGAGCGTCAGTCAGTGGCAAATTTCTGAAAAACCTGTCAATCTACGACGTTTTGTTTAAACGCGCAAATCCAGGGTATTGGCGCGCTGGTTAACAACTACATATAAGCAATGTAAGTGGGTGTGCGGGTACCAAGAAACCGATTATACACAAACACAACGAGATCGCGAGTATATCGCGGTATTTTCATCAAGTGTCATGCCAACCATGTTAATTTCATAGCGCTGATACACCAACAGTAAGCTATTTTTGATAATTTTTTATGTTGAAAACAAGTCAAATTGTTTATCCAATTATTCTTAAAGTATAGAGACAAGCTCGGCGCTAGCTTTTGGTGCTAAATAACAGTGCCTCAATTCAGCTACAACCTTGTGTTTTTTAATATTTTGTTACGTTTAAGCCCCATGAAAAAAGTTCCCGGTAATACCGAATACCGCGGTATTTTGGCGACGGTATTACCGAGTACCCAAAAATTGAATACCGCCCGAGCTTAGTATCTGCTCATTTTACAGTAAAAAGCACTTTGTACTGTAACGTACATGTACATGTATTGTATCACACTTAATAGTAGGAGGAACTTCTACTTGAAGCTACATGTACATGTGCAACGCTTTAAAATGTATACATAGTGGTTTGTCAGGAGCTGAGATGCTTAGCCTAGGGTAATTTTTGTCATCGGGATGATGGAAATGCTGTTTACTCTGGAAAGCCTTCCCTCTTAATACACAACAGAAGATGGGTGTTGACACCCTGTAACCATAACAAAGCTTGTCACACCTGGCCACATTCCCAATGGCCAATGTTGACTTTGTGCTTCCTGGTATTGTACATGTACATGCATAGTATCTATTTATGCACAAAACCATGTACATGTACGCTGTACTGTTGGAGCATGGAAGAACTTATTTCCATACGTTGTAGTTGTGCATGAAATAAACGTACATACATACTGTACATCTAACAGGCCTTGTGCTTAAGCGTTTTGTAAAGTAGCCCATGGAGCTTGTAAACTGTGCATTTTACTTGCCAGGAAGTTTTCGTTGCCCTAACTTTAAACATGTATTGTCATAAATGTATCTTACTGATACTGATGGTAGTAATCGCAACCAGTTTAACGGTCAAATGAAGGTACACTCAAAAATAAATTAACACATTTGTAAAATGTATTATTCACATCTGAAAAGGAAGAAGTATGAGCATTATAAACAAGTAAGTTGCACAGTTTTTAGTAGCCCACAGGGCAAGTTGAGAAGTGGTGTTTACTAGCCCATAGCAGTTTGAACTAGACAATGTACGCCGGGCTAGTGTTAAGGGTGAACCCTGCAAACAAATATGTTTTTGTGAAAACTACACTAAGCTGTGTACTGCATATAATTTTTATATGCAGTACTTTAATCTTGCCAGACAGCTTTCTTTCGTAACAGTAAGAGCTGGGGATCAGGTTTCAAAATTTACTCCAAGTGGTCCGGCTGCTTGGCTAGTTCAATGCTGAAAACATCTCTATTTATTTTAATATGACTTAAGGACTAATGAAAAAGCTGGAGACTTGTGAAACGACAAACTACTTGCAGGCCTGACTGCTTCATTCTTGAATTTTCTTCTTGATAAAGGTGACCTCCATGAGGAAACTACATTTCTATTGGAACATTTCAAGGGCACCAAGGCAATGACTAGGGGCAACAGAGGCAATTGCCTCTGTAAAGAATCAGGCCTGCGCTTGTAGGTAGTGTTGCTGGCTAGTCACTGAAAAAGTTGTCTAGTAAAATCTGCTATGGGCGAGTAAATACCACGTCTCAACTTGCCCCCTGTGGGTCACAAAAAACTGCGCAACTTACATGTATTTGTTTACAATGTTCATACTTCTTCCTTTTCAGATGTGAATAATTCATTTTAGAAATGTCTGAATTTAATTTAGAGTGTGTGAATGTAACTTCATTTGACTGACTACCATTAGTATCAGGAAGATACATTTATGACAATACATACATGCTTAAAACTTGGGCAATGAAAACTTCCCGGGGGCAAGTAAAATGCACAGTTTACTAGCCCCTTGGGCTGCTTTACAAAAAGCTTAAGCACAAGGCCTGTGATTTATACTGTGCATTGTATTTGAAGTCTTGCAGTTGAGATGGAAAGTACACACACTATGTTAAGTCTCATTAAAACTGGCTCGGACATGTGTCGGATATACATGTACATGTGACCAGGCCTTGCGCTTAAGCTTTTTGTAAAGTACATGTAGCCCAAGGGGCTAGTAAACTGTGCATTTTACTTGCCCCCAGGAAGTTTTTGTTGCCCAAATTTTGAACATGTATTGTCATAAATGTATCTTCCTGATACTAATGGTAGCGATCACAACCAGTTTATAGCGGTCAAATGAAGTTACATTTACGCACTCAAAAATAAATGAACACATTTGTAAAATGTATTATTCACATCTGAAAAGGAAGAAGTATGAGCATTATAAACAAGTAAGTTGCACAGTTTTTAGTAGCCCACATGGCAAGTTGAGAAGTGGTGTTTACTAGCCCATAGCAGTTTTTACTAGACAATGTACGCCGGGCTAGTGCTAAGTGTGAGCCCTGATGTACCCTCTTCCAATACAAGGTTAAATTGGAACATCAAGATGCAGTGTTTTTGCACTGACGCAAGAAGTAGAAGCAGTGTACTTGCCGTTAGATGCAAAATCAATAAATAAACCCTAGCTCTGTATTCTTAGCCTTGCTCTGATCCATAACGCTTTATATTTCTCTCATTTTTCATGCATACATTTTCATGTAATATTTATCAAACGTTTTACTTAAATATCACTGACTAAATGTGCATTGCAGCATCTTTGAATGAAGAAAAGAACAATACTGACTATATTATGTGCTTTTTAAGCTATAATGCCAACAATACAATTAAAGAATCTCAATAATTTTCTGAATGTTCCTACATTTTTATAGGCTGCACATGTACGGTGTCATTTACAAGTATGTCAGATAAAACTTCATCAAATTTTGTTTCTTTTGATTTGTTTCAGCAACTGAAACACAGGAATTTAGTCAACTTACTGGAGGTATTTAGGCGGAAGAGAAAACTCCATTTGGTCTTTGAGTACTGTGAGAAGACTCTCTTGAATTCCCTGGATGAATATGCTAAAGGGTAAGACTCAACATACTGTACCAGTTTGAGACTTTTGAGACGTTAGTGGGCGCCCCAGTAAGCAGTCCTTTTCTATGACGAGAACAATAGGAAAGGACCGCTTACCATGCTTACTGGGGCACCCGCTAACGTCTCAAAAGTCTCCCATTGTCAAGTTTATCCATTTTTTGTCGGTTGATGTTCTTGAGGATTTGTTTATTGGGCACCCACTTTTTTTGACACATTTGGTTTTAACTTTGATGATCTGCTGATTTGTATTTTGATGACTTTTTCAAGTGGTGGTGTACATGTACATAACTCCTAGTACATCATGCATGCGTTAAGTAAATATTTTAAATGGGCATGTACATCTGAAGTCGTGGCCACTTCAGCTGGACTGTGTGACGTAGACAAAAAGTGGATGGTCAGGTTGCTGTATACATGTACATGATATTTCTTTACACAAATGGGAGATATGCACATATCTAGAAGGTCTTGACTGTTTTTTATTGTTGTTACTATTACAATGCATATGTGGGATTTTATTTGCGTATTGGCGATCTTAACAACTGTAGCCTGGAAGAACAAGTCAACCTGTAAAGTGTACTGGGTTTGAACCAGAAACACTAGAGCTTTAGGACTTGAGGACTTTTTCTAAACCTCAAACTAAGCTTTGTCCGTGAAGCCCTTGCATGCTCCTCAAAGATGACATTTTATAGAAAAAACATTTGCTTAAGAGCCCAAGCTTGCACAAGGGCCAACACCTTGGATTGGAAACAATCTTTAGTTTCCCTAATATTTGATCAGGTAAGTAATGTACTTTAGAACCATCAGATTTGACACTCCCGTTTGTTCCTAGTAGATTTGGAGAGCAAACATTGGCACTGTATTCCAATGCATTTGGCTAATTGGTTTGGAGCCCGTACACTTGGATTGATTGAGCTGAAATTGGCGATACAAATACACTAATGGTATAACTAAAGATGACTGTTGTTTTTTTTAACTCGCCTTATCTCTCTAGGAAGTTAATTGAGCACCAAGGAACGTTGGGAGGGTAAGTCTGTCATTCCATCTAAAGTTTTAAAGGGTATGCACAACACTGTTAAGATTGAAAAAATAAAACATTCACAGATTTGCACACAACTTAAATGGTATAAAGATGGTCATGGTGGAAAACTTCCCCTGGAAATAATTTTTCCTGAAATACTTTCGTTTTTGAGAAATGAATAAAACAATTAGTTTTGATCTCACAAGTCACAATCAGACATTTGAAAACAGTAAAAACATATAGAACAAAATGAACTATTTTCTTGTGACTCCAGTGACTGATTGAGCTTAAAAAATCACAGAATTGTTATTTCATGTATATATTGGGTCGCATAAATGTGGATACTGGTCTTTGACAAGTATCAATGTTATCTGTGTGCTTTATGTTTACCTGAATGTCAATTTATTCCTAGTTCGCCAGCAGTTGAGCCAAATCAAATTATGCGGTTCTAAAGAATTTTTCTATGAACAATTTATTTTTTCCCCATACAGCATGCCCGAGGACAGAGTCAAGAAATGGATCAATCAGCTTCTAGAAGCCGTCAAATTCTGCCATGATCACAATGTAAGATGACAAAATATAAACTTGCCATTGACCGAAATATTTTCCACTGCACTCATGGATATCAACTTGGTGTGGGGTTTGCCTGTAGCCATTGCTCCTGTTGCCCAGTAGCACAACCAGAGGCCCCTCCCCCTCTTGCTCAGAATCCTTGGTGCCCCCCTTGCCTCCCCTAATGAGATTGTAAAAAATACAAAAGTGGTTCGATACATCAAATAGTGCGCGCCCAAAAGTAAATTTATAAGTATGGCATTGCCACCTCCCCCTACCCATATGAAAGAGTCTGGGTACGCCACTGCTGTTGCCCTATTCTTTTCTTTGGTGCTCAGTATATTCCCACATCCAATTTCACTCAAATGCTAGTAACAAAAGACCTTGTCTCTACAAAGTCAAATACATGTTAATCAGTTTTTGCAGTTGACTCGTGTTAAGTTCACTTTTCCACTTTGATGAATTCTGAGTCGTGTCCAACAAAATTATGTTTAAATGTATACAGCGCCAGCCTCATGACTTTGTTGTATTTGTCGCACTCTGCATGCATATGACCTCTGCAAACTAACTGACAAAGAGTAAAACAGACTACCAGTGGGCAGTGAAGCTGTTAAATGTAAGATGAATTTGAATTTAAATATTGTTTCATTCTTGTCATTTTTTTTGTTCCAACAGTGTATTCACAGAGATGTCAAACCAGAAAACATCCTGATCACAAAAGATGACATGCTGAAATTGTGTGACTTCGGGTTTGCCAGAATATTAAGTAAGTGATTATGAAGCTATTTGCAACTGGAATTATCATAAACAACACATTGCCTTTTTGTTAACCCTCACCAAGAGCAGTTGAAGGCTTGCAGTACTGGCCCTTAGGGTTTGGAACATTGTGGAGGTTCAAGTAATCTGGCTGATGACAATATTAAAATTAAACATACCAGAGCAGTTTTTCATAACAGACAACCCATTTAATCCAGTTGGCTTTTTTTCAGATGACAATTTTACTTTTATTAAATTTGTCATCTGTCATGTGAAGATACCCTTTCATTGTTTTGAATAATCAAGTAGGGATGGGAATTTGGATAAAATGTTCTGAATAAACTAGAATAGCTGCCGAGCAGCATGTCGTTTAATAGATGTGAAATTGCAGGTACCAGAAATTTGAGTTGTCATGCTTCATTACCTATTCTACAGTGGGAATACATGTACAGTGAAATGTACTTATACATGGCAGATGACATTTTGTATATAATGTAACTAGGCACTTGCTTGTCATAACTCACCCTCAGGGCATGTGGTTCTGCTGGATTAAAGTTGTCAGAGCTTCAACCTTTTTAGCACTGCTCAGTTAGTTGCTGCTAGACAGCTCTCTGTAGTCTCTACAGACTAATAGCAGCTCGTTCATGGGCGTCAACACCACCTCAGCTAAGGCCGCCCTTAAATGCGCATCTAGGCACAAGCACTGTGATTCCTCCATGCTGATTGGTACATATGTGCGCTGACGCGCTATTGTCGTGCGGCGCACGCGTGCGGCGGCCATAGCTGGGGTGGTGTAAACACCATAAACGAGTGCTGCTTTGATCAGTGTATACATGGCTGTGGTCAGTAGCTGCTCATTTTTGTGTAGTATTTTAAATTTTATTTTACAGGCGTGCAGCTTGTCAGCTGATCAGTTTTTCTTTAATAACACTACAATAGAAAACTAAAAATATTGTACCAAGTTAAGTTTGGCTGACCATTTCCTCTTTTTTTTTCTTCTAATCGTTCCTGGGGTGACCGATCTTTTTCTCATGCTGCACCACGTATATGGAATAAATTGCCCTCACATGTCAAATCATCAATTTCTTTAAACGAGTTTAAGAAGAACCTTAAAACTCATCTTTTTATTAAAGCATTTGCATAATGTAGTTTTACTTGGGTTTTCTGCTTTATCGTTGTATTTTGTATTTATTAGTTAGTTATCATGTAGTTTTGTACAAGCGCCATGAGCACTTTTGTGGATTTATGCGCTTAATAAATTATTATTATTATTATTATTATTTTTTTTTTTTTTTCAATTACATGTACAGTTTGAAAAACTCTTTCTTTATAGACCATTATCATGCTGGCACCATCTTGGTCATGTTCCTTGTATCCAATAACAGTAATGAATGCTAGTATTCATTGCATGAAAAGGAACCAGACTATTTCTCCTTTCAGCCTTGGTTTGGTCACAGCAATTTGAATTGGAGAAAATCAAGATGGCCACATCATGATAAAGGTTTATTGCAGATGTAGATTCAGCTGTAAAATAAGACAATTTGCGGATAAATTTCATCCTAATAATTTTTGATTGTACTGTATATGTACACAATGACTTGCTGGTTTTGAGAGGATGGGCAATTTCAAATTCCAGTGACGGAAAAGGGTGTTGCCACGTTACATAGATTGGGGCGCCTTTGCACAGCTTTCAACGAATGCGTACATGACACTACAAGGATCTGCCAATCAGGAAGTTGCTATACAAGAGCTTGCTACTGAAGTGTTTGACATACTACAGAGCAAGGACGGGCTTAGCAACACTGTCTATAGTCTGAGAAATGGTTTAGTTGGTGGGATGAAAGCAACGCAAGGAGTGCATGATATACCTGGAACCCTGCCCTGTCTCTTAGTTTGCTGTGGCCTGGCCGTGGTCTGACAGTGTTTATTTATTTGGCCATCTCCCTGGATGCTCTGTTGACTGTAATCATAGCACCCAGTCTCCATTATATGGACTGTTGACTCAGTGAGGCTATGTATTTAGAAACCAGACTGCATTTTTAATTTTAACAATTCAACAAACACATTCTCAGCCATGGCTCACCTCCAGTTGTTTGTTATACATGTATCACTGTGTTAAGAAGTCAGATTTAATACCTAGTTAAACCCTCCTACTGCTGGACCATTCAAAATTCCAACTCTCACATTTCCCCATTGCTATTGTATACACATAGTATCATCATTTGAACAGTGTTGATATTGAGTTTATCTTCCAGTACGCGCTAATCCTCCAATCAGATTGCTCAACGGGAGCACTTGTTACAATAAGCCATATCATACTCCCAGTAGTCTATATTGCACTCTGCATATTGTGAGCATCATGCATCATGCTCCGTGTACGGACAGTGCAAAATAACGTTCTTTGCATGTTGAATGTGTTGCTCGTTATGAAATAATGCTTAAAATTGTATTTCTTCCAGTTGGCTAAAAGATGAATTTGTTATCCCACGTACTCATCAAATACTGAAACATACATGTGTCTGCGTCCATATCCCACCCGGCCTTCTGTCTCATGGGGATATGGGACGCAGAAGCGCTATATTTTCTCATGATCCACTCGTGCTTTTTGTGATAATTAACAGTACTATCGTTGAAAACTATTCATAGCATGGAGGGTCCATTGATTCTCCACAGCTGTATTACCATTTGGAACGATCCTCACAAGGCTTTGTATCAGCTTACCTACCATTCAAAACCACTTGAGGAATCAAACACTGTACACAGTTATCTCACCATTCAAAACCACAATAGTGAATGGTTTCAAATGGTGCAGCAACTTATTCAAAAAAGGTACCATAGTAAGAGGGGTTAAATTCAAACTGGTCATACATTTACATATTGATCCCCCTGGCTTTCCAAAATTGTTTAAATTTCCCCGACCGATCTCTGACTTCAGCGTTTTTCATCTTCTGGTCAGTTACCGGTGCATTCCCCCATTGTATTCAGTCAGTATTTTATCACCATGGTTATCAATCAATAAGTAAGTGAATGAACTTCAATTTCCCAGCAGGGCTTTGTGGCCTTGACATTGTTATGCAGTTGTGTACATACGCAGTACATGCTGCTGCTACATTCATTATTCAATTATTCAATTATTCATGGGAGGTGGGTTTACAAGTATTACAACACTAGGTTTATTTCAATCAGAGCGATTTGGTAAGGCCTGCATTTTAATTTTCCTCTTCACAGAAAACAGTTTTGAAATTTTGAATCGGGATCGTTTCAAATACCACGTAAAAGTCATTGGCTGAATTGGTGGGAATACAAATTGAATAAAAGGACCTTGTTTTTGAATATGTACAGTTGTTTATAATTGCAATATTGCAATGTGCTACATGCATGTACATGTAAAAGTAACCCAGTTCATGCAGTTGCGTAGTACATCGAGCCATGAACGCATCTTTATTTGACAATGGAACTTGTAAACAAATTGAATACACCTCTCTGTATTCTGCGTCAGTGTCGTGCACACACTGCCTCTGCGTTGCAGGTCACCGGTATTCATGTCGCTTTTCCCAAGCCTGTCGTTAAGGGAGAATTAACGGAGTTGTTCTGGTCTTGTTGTGTGAACCAATTTAGGATGGGCACATAAGAAGGAGAGCTTCAGATCTGTGCTGGCCAGTTTGACACTGATTATTTGGGGCCATATGCAAGTTTTTCCTGTGGTTAGGAACACTTTGCAAGTTTGCCCCAGGTCTCTGGATGCAACAGCTGCTGCTGCAAGGAAAAATGGGAAATGAATGGCGTTGCTTTCGGAAATAATTGGCAATTAAATAGTTACGTAACGTTCATAGCAATTACATGGATACACTGTTGTAGTGATTTTCATATCAAGATGCCACATGTATGTTTCTGCCAGGTTGTCAGTGTTTTTGGACAATAAGATCTATGTGCTCAAAAAGCAAACAATATCCAGAGTATTTTTCTGAAAACCCATTGTTAGTTACTTGTATAGTATTCCTTTATGGCAAAAGGATGATTGGTTTGTAGAGGGCATGAAGTATGCAATTTTCTAAGAATACATGAATTATCACAGAATTATCACAGAAAAAAGACCTAATGTATTTGACAAATTTATTTGGTGCACTGAATATTTTTTTACAAATTTTTGCTATCTGTGCTAGCGAAATCAGCTAACAAGTGTGCAGGTTTGAAAAAAAAAAAACTGTTGGTTCTGATGGATGCATTTAGAGGGTTTTATAAAAGTGCACTACACCTTTACATCATGTTTAGAAACTCTAGAGCAGCCTTAAGCTCTCTTAAATGTTTTCAATCCCAAATGCTCTCAATATCACGTTACAGATATAATCACAACAGGAATTATTTTTGGATGGTGTGGTGTGTGTAAGATGAGCGGTAGTACTATAAACAGCCTGGGCACAGTGGGATGACTGTAGGCCTTGGCTTCTTCTTTCAATATCAGCCGGCTAGCATTACACAATGGTTCATATCATATCAATCATGGTCTCTATGGCAACAATCAAACAGCGCTCACAACAGAAGGTTTTTTAATCAATATTGGACCATTCATAACAACAGGATGTACGTATAGTAGTAAACGTGTAGCTGTTTGTTAGCATTTACTCGCCCCCTCCCCCACCCATCACCCCCCCAAAAAAAAAAAATGAAATACAATAAAAATGATAATAATTCAAATTACAACAAATAAAAAACTAAGGAACAACATGCTTTCAGCCAGAGATATTCGTTATACATCAGTGTTTACTCGGGAATTCAATATTGAAACGTTACATTTAGAGATTTAGTGTTTGATTGCTAAATACCAGGAAAGTGAAATAGATAATATTAAATCTGAAAGCTGGCTTAGACAGCTCAGTCCTACTAGGTCTTTTTTATTATAATTTGTATATGAATTCCTTTTCTTCTTTTTTTCATTTTTTTGAGTACCACATAAATTGAGGTTACTGGTGAGATGTCTTTCTCAAAATATTTGTGTGGGTAAAATGAAATTTTAGTTTGATACAATTTCTTCTAACTCGGATTTCAAACTGATAAAAACACTTGCTGACTAAGTGTTGTACATAGACATGTACATACTTCAATGTGCTATTTGTGGTACATTCCATAATGTACATTTAACGTTGAATATTATTTTTAAAATTAGAGTGACATAGTATGTTGCTCAATAACTTGATAAGATGAACTCTGCAGATTTGTTCAATGTTATTTCCTTACAGTATTAGAATGCATATTTTTTTTCAGAGGGCTTAATGTTATTTTTGTCGCATTTACTCTACATTTATAGTACTCTTTATATAACACCCAAGTAGATCCTTGTCATTTGATTGGAGGAATGGAGGTCACGCGGCGTTTGTTTTTCACTCTGTTACACTGCTCGGTCATTGAGCGTGCATTTTTGGTACTATTCAGCTTGCGTTTTTCACTCAATCCTTTTCACTGTAATGCACGCTCGACCATCGTGTGCAAAACAAAGCAGTGCAAAACACCCATATGTAGTCTTGTTATTAGTCTTTATAAAATGTGATAGTCTTGTCCTCCAATTAAAGGACAAAGATCTACTTGGATGTTATAAAAAGCAAATAATGGATGTTTTGCATTTGTACAATATTCTCACCATTGCACTCACAAACATTCATTATTTCTGTAATATTGACCATCTTTTTAGTTAATATAAATGTAAGTGAGCATGGTGAGTGTTGTTACATTTTGCAACACCGTTATAAAAGCAAATATACATTTTGCATTCAAGTTTTTTTTTCTTCTATTTTTCAAAACCATTTTTTTATTTTGCTTTTGGTGTTCAATGACATTTTTTTGCCAATTTTCCGCTATTGTCTTGGGCTGGAAATTTACATTAGACCCCAGGTCCCAAGGTCAGTGAAGTTAGTGTCGGGCCAGTAAACTCAAGACTGGACAAGTCATGTTTTTCATTTGAATAAGAATACCTCACTGTGTATAATATCTTTAAAAAAATAGACAAATGATGATCAAATGTTGACTTTAGAGCCTGACAAATATCTTTCAATTCTGTCGAGTATCGAAGGATACTTAAACCAAAATACAAATGAGATAGGCCTAAATCTTCTCTTACTGCATATTTAAACCTAACTATCCAGAACCATTTGCTCACACACAGCCCAAGTCGTACAATATCCTTCAGTCTGAGAGGGTAAAAAGACCATCAAAACCCAAACCCTGCGAAATCCTTGTATATTTTATCCACATGGCATGTGACCCAATTCCTTCTATATCCTTTTTCTTAAATAGTTTTGGTGGAGTGAGCTAATTTTCATTAGGATGCCTGATGCAGCCCATGATAATCTGTTTCATATCATATTTATGTTTCCACTTTAGCCAAATTGCATATGACCCAATTCCTACTGTATCACATTTTAGCAAAATCCTTCTAAATCCTTCTTCATCAAATACAGCCTAATTATAGCCTAATTCCTACTTAATCCTTCCATAGCAGAAACACACTATGACCCAAATCCTTCTGGATCCTTCTCTGCTGCAGTGGCCTAATACCCCATATCCTTCAAAATCCTTCTATTTGGGGAAAAGGAAATTGAAGGATTTGGGTTGGGTAGGGTTAAATATAAACAGTTAACATACTAAACTGTTTGTAAAGATTTTTCTCATTTTGAATCTGGTCTTGTAAAAAAACATTCTGGTCCAGTAAAAGTTTCAGCTGCAGTCTTCTCTTGTGGATTTATTTGAATCAACTTCAAGCCCTAAAATCGTTCTAATGGTATAATTCCCTTGTGATTTGTCCTACTAGCGGGTCCAGGTGATGACTACACTGACTACGTAGCCACAAGGTGGTATCGATCACCAGAGCTCTTGGTAGGTGACACCAAGTACGGTCCTCCAGTGGACGTGTGGGCCATCGGCTGCGTCATGGCTGAAATGCTGACCACTGAACCACTCTGGCCAGGACGGTCAGATGTAGACCAGCTCTATCTCATCCGGAAAACACTAGGTAAGGAGTCCTGCTGCACGCATTCCAAAAGAACTACCAGTAGACCGATCCATTAAGCCACACCTACTAATGTATTGACCAATCATAGCCTTGACAACGCCACTGAAAGTCCGACATGTTAAAAATCCCATTAGAAAAGTAAACAAACCGCCGCCATTGTTCTGACACTTAACAGCACACACAACTGTACTAACTTTTGTTTTGTATTACATTTTTCGTATTTCTGGGGGTGGAAATCCCACAGCAGTGGTCCTTGTACAGTCGTGTAAAAGTGGTTTAACAGTGTTCCCTGGGGCTACTTCACAAAAAGCTTCAGCATTGAGCATGGTAGTTCAATATTTTAATCTTACTTTTGCCTGTTCTTATTGATCTTTTTCTAAGACTAAACATCATTGTTAGTAGTATTTTTGTTGTTTTCTTTTTTAGGTGATTTAATTCAGAGGCATATGAATATCTTCAGCACAAATGCCTTTTTTCAAGGTCTCCCTCTCCCAGAGCCTAAAGTATTAGTAAGTATCTACCTGGTTCCCTATCAGTAAAACACAGCAAGTATCTATCTGGTCCCCTTTCCTTTTAGAAATGTTGACAAGGTACTTGATCTTTTCTTCACAGGAAGTTAATTTTGTGTTCACAAATTTAAAACCTTTCTTCCGGACACTACAATGAAATCATATGTTGGAAATTTAAAACAGAAGAAGTCTTAAGAGCACTGTTGAAATTTGTAATTATTGATTGTAATCAAATTTTTCTATACACTTATCTCCATCTTAGGAGCCCTTGGATTTGAAGTTTCATGATCTTCCAGATGCTTTGAAATTTCTTAAGGTGAGGCAGTTGTGTATATTGATTGTTGCGCTGCCTGTGATTCCATTCTCTGTCAGGAATTCTTTGCATTCTACAACCCTGGCCAAAGCTCACTGGGCCCCCATCCCCCATGGCCCCACGGTCAATGGTGGCCCTCATTGATGGTTCTGCTCTTCAGCATGAGATAACAACATTGTTGGGGGTTGCTGGGGACGGGGATGGTATAGAAGTCAAGTGTCTCAACCATTTTGGCCGGGATTGTAGGCACGCTTTCATGAAGCCATGAGATATGCTTGTGTGTATGGCTCTGGTCATAGAGTCACCAGGGTGTTAATGTGTGGGTTTTTTTTTATTTATTTTTTTTTTTTTTATGCAATTCGCCCATCACAAGGCCCAAAGGCCACTCAAGGTTTGGGCTACTTTTTGAAGGGATAGAACCCTGCCCCAATGCGCAGAAACAAGACATGTCAAGATATAAACGCAAGTCTCTTCACAGCACAGCTAAGAACAGGGAGGGGTAAATGAATCCGAGACAAACAACTGTCTCTTCCCCTATATGAAGCAATTATAGGTAAGTGTCTTGCTCAAGGACACAAGTGTCATGACCGGGATTCGAAACCCACATCCTGATGACTTAGCCATTAGAACTTGAATCCGATGCACTAATACGCTCTGCCATGACATGCTACAGTTGCTTTTTATCGATGTTATTTGATACCATGCCTTTATTTCTGATATTTGTATTATTTTTATTACATTCCTGTGGGTCTTCAATGTCTTCATTTTGCATTGCTGCTTGAATTCAATCATTAGTGTTTCATTTTATCTTACTGTTTGGGCTTTTTCCATGTTTATTACTGTGTTTACGTGTTTTTTAAAAGAATTTTACACTGTTAAGTGTATTTGAACACAAGCACGAGTGGAATAGGGAACAATATACTGCTTCTGCGTCCCATATCCCACAAGGCCGCAGTCCAAGTGAGATATGGGATGCAGACGCGCTATATTTTTCCGCATTCCACTGGCGGAATATTCCGTGTTTCTATGCAGAGTGCAATATATTTTGAGTATGATATGGTTTATTATCACACTCCCATTCAAGTAATCTGATTGAAAGATTAGCGCATACTGGAAGATAAAAATGTATAAATTATTAGTATTACTATTATTAGTCACCTACTTATTGGTGTCCCACTATGAAACACGGACTGAAAATCAAGGGTGTACAAATTATTTCACTTTTAACTTTTAACAACAATCCCTTGATGATTTCAAATTGGTGTTTGTTTTTTTTAGGCTTGTTTAAAAATGGACCCGCAAGCAAGACTGACATGTGAGCAACTTCTGAAGTTGGAATTTGTGCAGGTGGCTGGCGAGGAAAGGGAGAAAGCAGAACGAGTGGCAAGAGGGCGCTATGGTCAGAGGGCGCAGGGTCGATCCAGGGTAAGAATGTTAAAAATGTTTTCTCCATATCTGATTTCCAATTTTTTTCTCTCAGAAAATCAGTAAGATTGTCGTTTAAATAGAGGGAAAATGCACATCAAGGCATATAACCATAATGTAGGTAATCTTTTGTACTTGATAAGATTTTCCTACTTTTTTTTTCAATGGTTAAA
>OU452219.1:36989267-37130938 GCA_911728455.2 Marthasterias glacialis
TACAGGCTTGGTATGTCACAGAAGCCATGGGGCTCACTGAATCTGTTACCCTGGTCTTGGCTTTGATGGCTCCTTACACATGTTGAACCAGTTGATGCTGGATGATCTGTATACACACCAATATTTTCTGAGCCAGCAAACGAGCGTCGTGTGAACACGCCATTGTGTAAAACGGAATAACAGAAGTTAGAACAAAGGTCGCCCGGACATTTTGTTTCTGAGTATGCACAGAGTATGCAATCGCCGCGCAATGCTTCGGTTCATCCACACAAAGAGGAAAGATGATGTTAGATAATTTTGCAAATTTCTGCCCACTATATGAGGGGTTATTGTGTAATCCCAGATTCCAGACCTTTGTCCTTTTGTTCCAAGAAAAGGATTACGAGACTTGAGAGGCTTCCACCATTGTTATTCAATGCAATTTTGGCTCAATGAAGGTAGTCAGAGTGAGCTGAGTGTCCAGCCTTGGTTCCGGATTTAGGAACAATCCTTGGCTGTAGCTCTTGGCAAAGGTTTTGCAATTCACAGTGTGTGAATTTGACATTTTCTCAAAAGAGAAACCACAAATCCGGGTGCTTCAAAGAGAATCTTTGTTCTCTTGCCTTTGTTAAGTCAGAGTTTCTTTGTGCCAAAGAAAAAGTGATTCCGGCAATCCCAAGAAAATAATCCCGTCAGGCTGGACGGAAAAAAAGGAAGAATCCCGAGCGCAAACTGGTTTAAGAGATAAAGGATAATAAGATACTTAATTTTTGGAAGAACAAATTCATTCCCATCCTATGTTTTCAATAAACCACGTATGAAGATATCAGACAAACACTCCGACCAACCTGTGAAAATTTCATCAAGTTGACAGTTTATGTTTTTCCAGGGAATTTGTGCATGTATGTAATGTCCTTATTTCTATTGCTGCAATATTAATACATGGAAGTAACGTTGATTTGTTCAAAATGCTATTTTCCTGACTCTGACACTACTTCAGATGGCAATGGAATTCATTAATCAGTGAGATTCCAAATTGAAATTTGGCAAGGGAATTCATTAATCAGTGAGATTCCAAGTTGAAACTTAGCAATGGAATTCATTAATCAGAGAGATTCCAAATTGAAACTTGGCAATGGAATTCATTAATCAGTGAGATTCCAAGTTGAAACTTGGCAATGGAATTCATTAATTAGTGAGATTCCAAATTGAAACTTGGCAATGGAATTCATTAATCAGTGAGATTCGTTTCAGACCTTGTCTTTCTATTTATCTCCTCTGGTAGTAGTTGTTCCTTTCACAATGTACTGCAAAAGTTGAAGCTGCTTTTCTTCATGGAATAAAATGACATTTGATATAAACAAGTTTACCTTTTTCTTAGCAACTGACAGTGTCTCCCTGGCAGCTAACCTCTTCAATGTTTCTTGGGCCTATGAAGAAATACATTGAAACTTTAAATTATGACTTGAATGTCATTTATCATGATGTCAGTGTTTTAATTATTTTCAATCAAATCAAGCTTAGTGAAACTGAATGCTAGCTTTGGAGTGGACGGTAGCACTAATGGGAGTTACAAAGACAGAGAAAGACAACTCATATCGTTTTGGGTGGGTACCATTGCAGGAATACCCCATAATAAGAAGCCATGAGAACATGACACCCCTATCTAAAAAAAACCGCATCGTTTTCAATATGTGTAAATGTGTTGTATGTTGTGGTATACTGTGTCATAAAAGTTGCTGGACGTTGGTCAGTCAACCCTCTGGGGGTACTTCAGGTGTACCACTTGTTTCAAAATTGCCAAAACAAAACCAAGCGTTTGTCCATGGGTTTACAAGGAGGTCCGAGGTGTGAGTTGGTAAAACACAAAAAGGATGCAGGAGTCTGGAATTTTCTATTTTCTCACTGCAATAATTCCATGAATTAAAGATGTTTGATCCCTGCTCCTGTGATTTGTGCGTAAATGAATTGATTCCAGCAAACAAACTTTAAAAGAACATGTTATTTTATAACAAATGAAATTAATAAATCTAGTTTTAAACTTGTAGATGGCTGTAAAAATGTTAATTTTGAAATGATTTTCCAGGCCAACCACCCTGCATGAAAATGTGTCCAACGGCCATGCCTTCTGCTGGCGACTGAAGTCAGCTATATTACAACGTCATTTCACCTACATTTTGTCTCTTTGTCGCAGGGCACCAGCTGAAATTGAGCAGGCAATGTGCAAGGTTTATTAATTTTCTCAAATTATTACTCTGTTATTATTCGCTGATGGGTTTGCTGATCGATATCTCAACTTTGGTCATCCCGCAATTCAACATTTGGATTAATTTTTCAAGGTAAAATTGGCTTGAGCACGGATCATCATTTATCTTTAACATTTAAATGAGAATTTGATTTAGGGCGCACAAAACATTTCATGATTGAAGCATTATTAATGTAGTTACCTTGGAGTAGTCATTGACTTGTAAATGATGTAACCAGCTAAGATGGTCATGAGCTTGAAGGAATTCACTCAGCTCAGCGTGTTGAGAGAACGGTTGTGATAACAGCTTACTTCGCTTTCCTGTCACCAAGAAAACAATCATCATCATAAGAAATGATGTCCTTCTTATATCAGAGATAAATCGTTTGTGTTAGGCACTGCCATTTAGAGGATTCAAACTGGCATCTCGTGACGAAGCAAACTCGATCGTCTAGAGGTTAAAATATCTACAGGAGATTGCAGAATGTCTCAAGGCTTTTTTACACTATCAACATCGGTGTCAAAATCTACCGGGGTAAACTCTGCATTGACTCAGTAAAATTTCAACACTGTTCAAATCCACTCTGCTTTCACACTAGAAGTCAGCTTGTGGGTTACGCATGTAACTTGTGACCTGTGTATTGTATGATTGTTTCACACTGCTAGGGTCTCACATGGGAAAACTCCCATACTACATCAACACGGATCGAAAATGAACCCCGAAGTGTTCACACTACAGCTTTTGACACGTGTTGGAATCTTTGACATGGATCAAGAGCTCTCAACCCACCTCCCGATCAGGGTTGGTTTTAACAAGGATCAAGCGCTCTATACGGGTCAACGCCGGAGTGAAATGTTATAGTGTGAAAAGGTCAGTCAAACTTACACGGATCGAACCCTTGTGATTTTTTCGCGATGTGAAAAGGCCTATAGGTTCAAGCCCCACCTGACTGGGTACCTTCGACCTTTTTGCAAAACTCGGAAAACAAAACTTAAATCACCTTATTGAAACAGCTCTAGTATAAATCGGACATCATAAACCTTCAGAACTGCTGACTGAAAACATAACTCTCCAAAATCTATAATGAGTTTTCGTAGTGACCCTAACTCTTTGAGTGATTTATGAGAATCCTTCCTCATTCTAACGAAAACCAACACCCAACACCCAAACTGTACAGAGTCAGTTTACTACGTGCAATCCTCAGTCCAACAGAACCAAACAAAACATGAAGTTGGATTTTAAGGTGTTGGGGCTGGTTATGGTTCAAACAAGGTGGAAGAAACTTTTATAAATTCCTTCCACCATGGTTCAAAGAACTCTTCACACATTCAGAGCAGAATTAAAAATATATATATACACAGGTAACAACTTTGGAAAACTCTGTTACCAATGAAATGATTACCTTCATCCATGTAGTACTTGAACACAAAATCAGAAAACCCCTGCAAAGAGAACAATGAACATATCCAATGTGACAAATACATTTATCTGAATCAAAATTCCACTGAGAATATTTTATTTCATGACACATCCAATTACACATCCACAATTAGTGCCAATAACAGGTTGAAGAAACAAGAAGTGAGCAGTTTTAGATGTGGTAGGAATACCCCAATGGGGAAAACCCAGCAATCAGATAGAGACGGCAAACTGAATATACTTGGATACCTCACCATACAACACCTAAAAACCCATCTACAGCAAAGTAGATACAGACACATGGTGTCACCGCAAACTGAATATACTTTGACTGTAAAACCCAATCCACATGCAAGGCTCAGATCGGAGTCTTGCATGTGGATTGATTTTTCAGTCCCTCCCTGATTGCATGGATTTCCCCCCACTTGGGTTTTCCTCCCACATCTAACACTGAACATTTCTATTACAATGCACCTCACCTATAGCTTGGACCAGTATAACAGTGGCCACCCCAACCTGGTCTTACCATGTATTGAAAACTGGGTCATGTCACTCTTATTCCCTAAAAACAAGCTTCCCCACAACATATCATTGTGTGCCCAAAGAAGGTCATAAATCCTTCATGACCTTTTTCCAGGCACACACATGACAACTTGTTTGCCCCAGCAGAAGGTCACAATCAATAATAAATGGCTCTGTTGAAAAAATTGGAGCATGACTGTTGTATTTTTTGTTTGCTAGAATTACTCCCAAGACATTTTTTCCATTCCTATGCGGAATTTAACTTTCTAAAAATGACAAAACTTTCACACACAGTTTTCTTAAAATACAGTTTTGAACAGAGTGTCTTACGACCTTTTGCCGGTCACACTTTCGTTACGACCTTCTGCCGGGCACAAAACACCTCTTACTGGTTGGCTAAAACATGGTCATGTGGGGTTCAATTATATAGGGGTCATTCCACCAAGTTTGTGACATTTGTATGACGTCTGCATGATTTTAGTCCTGCCCCATTTCTGCTGTATTTAATCACTGACTATCACAACAAATGTTTTACCTGGTACATTTTGTACCTTGTAATTAGTGCAAAAAGTGAATTTGCATAATTATGTATTTGAGAGTTGAAATAATTAGAAATATAAATTCTGGATGTAACACGGACACCGTGTCCGTGTTACATCCAGAATTTTATTTTTCATAATAGTTTCAATTAAAATACATTAAAACAATTTCATACTTCAACAAACATTTTCACATACAAAGGAGATTGTTACATGAAATAATTGAGTCAAATAAACGATTTCTTTTCATAATATGGACAAAAGACGCACAAAAATCACACTGTGTCCCAACTTGGTGGAATGACCCATAGACTAGCACATGAAGTTAGTGCCAGCGTGAGCTAGACGTGCATCAAGACATCACACGTGCATAATTTCCAGGATACAGTTCCAGAACCAAACAATATACTAAAAACAAATTTGACTGGTTACAGTACCCTCTCATGATGTGGACAGTGAACAGCAAGTAAAAAAACTGAATCTGGGAAAACTAAAAGCGTTCCATTAATTGTTGAACTGCTTATGAGTTAATTGTTGAATAAAACAGTTTGGTTATAAAACCCTGAAAAATGGTATTACAGTAGTGACCTCATTGCCAGTCGTTTTGTTCAATAAACTCCAGCTTTAAAGGACAGCAGATGTCCATTAAAATAAAAAGGCTAAATTTCTTTCCATTGTGAGCTTGTTTTCCATACAAAAGTGAGTAAAACTTGTTTTCTTTTTTTTTAATTCAAAGAGTGTTTATCCTTCATTTTAAAAATAAATGCGTGGTGGTCTTCATGATGCAAGGTCGGGAAAAAAGAAGGCCCTGGTCTGGTTCCTGGATATTACTAATTATAACTTCGCTGGGTTAACACTTCCAATCAACTCAAAATACACACAAGACGTCAGAACCTCAGCGCAGTCAGGCTATGCACAGGCAACACAAGCTCCAAACCTTACGTCACAGCTTTGCTTATGTTTATGCAAACTAATGCTCCCACTGGAGGGGCGGGTCGGTACTTGAACATTTTCAAAACTAATTTCAAAATATTTATAAGAAACACTCTTGCCCAAAAAGGTGCATTTACACTTCAACAATACATTTCTTAATTTGTAATGAATGAAAACTCCATTTCACATGCCCTTTAAACAACAAGAAACTTAAATGAGAAATCAAAGTATACTGACCTTGGTAGCGAACTGGCTCATATATCTCTGCAGTCTCTCTTCATTATTAGTCACTTCACAAAGAGACACTAAGATCCCAAAGTCGCAATACTTCTCAGCAAGAGATGCTGCTCTCTCATATTGACCATCGTCCACTGGAACACACACATTACACATTCAAAAAATGAGAAAGACTCTGCTAGGATCGAAAAGTGAGGCCATTAACAATATTTTGCATTTATACAACAGGTCCTTTTAGTGGTAAGCAGTTTGCGACAGTTAATTGAATTTTTTAACATTATACATTCATTAGAAACTTTAGCAAACAACTGAACCAAATAACGTCTTCAGACATCTGAGCATCTATTGTACAAGCTTTTCACTCAGTATCGACTAGATTTTCAAAAGAAACCCAATGTATGTCAGTCAAAATGTTTAGCTGTAGTTCAATTGACAGATTTGGTTCAAAATAACTACATGGTTCAACACTGCCAATGAAGCCAAAAGCAACGCCCCAAGCCACTTATTCATTCACTGCTCAGTAGCACCAAGGTTTGTACTTACCCAATGGCTTAATCAGAGCAGATCTTTCTTGATGGTATTTCTGTTCCAGTTCCTCATATGAAGCATTGTCTTCCCCACTACTCAAGCTGATAGAATCCAACTGCGTTACGTAACCCTCAAGGATCAGATCTGTCAGCTCCATAATCTGCTGATAGATGGCGCCTCGAGATTGGATGTCCTCACTGTTTGGAATACCTCGCTCGATGGTGACACGATGCTGAGAGGGGCATAAATTTAGGAATTTAGGTGGGATTGGTAGTCATGGTTTGTTGCAGTACAGTGGAAATTTCTCTGCACTGGTTCCTAGTGGGTGATTGTACAAAATCAATATAAACCATCCAGAAGATGGGTAGTGGTCTCTCCCTGCTCTAGAGATGACAACTGTGAACTTTCTGAGCATTACTTTTCAGAGAATTTACAGACGCTCTGGGTGTTAGACACATTTACCAAAATGCCTTTCATCCTATGATGGCAAAAGGTAATCAGTGAAAAAGAAATCTTGAAATAAAGAAAAATCCTCACAAGCAAAATTCAAGACAATTATTTAAAATACCTGCTGCGTCAGAAGCATTCTTATGCCTTTTGGTCCAGTAGATGCTGTTGAAAGAAAGAAAACAAAAGGGATGTAGGAGTTTCCCAAAAGATTCCAGTTCATGGTCCACCAGCCATTGCTAAGACAAATTACCTGCTGTCAGAATCATCCATAAACATTTGTGGTATATACAATGAATATGAATCACAAAGTGCAATTAAGCCAGTCCTTGACATGCCAGTCATCTTTTTAACATGTAGCACTGTAACTCATAGGCCTAAAGATACCCGTGTATCTGAGAAGATGGTGCAGAAATGTTTTATTTTAAATTGTTTTATGCAAGGCCCAAAGGCCACTCAAGGTGTAGGCTACTTTTTCGAAGGGACAGAAACCTGCCACAGACAACAAGACATGGCGAGATATAAACGCAAGTCTCTTCACAGCACAGCTGAGAACAGGGAGGGGTAAATGAATGAGTTGCGAGACAAACATAACTGCCTCTTCCCCTATTTGAAGCAATTATAGTTAAATGGCTCGCTCAAGGACACAAGTGTCATGACCCTGATTCGAACCCACATCCTGATGACTTAGCCACCAGAACTTGAACCCTATCCACTAACTGCTCGGTCACGATACGCTACAAATGTGCAGTTCTAGATGTGGGAAGAAAACCCCACACAGGAAATACCTAAAAAATCTGGTAGAGAATAGAAACTAAATCCACAAGCAAGGCTGAGGTGTGATTCGAACCAGGCTCCACAGTGGTGAAAGACAGGGCAATCAAACACTTTGCTAACCTAATCCCTATCACTGTGTCTGTAGATTTTGGCAAGTCATATAGCCATAGTAGCCTCTCGTTAACCAATTGCCGCCAGGAGTTTTTGGGGGTCCATCTTATTTCTTTGAGGGTACCGCTGGCACAAAGCCAAGAGAACAAGATTCTCTTTGTTGGATCATTCATTTGATGAAGCTCTTGGATTTGTACACTTATTCCCCAAGGTTTGAGAAAGTTTAAAAATAATATGCTGAATGTCTCTGAATATCAATTAGTGCATAATAATTATTTTGGGGACTAAGTTGCTCTTGTTATGTCTGCTTCAGTATAAATCCATAGGGAAATTTGACCTTGACAAAGGTTGACCTACCTGTCCATGGTATATACTGCATTGTGGGAAGAGATGAACCATGTGACTGATAGACGAGAGCTTTGGATTGGCGTAGATGCCAAGCATCCTTTATCATTCCCTGTCAATACAAAATAGATCAGGTTTTTATTACATCTTATCAGTCAATTAGTAATAATAATAATAATTTGGGAGGCTAATCATCCTTACTGGCAGCTGAGAAGCTGAATTGCGAAGGACGGGGCTACACGTGTTCAAGCTGCAGGCATTCAAGGGCGCCCTTGGCAGCCAGCCACATCAACCCATATATGACCACGGAACACAGCCTGAGATCGAAAGTGTTTGGTTTTTCTGGAGGGAGGAAAACCCGACGGCCTGGAGAAAAACCCTTGTGGCACAGGAGAGAACCAACGCACAACTCTACTCACATATGGACCGAGCCAGGAATCGAACCAGGGACACATTGGTGAGAGGCGAGCGCTTTACGCACACGCCACCCATGCCACCTCAGTCAGCACACTCAGCAGGAATAATGTAACACATTTTGCTATAGCAGGCTGGAATTTGTGGGTTTGGATAGTGGATTTTTACTTGCAGGATTCACCAAGCACAGAGTTTTTAATCATACATCCATGTTGGGTATTACTTAAGTTATAAACCTCTGAGTAGATGTGTACACAATTCCTAGATTAGACCTTGTAGAGAAAACTATCGTTACTAGCCCAACCTAATAAACTGTCATAAAAAATTCCTTACCTGTACAATAGTGTTGATGTTACTGATCATGCTCACAATATCAGAGGATGTGAGTTCAGACGATAGAATGTCCTTCTCTTGCTCAACAAGACAGCTGATTATCTCATGGATTCCAGACACCTGGAGATAAAAACACAACTTCTGTTAAGAATCAGGAAATCATTGAAGTACTCTCCTTTTAGTTTTGGTCAAATTCTTCCAGTCTGTAACCTGTTAAGAGTGATTTTAGGTTTAAGTTATAAATCTGTGTGTGTTTATAAAGATTCGGCTTCTGGGCCATTCAACGGTTACTCAAGTTATACTGATCAAAGGCCCCTTTCGAAACCACAGCTGAGGCCCCGTCAGTAATTTAGAAAATGTGCGCTTTACTTGCGGGGCTTCAAACAGGCTGATTGAGCCCAAGCCCAAGCCCAAGCCTTGGTTTCGAAGAGGGCCAAAGATATCAGAAACCAGGTTTTCTGAATGATTGTTATAACTTGATTTGATGAAATTTGTAGTCACAGATTTCAATTAAGTAATAAATAACATTCAGAAAACCACATTTCTGACGTCTGTGATCAATGTAGTAACTATGAATTTTCAGTGTATGCTCTACATTTACTGCAGATGATTGATCCATGACAGATCTTAAGAAGAGCTAGAAACAAAGTCTGAAGAAAACAACAACAACAACAACTCTAGTTTATGCATGCACAAATACAACCAATAGTCAGTAAATACTACGAAAAATCAAATAGTGTTTATAAAAAGTGCTTATATGGCACATTTCTCACAAAGCCCTATCGCACTTCACAAAGAACAAGTTATGTAGACAAAGTTATACAGCTGAGTTTAAAGAAGAAGTTCAAATCAACCTTGAGTATAAACAGACTCACTTGACAGGTTGGGAGAGGTATATGTAGATGAAGAGGCACAGTGACCACATGAATTTATGAATGACTCAATAGAGACTTTAAAATAAGCAGCAGATACCTTACCTCTCTGTAGAAGACATCTTGTGGAGTGAGGCCGGCTGGGGTGTGTTTTTGACCTCGCTTATCCAGCACTTTACTTATAGCTCCATCCACAAGGTTAGGATACCTGGATAAATGAACCATAAAGTATCAGCAATTGACATGGAGTTTTTTGAAGATTTAATTGTAATGTTAAGCTAATTAATGCCAAGCAGGTTTCATGCAATATTTACTTGTTTGATGATCTGTAATGCAGCATGTCTAAATGTTTCTGTTAAGCAAATGAGATGTCAAATCCCTGACTGCAGTAATTTCAGCAATGGGCCAGTCTCCTCACAACTAAACTAGTCCAACGTCCTAGTTTGTTTTCAAGACGTAACTTTCAAGATTTGCCAATTTGTATTTAATCTATTGAAGTCCAAACCTCCTCATAAAAGTTTAGCAAATGTAAAGAAAGAAATACACATAGTTATGGTCTCGTAAAAAAAGGTAAGTGAAAGTTCATTAAATTTTTTTGAAATTCAAACATTAATTTCTACATGAAACGCAAAGGCATATAGATGTATAAGGTTTGTTTTATCAGGGCCAAAAGTTTTAGAGTAATTACTACAAAATGAGACACACATTATTGCCATGATCTGATCCAGGCGCACCAAAGGCTGCTGGTTCTACACAGTCTCTACCTTCTTGTTATTTCACTAATGCGCATTTCATTTAAAAAAACAAAACAAAACCAAGAGAGGTATGGGTAAAATATAGGAATTACATTGTATGATGGCTGCGCAGAGCCATTGCAGCAGCTAGTTTCTCAGCATGCTCACATAGCAACAGATGAGTTACCAACGGGCAATCCCGGACAATCACAGAGTGAAGCTGCAAAAAAACGCAAAAATAAATAAATCAGTCCAAGCATAAATGTATAGGTATGCAGGCCTGATACATCACGGAGGCAAATGAGCCGTTTTTCCCGTGTTGTGTAATGCACGTAAAAAAACACCAGTGCACTTATCGTAAAGAGAAGGGGTTTGCCCCGGTGTTTCTGGCATGGTCTGGCAGCAATTTGTGCCACCTCATCTTGTATCCCTTTCAAGGTGTTTTATTATGGCCGCTTCGTGTCATAAAATCATTCGTAACAATCTCCACTCTACCAGACCTGATAATTCGGCACCAGGAGTGTCATTTATGACAGACATGGCGCATTATAAATGTACACTATTATTATTATTATTAAAATAATATATCATAATAACTTTACATTCTAGTGTCAAATCAAAAAGCAATCAAACATGATGTATCAAGTAAAACAAATAAAATATAAAATCTTTGGTAATTTGCGCAAATAATCTTTGTTGCATGTGCATCACAGGACAACCCCTTCGAGAAACTTGCAGGTAATCTCACATAAAGTATAAGACTGTTCTAGAAATCATATATAGAGTAACGAATTACTAACTAGATGTTCCTCCTCCTTAATGTCTTATCTTAACTTACCCTGTCCCACACACCCACATTCTGTAAGAAGGAGAGTAAATGATCATGAGCCTTCATCTTATCTTCAAGCTGGTGCAGAAGAATCAAAGAACTGGTTGCTGAGGCAGAGTCTGAAAATAAATAAATGTAACACAACAATGCAATTGTTTCTATGTAATTTGTTGAAAGATTATTCTTTATATTTATCCATACCTTGGGGAATTTATAATTTCTGACTGGCAAAGACCTGATTACAAATGTTTATGTATCTATTCCGTTTGGACCCCCAAACACACACACTGATAAATGTATGCCGTTAGATGGTACAATAACGATGTATTGGACAAAATACTATGTGCCTACTTTTCATAATATTGATGGGTTGTAACAATTCATTAATTTTACCAGTTGGCCCTGGATGACCTGTTTACATGCAAATATTTCCCCTGCCTGGAAACGGAAACCGTCTTTAGACGCCATTATTTTATTTCGTACCACTGGACCGCAGTTGCCAGTCATTCCACTGTGGAGCGTGTACAGACTTGCGCACACACTGTCTAATGCTTTGATTCACCCACACTAGGACATAAAATGTCGTGAACATACTCGTATTTTGTGGCCATTGAGAAGCGTTTTTTGTGTAATCCACGATTATAGACCTTTGTCCTTTTATGAAGCATCGAGAGGCTTCCACCATTGTTCATTAATTGTATTTCGGCTGAATGGAGTTAAGTCAGAGTGAGCCGGCAATCGAGCCATGGTTCCGTGTTTAGTGTCACTCCTATGCCATAGGTATCAGCTGATGTTTTGCAATTCACGCAGTGTGATTTGACATTTTCTCGGTCGAGAAACAAATTGATCCAACAAAGAGAATCTTTCTTCTCTTGGCTCTTTGTGCCAGCGGTACCCTCAAAGAAAAAAGATTCCAGCAATTCTGCCAAAAGAATCCCGCCTGGGGGACAGGAAAAAAACGAAAAAAAAATAATGCCGACGACAACTGGTTGTAAAAGCAATCAAAACATAGCAGTATCTCAACAGTAACTCTTTGTCAACTGCAGATCTACCACAATTTGTACTGTAGAATATGCCTCAGCATGACAAGTGTTGCACCACAAAATTCTTTATATTTCTTGTCAGTTAGTGCCAGTCTACATTCCCTTAGTAAGAGGCATACAGTTATTTTCATGGTGCTGCTTTACACACCAGGGCCCAATTTCATAAAGCCTGTGAGCACAAAAACTTGCTGAGCACAGACAAATATTGCTGAGCAGAAACAGGTTACCAGCTAAAACTCCATAAAGTTTACATTATTGTGGCTGGTGCCCTGCAGTATTTTCTGCTTAACAGCTTTATGAAATTGGGCCCTGTTTGCACTTAAGGTCATCATTCTCTGCTTTTTGCCATATGGTAAGCAGCATGGTATGAGATTGAGCCAAAATGCTGTTGATCAGTTAGCCTCTAGGTTGAAATTCTCTTGGACCTTATGCATTGATGACATCAGGCCACCATCTTAGAGGTAAAACGATGATGAAACAAATCCAATGGAAGCGCACAGCTACATGCAGTGCACAGGCTGGGCCAATGAGCTACCTTCTTTTATCTTTATCAGAGGGTGCCCCACCTAAAAAAAGTGTTTAATTGACTTCATACTGACCCTGTGGTATAGACTCAGCCCATCGTGGATCCGACGCAGGGAAATCATCAATGACCTCTTGACTGAGTTTAGCCACAGCGAGGTCAATGGCTGACCCCGTCTCCATGGTAGACGTAGAGGATGCTGGGAAGAGTTCTTCAACCATGGCTTCTGCCTGGCTCTTTACATGGACAAAAAAAAATAAACAGATGGTACAGCATTCAGGCAACTGTTACTCAAGTTACATTGATCACAGGAATCAGAAAGACTCAGAAAGACTACGTCTCAGAAAGTCACAAAAAGACTACACTAATCTAAAGACTCACTAAATTCTGTCTGCCTTCAATAAGTGCAAACAATGTTTGTTGCATACTACCAAAATCTAAAGACTCACTAAATTCTGTCTGCCTTCAAGAAGTATGAACAATGTTTGTTGTACACTACCAAAATCTAAAGACTCACTAAATTCTGTCTGCCTTCAAGAAGTATGAACAATGTTTGTTGTACACTACCAAAATCTAAAGACCCACTAAATTCTGTCTGCCTTCAAGAAGTACGAACAATGTTTGTTGTACACTACCAAAATCTAAAGACTCACTAAATTCTGTCTGCCTTCAATAATAATAACAATAATAATTTGAGAGGCTAATCATCCATACTGGCAGCTGAGAAGCTGAACTGCGAAGGATGTGGCTACACATATTTGAGCTGCAGGCATTCAAGGGCCCCTTCGGCAGCCAGCCACATCAACCCATATATGACCATGGAGCACAGCCTGAGATCGAAAGTGTTTGGGAGGAAAACCGGATGGCTTGGAGAAAAACCCTCATGGTACAATGTTTGTTGTACACTACCAAAATCAAAATCTAAAGACTCACTAAATTCTGTCTGCATGCTTGAAGGAAAGCTGCCTTGAGACCTTGAGTCTTGTCATCCCCATACATGCTGACGTCAAGAGGTTGAGCAGGAGACTCGACGAAGGAAGATTGGTCTAGACGGAGACTCTGATCAGCTATAGACACATCCTGCAGGAAACTAGGCTCCTGCTGGGTGGTGGAGATGGTTACAAGACCGTGGTTGTTGGTGAAGAACAGAGTCGTGCTGTCACAGCTTCCTGTAACAGAAATAATGATTAATAATTGTACATGACGCTTAAGTTCAGCCTCATTGACATATTAAGTTGTGAAAAAAGTAGAAAGCATCTAGAATGTATCTTTTCATTTTTAAAAACACAAATCTTCCAATGGATATAATTTTGTTTCCCCCTACCTGCACCCAGAATGCCATCCCCTGGCTGGTTGAAATCCACATTCTCAAAAGAAGAATTACTCTCAGCTATCCCTGAAAGAAAAGACAATTAACAAAAACTACAACATAATAATTACAATAAATGGCTGCATTTATTTTGTGACAAAAAAGTACAAATGTACTTTTGGCTACTAACTTAAATTTGCACTTTTACTTTTGCCCTTTGACTACAGAGGATGATAAAACACTTTAAGAAACACAGTGCTCTCTGTGGCATGCCTGGAAAGAAAAAAAAAGATGCCTGATATTTCTCTTTTCGTTTAGTTTTGCCCTCTGCTGTTGTATAATGATAAAGAGAAAGATTTTCTTGGGTAGATATCAATTGGGCACGGACATTCAGGTTGGCTCAGTGGTTTCTTCCCCTGCCTTTCACCTCTGTGAACCCCGGTTCGAATCCTGGACTGGAGCCTTACATGTGGATTGGGTTTTCAGTCCCTACCTGATTGCGCGGGTTTTCCCTATTTGGGGTTTTCCTCCCACATCTAAAACTGACATTTCTTCATCATCTTCTCTACACAGGTATCTTCAGGCCTACGGATCACAGTGCAAGTCACTTTTGAGGGTCCCTTGGTTTCGTTACCAGAAAGATATAATACTAATACTAATCCCATAACCTTTAAATTATCCAAAGCCAATGTCTTAAACGCAAGACAATAGGAAACTTTGGAACAATAGGTGGCAGCAGACATACCAGGTAACTTGTCATTGTTTAGGTAGTTATGAGCATGCGCACATTTCCGAGAACAATGGATATACCTGGTAAGTCTGCTGCCATCTAGCATCCTCAAAAGTCTCTCCCATTGACCCAACCCACTGACTGAATGCCATCTTGATTCCAGTAATTTGCAGTGAGTACAGCAATTTTATAGCGTGTCGTGGCCGAGCGGTTTAGTGCATCAGACTCAAGTTCTGGTGGCTAAGTCATCAGGATGTGGGTTCGAATCCAGGTCATGACACTTGTATCCTTGAGCAAGACATTTAACTATAGTTGCTTCAAATAGGGGAAGGGGCAGTTATGTTTGTCTCACAACGGATTCATTTACCCCTCCCTGTTCTTAGCTGTGCTGTGAAGAGACTTGCGTTTATATCTCTCCATGTCTTGTTTCTGCGCATTGGGGCAGGTTTCTTTCCCTTCAAAAAGTAGCCCACACTTCGAGTGGCCTTTGGGCCTTGTGACAGGCGAATTGCATATCAATAAAAAAAATCAACTTTTATACAGTTATTCTCGCTTCAGAGATAATGAAGAATCAATAACTGCTTCCCCTTTGATTATTTCTCTCAGTAATAAAACAACAGTTTGCCCTTTACATCAGCGAAGGACAGTGCTCATATTGATTCTTCATTATGTACACTGTATCTCTAATGGAAGGATAAAAAGCATAACAAATAGCAATTTGTGCCACATCACCTTGTGTCACTTTCCAGGTGTTATATAAACTGATTGCTTTGCTTCATGAGTAATCCAAGCCTGTTTGTAAAGCAGAGTCTTGTTTCCTCTGACAATTTGGCCAAATATAAATCCTATTATCAGTCTTATTATTATTATTATTACAAAGTGCTGGAGGACTTGGGGCCGGTCTCGTAAATGTGTGTCAGTTTGACAAAGTTTGGCACCGTGCTTTGTTTATAAAAAGAACATGTAGTAATGACATCAGGTGCTTGGAGACATTGAACAAGAATAGGACATTATGCAGATTGTGCTGGATAGGTTACATAGAATAAACTAGACAGGTAATTTATAAAGCTTTCCTTTGAAGTACAAAATGTTAAGCTTGATTTTACCTGAGCAGCAAGTGACCGTTTTCCTTGAGTAGATGTGGCACGTGATGTTGCTTGGAGTAGACAGTAAGAGATGGTAGTCAAGAAGGGATTCCTCCTCAGAAATCTGCCGTAGAGGGGGAAAAACACATTCATGCATTAATATCACCATCAACATAAATCTTTTGTTGTTGTTGCTGTATTTTGTTTTAGCATGCTGGCAGCTACTGTCTTTCAAACTGAAGGGGCAGGTAATGTCCCCTGAGATCATCGAGACTGGCAAGGACTACTGTGCAGGGCATGAGCTAGGGAACAGCGTCAAGTAGGAAGTCTTGGGCCATAAGCCAGGCTCTTTGTGCTTGATGTCTAACTGGACTTACAACTGGACAATTAAAAACGCGTTAATCTGGAGGGCGCAGGTTCAAATCCTGTTCTAGTCAATTTGTTGTTGTTCAACCAAATATAGAATAAGAACCCCTCAATCTTTTCAGTTTGGTTAGCAGAAACGTATGAGCACGATTATGATAGTACAGTAGTAGTATTAATAATAATAATAATAATAACATTATATGAACTTATTAGGTGCTTTTAAAGCCCCAGCTCAACATTGGTATGCTGAATGCATTTTTACCGTTTTTTCCGCAAATAAAGCAACAAAATGAGCTGACATTTTTACAGGTTGGTTTTATTACAAATATCTTGATTTGTGCAAAGAATGGAAGCATTTACAATCAGTTTACCAATGTTGAGCTGGAGCTTTAAACCCAGTGTATCAAAACACTTTACACTGGGAACAAAAACATTCCTGAAACTCCTTTGGAGTATGCAGCACCGGCAATGGGCACACAGGTTGCTATTAATTGCTCGAATCAATAACCTCTACCCATTTAGTCCATTTACAATGTTCAACATGCCTAATCAACTTCCATTGATTGTATATCTATTACATATACATGTTTTTGACCACAATGATTTACCTGATAACGAGCAGACAATGGCAACATCTTGAATGACTTCAGTTGATCAGGAAGTACTCCTTCATTTGAGATCAACGGAACGGTAGCTGCAAAAAGTACAAGTGATATGTTTTGAATATACATGCCTGTTGACAACAGGTACTCCAATATTGTGGCTAAAACTATAGTCTTGTATCGTAGAAATCGCATAGTGTTTTAGCAGGATCAGAAAAGCAAATACAGGAAAATTTTTCTAGTATTTTTGTTATCACTAATTAAAGTAAATAGATTGAAATAAGTGTTGTCAATTAGTCATTGTAAATGAGGTCCCTTTCATAAACAAAAACACATTCATCTTGTCATGCTCCTTCGCTGTATTATACACATGAACTATAGCATCACTCCATTTTGAAAGTTTGGTAAAAATTGTACAAGTCATCAAATTTGTTTAAACTATGGACGGAAGCCTAGATGATTTGCAATTGTTGTGAGCCATTCAACCGATTAACACCACACTGACTTTGCACAGAGCTGATGCAAGGTATCCATACACACGTTATTATAATTATTGTTATTATTCATAATTTCTGGTAATAAAACTAAGAATACCTCAAAAGCAAACTTAATCACTGTAGCTCGGAAGCCTGAGGAAACCTGTAGATAACGATGCTTGCTTTCTGAACCAGAAACACCGGGGTGAACCCCTACTCTTTCATGATAAGTGTTCTGGGTTCTTTAACGTGCACTACCAATACTAGTACACAGGACCTACGGCTTAACATCCCATTCGAAGGACAAAGCAACTATGGTAAAGTGTCTTGCTCAAGGACATAAGTGTTGAGACTGGCCAGGCCGGGACTCGAACCCACATTCTGTAAACTACAGACCTTAAATTCGACAGGCTAGACCGCTCCGCCACGACGGCTCCATGTAATTTCTCTTTTAATGTGTGATCATTTTATTTTACTGCCCAACTTACCGAGTGCATAACGTAATATCGGATTGGAAACTGCTGAGTTTATTGCAGCCACTAGAAGAAGGGCACCATCACTGAATACAAATCAACCAAAACCGGAAATGTTATCTTTTTAAAAACCCATAAGTTGCCCAACACTTAACTAAGAAATTAACAGGAGCACAGTCCTTAAAAACAAGTTTAAGCAACATTTCAGTTGAATTGTATGGAAAGCAGGGTTTGTCATTAGGTTTTGAAATGGAAGCCAAACTAAATATCAAAACATCACTGCTTACATTATAGACTACGTGGTCAACTTATACCATACAACATGGTTGTAAAAAGATGCATACAAACTTTAAAAATGCATGTAAAATGCATGTACTTTTTTAACATTATTTATCAATCATTTATCAAACAATTTCTGCTTTCTTATTAGAATTTGTATTAAGTGTGCTTTTTAAACAACCTGTGATAGGTTGAAGAGACACTGCAAGTACCCCAGCCCCCCTACAGGGGAAGGGAAGGTGGAAGGAGCGGGGAAAAAAGAAGAAGTGACATAGTTATGTTAACACAGAACATCAGTTTTTGAACCTCTGATTTCATGGTTTAAGTATGTCAGGAGAAGTGGCTTCTCAAGAGAATTTATCCCCTAGTAAGGTTTGCAGCACATGTACATGAAAATATCTCCCTTGCAAGTTGTAGTGGTTCTGAAAAGAACCAGTGGAGATGTAACAGCTTGGTGTTTCAATAAGTATGCTCTGTTTTTCACCTTGCAAAGTTTCAAATCCTACTTAGAACAAATGTCCTGTTAATATTTGGATTCAATTTACACAATAATTCACCCCAAAACATTTCTACAGGATTAGCAATAGTGTACAGACTTTTCACGCTGAAATTTAAAGTTGTGGACTTGTTTTTACCTCACGATTTGAACATCCAGCATCCATGCCTTACAACTGTCAACAGATGAAGAGCCCTGCAAAGAAAAGCATATCACAATAACACCCCTGTGGCATTTTTTTTTTTGCATTCAAATCAGGGCAACCAATCCAAGGCCGAAAGAGAAAATTGTCTGGCTCCTTTCTTGTGTGTGTGTACTATGAATCAGTATTCAGCATGGCTATTTAGTACTTTCGCATTCAAATCAGGGCAACCAATCCAAGGCCGAAAGAGAAAATTGTCTGGCTCCTTTCTTGTGTGTGTGTACTATGAATCAGTATTCAGCATTGCTATTTAGTACTTTCGCATTCAAATCAGGGCAACCAATCCAAGGCCAAAAGAGAAAATTGTCTGGCTCCTTTCTTGTGTGTGTGTACTATGAATCGGTATTCAGCATTGCTATTGAGTACTGATAAGGTCCTTAGTGTGTATTATAACTTTCGCTTTGTACTTTGTCCACTTCAACTTTGTTCATTTGATTTTAAATTTGTGTATTTCATTCCTCTTTTTACATAATTTTAATTGTTTCGAGGCTTGCAAAATGCGCTTTCTAAATTCATTATTATATTAGATTGAACTTTGTAGATCCTCTGAGTGAAAGTAACATATACTTTTTCATTTTACATGAATGTGAAAAAAACACTTTTTGGTATGAGATATTCTTTGCTTTTATAATACCTATAAACTGGGCCCAATTTCATAAAGCTGCTTAAACACAAAAAGTAGCTAAGCGCAAAACGATTTTGCTTACCAGAATAAGGTTACCAGCCAAAAAACCATATCACACGTACCATCTGTGTTTGGTTTCCGGCTCAGTTTTGCCAAGCAGAAAATCGTTTAGAAAATTATTTTCTCAAACAGCTCTTTGAAATTGGGCCCAGGTTCATTTGACCTCATATTTCATCAGATCACATCAATGAACATTCAATAGGTCTACCAACCATAAAAGTTAAAAGCTGCAGAAAATGTCTCCATTAACTGTTGTAATGTGACAGAAAAGACAAAAGCCACAAAACGAAGCGCTTTCGACAACTTCATTCTCAAGAACTATTGATACATACACCAACATAACATCTTCAGTTTATTATCAGGACCCAAATTTATGCAGCTACTGAAAAGAAAATATATTTTATAATTTTTCTACGCAAATATTTTCGGGGAACCAGCCACATGGGATGCATTATTACATCACATTTTGGCTGGCAACCCATTTCTGTTCACTTACAAATTGTGTTCCTACTGAGCTCCGAGATCTATTTTCTCTACTAATTAAAATATTTAAAAGGACCCAAGAGAGTTTAAATTGTCTCACCAATTCTCTTGCAAACTGCTTTTTGATCATATTCCCAAGTTGTACCTCCATTACTACCTACAATACAAAAACAAACTGTTTTATTAATATGATGCAATATTGATACTTTCACTGGCTTTAAAAGCTGTCTTTTGAATAACATGTTGACTAGTTATCCATTTTGGGGGAGATATTTCAAAGTCTTTTTCTCCTTCCCCTATGATTTATTCTGGCTTAAATCATTAGCAATTTTCTGTCCACCTTCTGTCACTGATAGTGTTGATTTGTTGTGATTTTTTGATTTTCCTTTTTTGGGGGGTATAGGTTTGTGCAAATTCTGTACATGTGCCTTTGTTAGTTTTCATTTCCCATTTCAAGGTTACTTGTAACTCTTTTTATGCATGTATTCTGTGCAATTTAGCCTGATCTGCGAAGAGTGTACTTCAATCAATTTATCTATTAATCAATATCAGTTAATTGCTGAAAATGACGCATAAACAATTAAAAACAATTTGTTTACAGCATTTTTCAGTTATTCATGACACTAAGAAAATAAGAAGAAATCAGTTGGTCAGTGGTCAGCTGAGATGTTAATGCCTGAATGGTGAAAATAATATTACCATGTTACATTCAAGGTATGAATTTGTCGTTATTGCAATACAAAATACAGAAAATGAATGGTCACTGAAACTAACTCCAACACCCTCCCCTAGTCCCCCCCCCCCAGTTTTATAGACCAGAAACTGGAAAACACAGTGGCCATGCCATATCTGGGTCGCGAGGTCTTGGTGTTGCCTATTGATTTTAAAATGAATCTACAACCCAGGCCATATCTTGTTGGCTCTCGTTAACAACATTGAGGGGAGGAGCAGGGGAGGGAGGAGAGAGTATAATTATTGTCATGTGTCCCAAGCATTTTAGCCGGGATTGTAGCCTTAAGGATTTGATTAAATAAAAGTATGTTAGCATATTGCATCAAGTGTCTGGTGAGGGGAGACCCTAAAATACTTCAAGTGAATCCAAGGCTGTGAGGCTGTACCTAGATTAAACACGTTAAGGGACTTTCACCTTCGAACTACAGAGCTAATACCAAGGAAGTACAATCCTGGGAAAATGGCACCAAAATTTGCTGCCATTTCCCCCAAGAAAAATGATCAGTTAGGTACATGTATGTTAACACCAGAGTTAGTTTGTATAAAACCTACTCCCAAAGCAGAGAAGTTATTTCCCAGGAGTTTCCTGGGATTAGCAGTGCCCGTGTGAAAAGGCCATGAAAAGGCAAGTTCAGTGAAAACTGACAACTGTCAGACAGTGAAAAGGCCTTTAGCATTCCACTGTCCCCTCCTCCCTCCACATCAAGGGCATACAAAATGTAATAATGATAATAATAATAATAATACCAGAGGCAATCTTGAATTGGGGGAGGGGGTTACTTAATGGGCCCCTCAAACCCATTGACTAAAAATAAATATGCAAACAATTGTTAATGTCCTCACGTTTCAACCCTAGCAGAGTCCTTCTCAGTTTTACTAAAACTAAGGTCGAAACGTGAGGCCATTAACATTTTCTTTGCACTTATACAACTGGTCCTTTTGGTTGGTAAGCAGTTTGCAACAGCTAATTTTATTTTCTAAAAAAAAAAAAAAAAATGCTTCACCTTTTCAGAGCCAGGTTCAGTAATAAGCCACTTCTGCAAGACGTCTTCTTCAAGGACAAAGAGGACACCTTGGCCATCCTCCTCCCCTCCAGCTAACACTCTCTGCAATGTCTAAGATCACACAAGATAACATCAACCATGAAAATATCAAATTTAAAAATCTGTAATGAAATCATCTTAAAGTACTGTAATCAAGCTGTCTACAATAATGAACCCCTTGCGGCAATGCAAGATGGTGGGTTCAAATCTTGATCCAGTAGGCAAGACAATTTTCTACAAAATTGTTTCTTTGGAATTAAATTAAGCCTGTGGTCTCATGCATACGTGTGATGACAAATAATGGACTTCAAGTAACCAGTAATTATTATCACGGTAAGACATGCTGTTCATTGTCAATCGAAGAATTCCTCAGTATTTAAGTTGTCTTTGAGGCATCTTCTTAAAGTTTTACTTTCAGAAATATACATAAAAATTTGCAAACAGAAAGATACATGTACATCGTATATGTATCTTCAATAACATTCAGGATAAATTGCATTTAATTAAAACGTTGATCTATGAATGGTGAATGCAACCAAAAAACCTCTTTACACTAGAGTAACTTGAAAAAGCAACATTTGCAGAGCCTGGGAGTAGGGTTAAGTGACATATCCCGGGGTTAGCAACGAGAAAGGTCGCATCAGTGTGAAACGAATATTTTATTTTATTTTTTAATTTATTTGGTTTAAAACACAACACTGATTGCTGAAATAATCAGTTCACAAATTTAACAGATAAAAAAAGACTTGAAATTGATCAGTAACTGAGCAGATAAAAACATTTAGAAAAAGACAAAAGCAGGGATAAAGTACCGGAACAATTATAAATTGCACAAAACATGTACAGCAAAGTTAGTTAAAAACAGTAACATAAGATGCTGCTGAGCACAGAAATAAATAAGAAGCAGGCACTGCATCAAAAACATACAGTATTCTGGCAAGAGTTGGAATTGTAGACTTGCTGTGTTTTACATTTGGGCACAATAAGGGGGTGATCACAGGGATAAAATGCCACAGGAATTTACTGGGGTTTTATTTCCTGGCAATTGGATCTGTAGTGTGAAAAGGGTCTGATTAACGAATCCCTACAGGTGCATTAACACTGTAGCCCATGTGCCTCAGGTATGTACATGTAGCTGCTCGTTAAAGGTATAACAACAAGACTATTTGTGACGAAGTTGACAGATCACCACATGCAAGGCACATGACTCCTGTCCATGTTGCATACAAACATGTAAATCCATTTCTTACTTAGACTGGTCTTGTGGAATGGATGCTAATTTCCTTATGAAAAGACCCTCCACGACACTAGTGTGTGTTTGTTGACACAACAACTTTCATTGTGAGTCAACACCTGATAATGTCATTGTTCAGGTTCTGTCTTGATGCAGTCTTGTTAAAAAATTCAATTAATTATAATTTTTGAGTTATCCTGAAGAGAATAGTTTGAAGGATTACAACAGTGACAGAATAACACAATGGTCTTGCCGATCAAGCAAAAAAATCGCCTCAAGTTTTTACCATATCTTTCGAATGCAACCGTCAATTTTGTTCCAATTTCACAAATAAACTCTTATTTATATTACCTATTAGTAAAACACCAATGTTGAAACTTGATTCCGGAAATTTTAAAACTAAAAATTATTATCTGAACACTGAAACTTGATGACGTCTTCATTTTTTTTTTTTTTAAAAGCCATGAAAAAAATGTCATTTTTATGCACGGAAACTATGTCCAAATTCCATTTCATATTGACTGCAGAGCTGTCCAATTACACATGTAAAAAGTTGGAAAATTCAAATGAAAGAACCAGCTAAGTTACAATTTTGCATGTTTACAGGTTCTTTATGTTGGTTAGGTAGTTGCAAGGATGAATTGTGCCGACTTGTTCTAATGAATAATTCATGACGTAAATAATTGTAAAGGTGATTAAGTCTTTACTTGTTCCTGGATTACAATGCAACACAGTTATACCATCCGGAGGATTTGAGTCATCTGAGAAAAATGACATGACATGCAGGAGTTTGTTTGTAAGTCGTGACACCATGATATTGGCCTATTTCACAGGGGTATGGTTTCTTAAACACAGGACAAGTCCTTCTCTTACTATCTTATTCTCAATTAAAGGTAAAATATAGGATTGGTAAAGCTGACAGTGCAGTATTCTTACTTTGTGTGAATCCAATCTATACATGAAAAAAAAAACTGTGAAAATTTGGGCTTAATCCATCGTCTGAGTCCCGAGAAAATAGTGAAAAACTGTGCGCATTTTGCCCTTAATTTTGATTGTTGCAACCGAAATTAAAATCAAGGTCTTCACAATCTATTTTCTCAACTTTGACAGAGTTGCAGACAGAAATGTTTCTATGGAGGATTGGTACTGGTATGAACTTCATAATTCAGACTGATACCAATAAAAAATTTGTTTTTATGATTACAATCCTGTATTTGTACCTTTAGTGATACAAATTTACGGAAATTTCCGAAAAATGATTGTCGAACAAAATTTGTTAATGGCCTCACGTTTCGACCCTAGCAGAATCTTTCTCAAAGGCTCATTAAGCCTTTGAGAAAGACTTTGCTAGGGTCGAAACGTGAGGCCATTAACAAATTTTGTGCATTTATACTACAGGTCCTGGTGGATGGTAAGCAGTTTGCAACAGCTAATTTTATTTTTTCAAAAATGATTGTCTTTAAATAATAAACTGGTACAACATGTGCATATAGTCTAATTGTTGACTTAAAAGATATAGTTTGTAAAAACTGGACGATTATGAAAAGAAGACCCTTGTTTCATATTTCTCAAAAACAAGAATAAAAAGCAGAATATTAACGTGTTTAAAGGAGATGTCCTGTACATGATGCACACTGACCATGTATAGCTTTGACTCTAAAGTTACAATTTTGCCCATGGTCAGGAAAAGATGGTACTTGTAGGTGTTTTTCCACTTTAAAAGTTGCCTAAGGTAAGTGATTGGTTCTCAAGAGTTAAAAAAGAAGAAGTAGAGTCATCCATCACCTGATCCAATGTCATATTCAGATTTAGGTGTATTCAAGATGCATGTAGGAAAGTTTCTTATTGTGATGTAATGCTCATGTGCCTCTCCATCGTTACATAATCAATATTTGAGTTGCGGCTTAGGAAGAGAACCCTGGAGTATACAAGATGCATTCACAATAGAACCCCATTGTCTTGCACTGCTATAAATACCAGTGGTGACTGGCCGTTTCTTGGTATTCACTTCTGTGACAGATTTGTGGTAAATTGTCTGCCTGAACACCTAACAAGATGAAGACTGTCGCTGCCTTGTGCCTGATTGTCCTGGCTGCAGCCAGCTTGACCAACGCTCTGTGGGTCCCCAAACGTGGCCCTTGCAAATGCCTCCCTAAACGCTTTCAGGTCAAACTCGGTGAGTGGTCAAATTTAAATAGTTTGAGTTCAGAATACATACGTTTGAGTGGTTAAACTCCAATGGTTTGAAAACAGAATGAACGTGAACGTGAGCTGGTGAATGGTAAAATTCAAACACTTTGGGTCAGATTAGGTGAGTTACCAAATCCCAATGATTTGAGAACAGAATAAGCCAGTGGTAAAATGAAAGCAAACTGAGATCAAACTAGATGAATGTTAAATCCACATGATTTGAGATTAACATACACTGTAGTTGAGTGGTGAATCCAGTTGGTTTGATTTCAAAGTCTGTGAAATTTAAAATTCAGGTTTTAAAACAATTTGTTTCAACATGTTTCCCTACATGTACATGTACATGTAGTGTCAATTATCTGGACTACATTAGTCTTCAATGGTTATCCTTTTGACCTCAAAAGTTTAATAAATTATCTAAATAATTACGGCAGTGTGGCATTGAAGAGACGCACATTGTGCTGCCCACGTGTACAGTGATGATGTAGCAAATGATGTGATTGGTCAATGTGGGTGTGGCTTAATGGATCAGTCTTTTGAATGGACAAAGTGTTGTGTTGTTTCACGATTTGTTTTCTTTCTTGAAAACCAGCTCCAAAAGTCCTGTAAATGAATTCCTTTGAGCAGTTTTGTTATCTTTTTTGACTTGAACAACCTGTTTCCTTCTCCTTTGTAGGTCAGTTGAATGGAATTGTCTACAATGGTTACCCATTCGAGCAACTTAACAGCATCGATATGGCCATGGACTTTGTTGACGGGAAAGTGGGACAGGAAATCTACTCCTACCAAATGGGAACACTGACAAAGCTGAAAACCATCACTGACATCAACGAGGTAGGAATACCCCCAAGAAATTGTAATAGAAATATAATCAAAACTAGAATGTATTGGTGAACAAATATAAAGCCGTGTCGGTTTGTTAAAGACATTTTGGATGATTTATAAAATAGTAAAAATTCATACTAATTATAAACGTATTAATATGCAATTCACAAATTTATAATAATTATGAACGTATTAATATGCAATTCATAAATACTTCTGAATGACCAAAGTTATATGCCGAAATTTGACTACCAATGAATAACTTCATTGAACATTTCATTCGATCTTATCATACATTCATTTTAATCAAAGCGACAGAAAGCAAGGAAGGTCATTAGGATGACCTGACTTTTATTATCTATATTTAAGGTTAATCCAGTTGGTTGGGAAGCATTTTTCAGCAGTGTGCTGTTTCAATTAATTTTGACACAAGTTACTATTTTCCAACAGAAAGAATTATGATGGACAATACAACAGTAAACACATTGAAGTGTATCTGTTGAAAATTTGATAGGAACTGCATTCATTTATATTGGAAAACTAATTATACTGAGAGAAAAAAAATCACCAGAAACCTAAAGGCCACTTATCTATTATCATCACATCTGTTAAATATAAAATGTGATATGGGGTGGATTTCACAAAGCACTAAGATTCATCTTAAGATGAGCTGTCAGTATTACCATAGTGATTTGCATTGTGACATCACACTTTGCTTAGCAATTAAGAGTGATTCGCAGTTACGATCAATTTTAGCTCTTTGTGAAATCGAGCCATGATCATAGTTCACAATTCATTTAGCTTGTTCTAGAGCGACACAAAAGTATTAGATATAGCTATTTATTATGGGTACGTATACGTGTATGCATAATTGTAAAAGCAATGAGCTGGTGTTTATAATTGTATTTTCTTTATTTCCCAGGGTATTACATACATCATCCTGGATGGCAATTGCACCCAGACCCCAGCAATGGATTTTGCCCAATGTTTAGCAAGTAAGTGCAAAACAACACCCATTTTTCAAAACCATGACAAACCAGATTTGTAGTAAACCTTTCTTTTTAGTGCACCAAAGGTATTTAAGCAGAGGCAATTAAGCAAAGGTACTTAAGCAGAGGCAATTAAGTTTTATTAGAAGATTTTAACATAAATAATTCTTTCTACATTAACGTCTTTGACAAAATTATAAGTAAGGATTTGCAGTGACACCATGTGGTTTAAATCTCTTTTGAGCGTATGTGGTTCCGCCGGAACCGGTTGACTCAATGATTTTGGACAGTAGACTTCCAGTTCCCACCTTCACAACCCATCCAGTATCCACGGCCCACCGCACACCCCCATATAAGCCACAGGCCAAGTTTGAATCCTGCAGTCTCCTGACGAAGGACAGAGTATACTGTCTGAAACGTTGAGTCAACCGGTTCTTTCGGAACCACATACACTCAAAAGAGATATAAACCGCGTGGTGTCAATGCAAATCCTTAATTATTGTATTCCCACCATGCAAGCCTTCAAAGTCTTATCGTCTTTGAAAAAGCCGTTTTTTGTTTACAGAATTAATTTCATTTAACAATATTTGAACTTGTAGGAAGTGTCCACATTAAATACATTTTGCATTGATTTAAATACATTCTGCATCAATCCAGCATCTACAGTATACAAGTACAATACATGTACATGGAGAGCATGTACATGTACATTGTACATCTTATCTTAACAGTCTTTCTCATCAGGAAAATCAAGATGTTCACTTCCCTCTTTGCAAGTACATAAAGCTTACTGACCTTGCCTCTTAACAGCGCCCCCAAAAAATGTAATCGACAGTGATGCTTTAGTACATACTTCGACATAATTAATTTCTTTTTCAGAGACTGTCCGTTTTGATGATGATTTCTACTTTGGTGATCGCCAGCTTTTTGTCAATTCCTACTCGGACTACTCCAACACTACCGAATTCCAGGGTAACGTGACATTCTCTGCCACCAAGAAGGACTGTATTCCAATTAGCAGCAGTGCTTACGGAGTCACTGGCTCAAACCCTGGTAAGTCAACCATTTCCAAAGTAACAAGATGATCTGAGTCTTTATTGATATTCTTAAAATTAGTGTCTTTATTTGCATTTATTCTGTACGATTAGAAATTCAGACAATTTGTTCATCCCTCAGAAAGAAGATCTGTTCCCTAAACTGGTTAAATCTCTTGTCCCGACTTCAGGTCTTCGTTCCTTCACTTGGATTTGTAAACTATCCCGTTACATGTACAATGATTACTAATTGTGAATCAAGTACATTTTCAATAATAAAACACAGTTCTTATATAGTGCTTTATCACACCTGAGGGCATCTCAAAGCACTCATTATTTATTTTTCTACAAGGTACGCGAAGCTTTGCTTGAGAATATATAAGACCCATTTATTTATGGATCATCATGTAACGGTTTACAAGGTGCTGTGGTGCAGTCTGCAGTCAACCATACCAAAAAACACCGGGGCAAACCCTTCTCTTAACAAAAAACGTTCTGGGTTCTTTGCCGTGCATTACACAACACACTTGCTATTGGGTAACTTGTTGCAATGCACCACACAGTTATTTAACACAGTTATTTAAAAAACAATTTCTTATTAAGTATTCTACATCTCATTTGAATTCCTTGTGTACATTTTCTTTTTGTTTCAATCAGTCGTCCCAATCTTGAGCACATCTGGCTACACTGATTTCAAATATGGAATTCGTGATCGTGCATTCTGGTTCGACGTACCTGAGATCTGCACTAGTGTAAGAACTTTACCTTTATTTCAATCTATTGTCATCTTTCTATCAATGTTTTCCCAAAGGTATACAATGCGCTTAGTTGGTTTTGGGAAAAGTAAATTCATTTTTTATCCTCCACCTGTCAGTAAACATACCGTCCAACCATTATGTGAAAATTTCATCAGATTGGGCTGTCACATCTCCACCCACCAACAGAGGGCGGTATTCATTTCATTCCGACATGGCTGTTTAAAGAGTTGAAACATAGCTACATAAGTCTTCTCATTCTCCATTCATTAAGGCCACATGCCAACTGCCAATAGAGCGATCCCGTTTGAGGTGAAGAAAAAAACAAAAAAGGAAATAGTGTTTGTTTTGTCAGCTTCATGTATTTTGTAGGATTAACAGAAATTCTTACAAATGATGGCGAGAGAAATTTTGCTCCAGACAGCTGAGTACCAGAAAACATCATTTTAACCAGAGCTCTGCAGAGGGGCGTCTGGGTGTCTTTTGAACGAACGTTGTTTAACATGCATAGCTGTCGTTTACATATCAATATTACTAGCAACAAAGTTGTATGGCCTTTTTTCAACTGACATGATTGCTTGAAAATTATACTTATGTGTGTATAAAAAATGATGTATTCACAGGTCCTGGCTAACACCTTGCCTGTATATTGTACACCCAAGACATACATGATGTAGATTACACAGTCTAATTGTATTTTCCAATTCAACCTGATAATCTGTACCCTGTTTCCAATACAACTATCGAATTGGCTCTTAATAAAACTGTGGTTTTAAATGATATGTTTTTTTTGTATTTGTTTTCAGTCCCAACTGCGGTCCAAGGAATCTGTTGCATCTAACCCTGCCATGAAGCTGACCATGCTCATCAACTCATTGATTATGCCAGGCCAAGTGAACTAAACACCACCACCAACCACCTCCTCCATGATCAAAAACTAACTATTCCTGTTATTAATCAATTGCATAAAACCCATTTCTAGCAGTACAATTTCAGCTGGGATTTAATTTTAACTCAAGCTCATCGCAAGGAGTCAAGTTAAATTCTACTCTTTGTCCTAATGATTGACACATTTTAGAGTACATAATCTTTCATAGATCCACTGACTTACAATGCATTATATGAAGAAGAGCAAAGGATACTGTTCGAATTGTTGAGACCACAACAACGGCTCTTTTCAGAGCCAGCACTCCACCCAAAAGAGATTAACACATAGTTATACGTGTACCTGCAAGTTTACTATTAGTACAGTGAAGTTACATCCTATTACGACCCACCAACAAAGAAAACACACAAACCTTCAAATCAATTGGATCATTGGATAAGATATCAATATCTTAAGTCATTGGGTGTAAAGGGAAGGTTCACAGTGTCTTAGTTCTACTGATTTGCTTATAAAGACCGACCTAATGATCTTGTGGGACATGCACTGTAGTATGCCAAACTGCTGACCGCATGAATCTTCCTGTAGAGTTTTCAGTTTTCAATTATAACTAACAAGTTGTACGCGTGTCTTGCAATGAATGTCGACTGCAATTTTGTACACACCGATCCATTTCATTTTGCGTAATGTAAGTAACACAGTTAGATGACAGTGAGTAGTCTGAATAAATAAACTTGAACTTCTACAGCAAACTGATGGTGAAGTGTTTCTTTATAATGGACTTTAACATTTGTCAGTGTAAAAAGGACAAGCTCCAAAATAACAATGCATGTAAGTCCCCATTATTACAGGCTTGTAGGCAGATACCAATGAAAATAACATTTAAAAAAAGTTTCATCTACATTTACATGTACATGAAAACAAACAGAATTGTGGCAATTAATATTAGGTAGATAAGCTTGTAAGGTCATTTTCAAGGAAAACATCTCTTCAAATCAATGAAATATTTAATTTTTGAGAGTTTATGGGTGAAACAACCACCAAACACTATCAAGATGTTGGCCAGGTTAACATACATATGAATGAATCTTAACCCAGGTGAAGTATGATGTACCATAGACCCTTCTCTCAATAAACATCTCCAGCTTGTACCTATGACCTCTCTCTCCCGTTGCGCTTATGTCATTTTTGGTCTCTGCAATGTGCTCATCCAGATTCAGATCCAGACTTTATTAGAGTTGAGATTAAATGCCATATATATCTAGTTTTTAAACACACTAAGTTTGATTTCGGCCGATTTGACCCCCAAAAATTACATTTTTAACCTTTGAGAAAGACTCTGTTAGGTTCGAATCGTGAGGCCATTAACATTTTTTTGCATTTTAAAATTTTAAATAGTTACTTTTATAGATTCAAGAAATCTATCAGCTTTCATTAAAGGTATTGCACGAAAAAATCCGCCAATGATAAGTGGTAGGCCTAGTTAATTAAAAACTGAAAATGAAATATTGTCGGGATTCGAACATTATTTCACATTCATCAGCCATGCACAAACAACTTTGCATTTTACATGTATTTTGTGCATTGTCTGATATGCCAAAGTTTTTGTACTTTTTGTTTTGTGCAAGTCGCCCACCACAAGACCCGAAGGCCACTCCAGGTGTGGGCTACACAAGGGATAGATACCTGCCAAATGCCCAGAAACGAGACATGGTGGGATATACAGGCAAGTCTCTTCACAACACAGCTAAGAACAGGGAGGGGTAAATGAAATCCTTTACGAGACAAACACGCCACCCACATCCTGATGACTGATGCACTAAACCATTCTGCCACGACAAGCTACATTTTGAAACAGCATCATCTGTCTAAGATATGAAGTAAAAGTTTCTTTGGGCGAAAATCAGGCCATGCATTTTTAATAAGTACTAACTGAATCCCTGTTTTCCTTTTTTGGTTTGTTTCTTAGTGCGCATGTTTTCAAACATAAAGGCTCAGCAGATTCTGATACAGAAGTCTTCCATATTATGTCCTCATACAATCAAACCATTGATCTTTTCCTGTTGATAAATCCAACAATGGTTGTACATGCAGGGTTTTAGCTACATGTGCTTTCAGTTCCAAGGTTGGCATATTTTTGTGTGAAATTGAACTGAAACTCCCACGTTTTCATGGTTCACTAAGCAAGTCTCTTACGTACTTGTATTGAGAATCTTGATTTAATGAGTGAAGGGAACAAGTAAACACACTTTAACATGGAATACAAGCGAGATGTGCACAAACCACTCTCAAGACAGAGAATATCATTTACAACAATATCTTGAGCCTTATTCAGACACCTCCAAACAGACTGAAACTATTCTCATGGTTTGGTCTGATTTAGGACGATAAGGTCCTGTACTTGTACCTACAAACCACCCATTCTTGGCATGGGTGCTAGGCCTACCAATCTTGGGTCTAAATACTTTGGTGCTGAGTTACTCTCGACAAGAAGATAATGGATGATTCAGGAGAGTTTTTAGCAATAGAAGCTTTTAAGGAATGAACGGTGTACTTACAGAAGAAGACTGTGGTCTCTGTGAGCCAAAGAAAAGAGATGACACCCTTGCAAACATTCCTTGAGATGGCTTTAATGGATGACAACTCACTAAGTTCTGAACAATGAAGGGATATATAGACGGCAAAATAGTTTAATATCGATCATTTTGAATTAAAAACAAAAGCCAAAAAGCTATAAAAGGATTCTCAAATGTGGCTGTTATTCAACTGGCGAATACCAGTTTCAGACTGGCGCTCCAGAGTCGCGCCGAACCAAATTATTGAATTAAGTACAAGTAAAGTCTGGCGTCTGAAACAGTTAGGAGCGACTAGACACGCTAGAAGTTGAAAGATCGACTGTTGCAGTTGGTCGGAACCTAATGCAAAGTTATGTTAATTAAGTTTGCCTGTCTGAAACCGAAATCTAGAGTCACTCCTAATCTTTTTGGTTTGGCACGACTCTGGAGCGCCAGTCTGAAACAGGTGTAAGTCTCTACTTCAGAGTATGCAAATGTACATGTACATGTACCATGAAAAGCATTCTCAGTTTAAAACATATGTCCATTAATATTGGCACATGTAATGGCATTATATGTCTCAAATTTAAAATAATACAAACATGTACTCATACTCAAACTAGAGTGAGCATAATAAGAGAATAGTCACTTGTGACATAACACTGACAGCATGAATCAGGATCTGGTCGCGGGACCATAAGGAAAAGGGATAAAGCATGAGTGAAATGTATTAGGCAGTAGTAGGAATAAATGGCAGAACATGGCCCAGATGACCACAAATAACATAAAACCCAATCCTACCACTGGTAGTCTACCTGTATGAAGTTAACATTGGATTTGCATAGCCTCCTATTCACATGACCAATTACCTGTGTGTTGGATCCAGCTAAGGTGAGCAGTAACAACTGGTTGGTAGTGGTTGCTAAGATACATCCATATGGCTGCAAGGACAAAATGGAGTACTTTCATCAACAATGGATAACACTACAGTGTATATGCTAAATTTTTTAATCAAGTGGTAACAACTCCTATATGATCATGATTAGTGGTGCATAAGGTCACGTTTTTGCCTGTTAATATCATTTTTTAACTTGACAAAATGTAACCAAGTGTTTTAACCTGCTTGGGAAGTAAGGCGTAAAAATTACTGTTGCTTGGGTGGGTGTACTGAAACCTACTTTAACTTAATTAAATTTATTAACAAACCTGCCATCTGAGAAAAGAAAACAACTGTTCCTTCCTTGGCATGCTTGGAGGATTTTAAACCGAGAGAGCTTTTAACAAAAGGATGTCAAGTCTACTCTTTAGACAGTGAAGTGATCAACCCTCTAAATGCTCACAACTTTTTTATGAAATTTGATTTTGTGGCTGAGTGGATAAGAACTCCGGACTCAAGCTCTGGTGTTTCTGATCAGCAGAGGGTAGGTTCGAGTCCTGGTCGTGACACTTGTGTCCTTAAGCAAGACACTTCACCATTATTGCTGCGTCCCTCAGATGGGACGTAAAGCTGTAGGTCCCGTGGTGTTGTGTAATGCTTATAAAAGAACCCAGTGCACAGAGAAGGGAAGGGGTCCGCCCCGGTGTTCCTGGTTCTGAACGGCTCCCGATTGCGCCACAGCACCTTGTAAACCGTTATATGGTGCTATGTAAAGAAACAGGTCTCACACTTCAAAAAAGTAACTCCGCATACCTTGCAGGAAAAATTACTGAGCACTCTCAGACGCCCATCAGGTGTGATAAAGCACTATACAATAACTGCGTATTATTGTTATTATTGATTATTTATCAAAGCAAAGTTGTTGAAGGTTGACCTGACTGAATCGTGCCTTTACCCACTGTATAATTATTTTGACTTTGACTTTAGACAGCTTACAACATATACAATATTACAAATAGTTTAATAATAATAATGGAACAATAACTAGTTCTTATGTAACGCATTGCCCAGTAACGTCTCAATACGCTTTACATTAGTGCCCTGGTCATTGGGGCAATAACATTCCTGTAATCTTTCTCAGCTCCCTGGGGAGTATACAGCCCCGAGCCCCGATGATTAGCCTCCCAAATTCTTAACAAAAGCACACCCAGAATTTGAGCCGAGCAGAAATCTATTGCCCTAACATGAACTTTAACAATGACTTTAATTCGCATATACCTCAAACTGCGTCAAACTGAAACACTCTTCACCGTTCAGATCTGCACTGCTCTCTGAATAGGCGCCCTCACTGGCGATATTTGGCCAGTATCTGATAATTCCTTCTGGAGACACTGCCATTACAGCGACACTCTGGTTATCTCTGGAGGCAGGAATCAGACAGACAAGGTCTGCTTTGTGGGACAGTTCACTTGGAGGAAGAGACAGCTCCTTACAGAAAGTGGCCTAAGTGATAAGATATGAAGAGGTGGTGTAAACATGCTATGTGTTAAATGTCTAGCTTTCAAGGAACAGAAAACCTCAAATTCATACCTGAAATTCAGTGAAATGGATATCCTGTTATTAGAAAACAGCATCTAAGATGACATACGGTCTGTCAAATTTGATTTGTTCCATTGTACACGATTAATTGGGTAATGATAACATAATAAAACCATGGTGTACATGTAGTAGTATACAAATAATGAATGTTAATGAGTGCAATGGTGGGAATGTTTTCATGAGTAGATGGAATGGTCCATTCAACGACGCCTAGTTGAATGGAACATTCCATCTTTCAATGAATGAATATATTCTCTCCATTGCACAAATGCAAAGCATTTCTTATTTGTTTGATAAAACATCCAAGCGGATCTTTGTCATTTGGAAAAACAAACAATCAACAAAATGTACAATATTGTATTCTGGCATCCATTATGAGGGTGTTTTATACTGCTGTGAATAAAGCATGCAAGCGCGTAGTGAGGTCCAACATGTAACAGTAAAAAAGGGAGGGATGAAAATGTGATTGGAACCAAAATGCACTGTTTATGACTAAGGCTATCTAACGGATTGGTTAATGAATGCTGCGTGACCCACAAACCTCAAATCAAATGACAAGGATCTACTTGGGTTGTGGGTTGGGTATAATATAAAAAGTGGTAATCTACACACAAAGAAATCAATACAAAGAAAATATTTCCTGTTCATCAACTTAAAACAACCATGACCCACCTTGGCAATATGAGTGTGTTTGTATCTCCATACAAAGAGTCTCCGCCCACATACAACACATGCCCAGCCTGATGGATCGATATGCACACTCACACTGGTTGAACCTGTTAAATAAATGTTTTGAACAAAAAAACTAAACAAAAAACAATAAGGCATTTCACACTACGGTAAATCTCTGTGTTGGACACGGGTCAAACCCATGTAAGTTTGACTGACCTTTTCACACTACATCATTTCAATCCAGCCTTAACCCGTGTAGAGTTCTCTATCCTTGTTAAAACCAACCCTGCTCGGGAGGTGGGTTGAGGATTTTTTGACCCGTGTAGGGATCTACACGTTTAACAAAAAAGCGAAGTTCTCACGATGGGCAGTGTGAAAACAGAGCAGATTTCTGTGTCCTAATAATGTATGGAACTCAGCCTTTGGTCTTGCTGTACTTGGATGCAGAATGCTATATTTTTTTCTTTATTTCACTCACTGTAGTGGATAACTTACTGTGACTGTCTATAATCCTTCCACACTCCTGAAACCACAGTAAAACTCTTTTGTTTCTTTTTGTTGAGGCACTTCTGGCATGTCTGGGAGTAGTTTCAGATGAAGATTATTATTATTATATATTTCTGGTGATGAAACCAAGTACATGTAGGCCTATAAGTGACCTTAATCACTGTAATCAAGCCTGAGGAAACCTGTAGACAAGGGTGCTTGTTATGTGAACCAGAAACACCGGGGTAGTTCCCCTACTATTCCACGATAAGTGTTCTGTGTTCTTTTATGTGCACTACCAATCCTAGTACACAGGACCTACAGCTTAATGTCCTATCTGAAGGACAAAGCATTTATGGTCAAGTATCTTGCTTAGGGACGCAAGTACCGCAACCGGGATTCGAACCCAAACTCTGCTGCCGACAACACCAGAACTTGAGTCCGTTGATCTAGACCGCTCGGCCACGACACTCCACAAGATGTTCAGAAACCTAAATCTCAACATAAGACTTTTGAGATATTAAATAACAATGTATTACTTATGTCACGGCCAGGTGTACATAAAATAACACCCCCGTTCAATTTTGGTTAATTCCTGTTTTGCGTAGCGCCCCCTACGTTCTCATTTGTATTTCCCGCCGTTAGCGTCATTCTGAAATTGGCCGAACTATCATCAACATCTCTGTTCACCCAATTTACAGGTATGATTCTTATTTATTTTATTGTATCTTTATGCATCATTTCTTAAACTTTCAAGTCTTACCTATTTATTAATAGAATGCATGAGAATTGATTGTTTCTTTAAATCAACATATATTTGTGCTATTTAGTGTACTTTTAATCAATGTTCTTTTGGAAAAACATGAGATATGTGGTTCGCCAAGATGGCGACCGGGATTTAGTTTTATTTATTTTTCATTTAATATATTTGTAATTATTGTTTAACTATTATTGTTTAACTATTTTCGTTTAACTGTTATTGTTTAACTATTTTGCTTAAGGTTAGCGTGATTCTGAAATTGGCCGAACTATCATCAACATCTCTGTTCACCCAATTTACAGATTCTGATCCGTCAATAAACTATCATTCAAGAGATCTGCAAATCCAGTTTCCCCGTGCCTTATTAAACAGTGACTTCTAACAACATCTCTATGGTCACAAATGGTGGAAGATCCGGGTACGGGGAAAATTCACCAGCACACACTGGGTTAAGCTATCTCCAGCCCGTCCTCCCTTGCGGACGGTGTGCCAGAAGCTGCACCGGGAACGAACTCTAGTACGTACCCCCTTGAGATCGGTGTACCTGCCAGAAGCTGCACCGAGAACAGCCAACTCCAGTGTACCCTTTGAGAACGCTGTGCCCGTCATATCCTGCACCGGGTCAGCCAGCTCAAGTATTACCCCCATTGAGGAGCGTGTGACCGCCAGAAGCTGCACCGGGTACAGCTAGCTCTAGTACCGACCCCCTCTGGAGAACAGTGTTCCACAGAAGCTACAATACACTACCCCGATCGGTTATAATGTCCGAGCCGTGGATCTTGTGACATTTTTGTACCAGCGCGACGCCCGGCTACCACTGACATTTTTCCTGCGTCACCGAATCGCTTTAGACCCGTGGTCAACTTGCATCGGACAGTGATATGTTTCGGTTATGATCCAGCATGAACATTAACTGAACTTGGAAAATCAACTCATATTTGACTTTCGTATCGGGTATCTACATCATACGATCGGTATACAGTTCAAGAACATTAAACTGTCTTTAAAAAGAACCCTCTTTAAGGCAGCCAGTAACGCAAAACATCCGTTGCCAAAGACGCAACATTTTGGTTCCCAGGTAACAGTTTCTATTGAACTTTTGTGCTTCCGAATTTGTATTGTTGTAGTGAATAACAGCTTGAGTGAACCTATTCACTGTTGTTCACTATTGTTAACCAATTACCTATTCATTGAAGTGTGTTATTGTTGAGATAGAGTTGACTATTGTGCCACTGTGTATCAATTACAGGCTGGGTAGTTCTGATGCTACTGGTCTTTAAAGTCTGAATTGATTCACATTCCGGTGATGTATTGAGCAATTGCATAGCTTTTGAGTTCAATTTGATTGATTATTGAATCGTATTGCTGATTTACAAGTGAATTCATTTGTTGGTTCCATTTATTTGTTTGGTATTACCTCCTTTGAGACACTAGTTTTATATTTCGAGTGTTTTCATACCATTTACGGTATCAAGTTCTATTTGCCGTTTCAATTGCTGTATATATTTTTCTGTGATTATTCCTCTGTCAATCATTGTTTAAGTCATCCAGGAAGGTTCAAGCTTGACGTTGTATTTAAACGTTATCTTTAAGCGGACACCTTTAGTTGACATTGGTTGCTTTTTTTTCATTTATTTTGTTTGTATTGATAATTGATTGCTTATTTGTTAATTTTCTATTTATTTATTTAATTGTTTGGTGGCAGTAACTGATATTCTTGCAATTACTTAGTTTATTTTTTCCCCAAACTGAGTTAGAATTTTTTTTTCTCTCTCTTTCACAATTGATTTTTTGGGGTTCTATCAAATTTTTTTTTTTGCATGCATATTGTGCTATTTTTCTCGTGAGTTTCTTGCTTCTTCGTCAGTAACAAGCATTTTGTTCAGCCCACCCAACCGCCATTTCTCCATCTCATCCATGGCCTCGTCTAGAAGAAAGAAAACAGACGAAACACCTCCTCCTTATGAAATGATGTCTGGAGTTCCACTGGCGTCAACCCGACCGAGACGTCGCAGCTCACTCCAACCTCCAACTCTCAGCCCCCAACCGCCAGTTCAATCACCATCACAGCATCCAAGAACCTCTCCTTCTGAACATGGACCTTCCATTAAGTACCAACCATTAGCAGAAGAGATGCTCACTGAACTTCAACATCTGGAACAGAGGCTCTCCCAAAGTGGACTTTATCAACAACCTCATCGACAACAAGGATACACCCCTCCTTGTCCTTCTTCAACCATTTCTACACCCGTACGAAGGCACGTAGCACCAGACTACCTCAACTTCTCACCGCATTCTCAACAGCCGAACAATCCGAAGACCAAGAAGCATCAATATCTCTCTTCAAATCAGACTGAACCGAACACCAAGAAGCATCAACATCTTTCTTCAAACCAGACTGAAACCACACCTCATCTACATCTCATGCCGTCACACCAGGTTAAGAACGTCCCTATCTTCACAGGGAAAGAAGGCTCGAGCACATACGTCGACGACTGGGTGCGAGACACAAAGTACCTGATAGAAAATACAGCGATGCCGGTAGAGATGCAGTTTGCAACAATCGTGAGGTACTTGAGTGGAGCAGCAAGGAAACTAGTATTGAACCTTCCATCCAGACAACAGACTCCACACCATGCATTTGCTGAGCTGAGAGCACAGTTTGGTGAGCTCATGATGAGTGGTGATCCACTAGCCGAATTCTATGCACGTATGAGGAGCACCAGTGAATCGGCCAGCATCTTCGCAGTGGAACTCGAAGCAACACTCCGCACAGTAGAAGAACGTATGAGCAAGAACATACCTTTCCCAAACCGCAACCACATGCTGACGCAACAATTCATGCGAGGAGTAAAGGATGAACGAGTAACTCGACGAATAGCACCGATGAGACCACGCGAGATGACGTTTCGGGAGTTGCAGACGGAAGTGAGACAACTTGAGAGAGAGATGCGACTTGAGCCAACAACTAAGCCTGAAGTCAGAGCGCAATCACAGAAGTCAGCACAGTCACAGCATTATCAGACGCAACCCAATCCTCGCAAAGCACCGACCACTTCTCAACCACTCAACAAAAAGACTGACCACGATCTTCTTCAGGATCTCATGGTTAGAATGAGCCTCCTCACCGAAAAGGTCGAAGAACTTGCCAGCAACTCAAGGAGAACCACAACGGGACAACAAGGGGATACCACCAACAGGGTCTTCATCTGTCACAAATGTGGTCAGCAAGGACACATTGCAAGAGGGTGCAGAAACGTTCCTTTAAACTTGCAAGGCCCGCGGCCAATGGGCAAGCCGTCTGCGAGCCAGAATCCACACGCCCAGTAAATGAACGCTCAGCTAATCAATATTCTTCCCTGACTCAACCAGCCACACCAGACTACCAACAACTAATCGGACCCAACAATGAAGATGTCATCGAAGTAGATGGTGAAAACTACATAGCACTGATAGACTCTGGCTCACAGATAACATCAATCACTGAAGAACTCTGGAAGAACAACTCCAACTTGCAGACGAAATCACTACTTCCAGCAGATGTTTCAATAGAAGGCGCAAGTGGACAGAACGTGCCATATCTTGGGGTTGTCCCGATCTCCATCGTAGTTCTGGGTGTCACCTATGACGATGTCCCTGCATTTGTTGTCCCCTCAGATAGCTACAGACGACGTGTACCAGTCCTCGTTGGTACGAATGTGATCCGAGCCTCGAAGCGGGACCAACAAATATCCAGAGGATGTCAATACATGGACCAAGTGAAGGAAGAAAACCTAACGTGGCACACAGCATACCTCAACACGACTACTTCAATATCGACGAGAGACCAGACAGGCACGATCGGCTACGCCAAGTATGTAGGCAGACTTCCTCGTACAATTCTACCTGGCCAAGAAGTCGACATCATTTGTGAAGCTCCCCGTGTACACGGAAATCAGTCGTACACAACCATCGTCGAAAGCTTTCCCGACAACTCTTCATCATGCTTGAAAGTGGGAAAACTCATTGCTGATGTTGGCTCTAATCGTCGTGTCCCTGTCAGACTCTGCAACATCGCTGCTAAGCCGATCCAAGTGAAGCGCAACTGTAAACTGGCACAGTTGTCCTCCATCCTTCGAGCAGATGAAGTCACTTCTACTTCAACCCCCAACGTGACTGACGATTTGAACAACATCGTTCCGAAATTAGACTTGTCAAATGCAGCCTTAGAGACTGACGAACAGAAGAAACACCTCAGCAATCTCCTTCAAACATACTCGGATGTGTTCTCGACTAGCTCACTAGACTTTGGTTGCACGTCTACAATCAAACATTGCATCCCAATGATCGACGACAAGCCATTCCGCATACCCTACCGCCGTATACCACCTTCCCAGTACGAAGCAGTCAAGGACCATCTCAAAAACATGGAAGCAACAGAAGCAATAAGAAGAAGCAGCAGCCCTTACGCCTCTCCCATGGTCATTGTCTACAAAAAAGATGGCTCACTTCGTATCTGCGTCGATTACAGGCAGCTAAACAGCAAGACAGTACGTGATGCCTTCCCTCTACCTCGAATAGAAGAAGCCTTAGATGCTTTAGGCAACGCACAGTTCTTCAGCACTCTTGATCTAACATCTGGATACTGGCAAGTGGAGATGGAGGAAAAGGACAAACAGAAAACCGCATTCACAACACCCATGGGTCTTTTCGAGTGCAACAGAATGCCCTTTGGTCTCCAAAACGCCCCGGCCACCTTCCAGCGATTAATGATGACATGCCTCGGCGACCTCAACTACTCCAAAGTTCTCTTGTATCTTGACGACGTCATCATCTTCTCTAATTCATTTGAAGAACACATCAAGCGTCTCTCAGAGGTTTTCTCACGCCTGCGTCATCACGGCCTGAAACTCAAACCTTCCAAGTGTTTCCTGCTCAGAACAGAAGTCAAATATCTCGGGCACATAGTCTCTTCTAAGGGCATCTCAACCGATCCAGAAAAGACTTCCAAAGTACTGGACTGGCCATCACCATCCAACCGGAAAGATGTCCAAAGATTTCTCGGCTTCACTGGCTATTACCGCCGATTCATCAAAGGTTACTCAAACATCGTGGCTCCTCTGTTCAAGCTTACTTCAGGCGATCCAAAACGCAAGAAAAAGGGCAAGAAAAGAGCCATCTCTCCTTCACTTCCGTTTGTCTGGACAGAAGAATGCCAAAGAGCGATGGATACTCTCAAACACCTGATGACGTCAGCGCCAATACTGGGTTATGCTGATTACTCGACCCCATTCATTCTTCAGACTGATGCCTCTGGAGTTGGACTAGGAGCGATACTGAGTCAAACACAGAAAGGAACAGAGAAGGTAATTGCCTATGCAAGCAGAACTCTAAACCCAGCAGAGTCAAGGTACCCCGCCCACAAGCTAGAGTTCCTGGCCATGAAATGGGCAATTACCGACAAGTTCAGAGAATATCTCATTGGAAATCAGTTTACAGTGCTGACCGACAACAACCCCCTCACCTATGTGACAACATCAGCCAAACTCGACGCAACAGGACAGAGATGGGTTGCCGCATTGTCTCAATTCAACTTTGACATCAAATACAAGCCTGGTAAGAATAACGCCGCTGCTGATGCCTTATCAAGACGACCTCACATTGACAGTACAAGAACCGGCATTGCTTTCCAGAAAGAAGCCATAACCATATGCTCAGACGATGTTCAAGCCATCTGCAGTGGGCATCTATCTTCTTCTCAATTGTTTCCTGAACTTCCCAATGTTCAATGCCAAGTGACAACCAGACAAGCAACAAAACAGAACCAGTCAACAAATTGTGAGTCTACAGAAGATGTGCTTCCCAGAATACCCAAACGAGACATCGCCATTTCACAATGCGACGATCCAATCCTATCACGTGTCATATTCTTCATCCGTAACAATGATAAACCAAACTCTCTCGAAAGAAGACGTGAGCCACAAGAATGTCAACTCTACTTCCGCCAGTGGGACAAACTGTGCATACGGGACGATATTCTTCATCGAAAGAGAACAAGTGATGGCAAGACATCCTACCAGCTTGTACTACCAGAGAAGTATAGAGCAACAGCCATGTACGGACTCCACAATGACATCGGCCACATGGGATCCGAAAGAACACTAGATTTGGTTAGGAACAGATTCTTCTGGCCCAAAATGGCAGATGATGTCAAACAATGGTGCGTCGAATGCAAAAGGTGCTGTCTACGAAAAACACAACCTACTAGAACCAGAGTACCCCTTGTCAGCATAACTACAAGCGAACCTCTCGAGTTGGTGTGCATTGATTTTCTGAAGCTAGAAAGATCAAAAGGCGGCTTTGAAAACATTCTTGTCATAACAGATCACTTCACCAAATATGCACAAGCATTCCCCACCATCGACCAGAAAGCAGATACTGTAGCCAAAGTACTGTGGAAAAACTTCTTCCAGCACTACGGCTTTCCTCTTCGTCTCCATTCAGACCAAGGTAGAAACTTTGAAAGCCAACTCGTTAAAGAACTCTGCAAGGTTTCCGGAGTCAAGAAAAGTCACACAACGCCATATCATCCTCAAGGAAATGGGCAGACAGAACGCTGGAACCACACTCTCCTTAATATGTTGGGCTCAATGGAACCAAGCATGAAGAAAGACTGGAAAGAGTATGTCGGCAAGATGGCTCATGCGTATAATGCTACACGACACGACTCCACCGGCTATGCACCATTCTTTCTCATGTTCGGAAGACACCCAAACCTACCGATCGATTTGATGTTCGGCCTCAACACAACCACCGGTAAAGATCAACCAAACTACGAAGAGTTCGTTGAGAGATATCGTGAAGGCCTCCTCACTGCTTACAAGATAGCAAATGATCATTCAACAAAATCCAAAACAAAGCAGAAAAGGTTGTATGATCGAGGTACACGAGATGCTCCTCTCCGTCAAGGTGACCGTGTTTTGGTTCAGCACAAGCACATTGTGGGAACACAAAAACTTGCCGACAGATGGGAGCCAAATCCTTACGTGGTCCTTTCAAAACGACCAAATCTACCGGTATATGTGGTATATTCTCCAGAAAGTGGAAAGGAGCGGACCCTACACAGAAACCTCTTAACACCGTGCATGTTCCTACCGGTAGAAAGAGATGAACCCAACCAACCTCAAAGCCATGGATGCGAAGAGACAGAAGTTTCTACATCAAATAAATCTTCTTCAAAAGAAACTCCTTCACAAGACAAACCCAAGACAACTCAACATGAAGAACATCCAGACGAGAAAGAAATCTTTGAACAAGACTCTTGTGATGAGGAAGTAGACACCAGGTCTTCTTCAGTGAGAACAGATGTTGTCTCACCCAATGCCTCACCACACGTCGATAAGTTCACAGAGTGCTGCCATCAACCACAAAATGATGCAGTTTCCGTCAGTGATGCAAGTGACTCAGACGAAGAATCTAACGAAAGGCAACACTTTCATCATACCCCGGTTGACGACAAAAGCGACACACAGTCGACTGAAGAAATGCCAGAAAATACGGATCCATCACTACCACAGCCACGACCCAAAAGAAATCCAAAACCAATAGAAAGGTTTGGTTACACCAAGTTCGGCCAAGTGAAACAACACAAAGTGTCCGACGAACGGTCGAAGAAAACCTACAAGTTGAAGTTGGAGGCAGGGAGACGGCTGTGGGTGAGATGGAAAAGTCCAAAAATGGCACAGGAACGAAGGAAAGTTGCCCTTCGTATGATCGCAAAAGAGCACATTGACACATAATTTTTTCCCCCACTTATTTTTTTATTGTATTGTTTGCTTATCCATTTAATATTTTTTTGGGATGAGTATTACAGTGTTAATTTGTTTTCATTCATGAATTTTCAGGATGATGAGCTCTGAAGTTAAAAATTTTGCTTCATTGGTATGAGTTATCATTGTGTTTTTTTTTTTTGCATACTGTGTTGAAAAGATTTCAACAGTTGTAATTGTGGCGTAACGAGAATTAATTATTCTGAGGTATAAGAATATTTGTCTTTAGAGGATTAGTTTATGAAACCAGGGCCCGGTTGAGTAATGTAATTTTCTAAGAGTTTTGTACATATCACTTTAAAGTACATCAGGTAGAAGTTATCCCATGAATTGTATATTGTGTACGTTGACTTGCTAAATTGACATGTTGTAGATACAAATATTCTGCAAATGTCAGGCTGACATTTTCGCAAAAGAAAGGAGGATGTCACGGCCAGGTGTACATAAAATAACACCCCCGTTCAATTTTGGTTAATTCCTGTTTTGCGTAGCGCCCCCTACGTTCTCATTTGTATTTCCCGCCGTTAGCGTCATTCTGAAATTGGCCGAACTATCATCAACATCTCTGTTCACCCAATTTACAGGTATGATTCTTATTTATTTTATTGTATCTTTATGCATCATTTCTTAAACTTTCAAGTCTTACCTATTTATTAATAGAATGCATGAGAATTGATTGTTTTTTTAAATCAACATATATTTGTGCTATTTAGTGTACTTTTAATCAATGTTCTTTTGGAAAAACATGAGATATGTGGTTCGCCAAGATGGCGACCGGGATTTAGTTTTATTTATTTTTCATTTAATATATTTGTAATTATTGTTTAACTATTATTGTTTAACTATTTTCGTTTAACTGTTATTGTTTAACTATTTTGCTTAAGGTTAGCGTGATTCTGAAATTGGCCGAACTATCATCAACATCTCTGTTCACCCAATTTACAGATTCTGATCCGTCAATAAACTATCATTCAAGAGATCTGCAAATCCAGTTTCCCCGTGCCTTATTAAACAGTGACTTCTAACAACATCTCTATGGTCACACTTACGATCAGCCATAGCTAGGGCCTCTGTGATGAGTACCGGGACGGAAGACCCATAATTCTCCACAATGTAGTGAGCTGTCTCTGCAATCACCGACGTTTGAAGGATAGAACGATTCCCCAAAGCTGGACTCCTTGAGAAATATAATAAAAAAATTCATAAAAATATTGCTTATCAAGCAATAAACCACAATGGAAACTGACTGGGTACATTTTGAAACCAATTTTGGGGGTTAACAAAGAAAAATTGACTGGAGCGGGAACTGAACCTGTGACCACCGGCTAAACATACCACCACTCTACCAACAGAGCTATCCAGACCTAATAACGGCCATCTCCCTATTTTGTCAACACTTTGAAATGATTATTTTTTATTGTTGAATGACGATCTGGTGAAATTGGGCGGACAAACCTATAATAAATATTAAAAGTATGTTATTTCATTCAATTTTGTCACTCTTAAATGCTGTTATTTTTTAGTTTGGGCAGAAAAAGCTCCGCGAAATGTTGCAATTTTGAACAGTTTTCTTTGTTACTAAATAGCCTGATCATTTTAAGTAAAAAGGGTAAATACAACGCACTATAATTATGAGTTAATAATATGTATTGAATAAAATTACAATTAAAATACTGGAAGTACTGGGACCTTATGGACCAGCATAAAAAAGATTAGGAAGATCAATTTGGGGAGGTAACACCTTCCTGCACATTAGGCATCTCCATCTGTCATACTTTAATGGTGCAGTATATACTATTGCATAGATAAATGCTTTGTAATAGTACACACAAAATGTTGAATACAATTATTAAAAAACTACAGGAACCCAATTGCCCAGGATAAGCATAATAGGGTTTTTTAAGGTTGGACCCTCCTTTACATCCTCTGGCCTTGTTTGGTGGTGCCTGGTCCAAGTAATAACCTACTCCTAGAACTATGACGAGGTTAAATCTAAGGACCTCATGAATAGTCATATATAATTCTAGAGTAGGGGCTAGTACTTCAGTAGTACTTTTTTAGTGGTAATAACCCAAAGTGGTGCACGTAAATAATAACCCAAAATAAATGTATACTAAAAGTAAGTCCAGTAAATTGAATAACACATCATAATTGGTAATACTAATAGTGAAAAGTATAATTTTATATCCTATTCAAAAATTTTAAATAAAAACCCTACGAACATGACAAACACAAAAACTAATATGAAAAATGTATTGTCTTGTTGAGCCAACTGTACCGGGCTGGGCCGGGGGTGGGGTGTATTTACATTTCCACTGACACTGTCATAATGAGTCTGTTACCATAATGTCCTCATTATTTCCTATATATCAGTGAAATGTAAAAGCATCATGCAAAAAGTTGCACTTCATACTTTTAGTGTTTACCTTGTTCCGGTACCGGAAGTGAAGGCGAACGGCGACCGTCTTGCACCCGTGCCACCGGCGAATATCCCGGCACTGCTTCGTCGCGATGAAGTGGAGCCAAGACCACTTCCCGGTCGACCAACTCGACCTGTACTAAACGGCGTGTACTTGCCTTTAGAACTGCTGCTTCGAGGGGTGTACATTCTGAAATGTTAAGTTTAAACAAAAAAGTGTACCTGTGAAATTTTGATCAATTTTTAGCAAGTATTTTACATACTTTTCCGTGTTATGATTTTATATTTTTGAGATCGCGCCACCATACACATGTCTTGATCTGACATTCCGAATTGCACATCTGCAAACAGTGTACGCACAGAAAAGTGTGATGTCACAATTTAAACTACACCTCCATGTTTAAACTGTACATGTACACGTTAACTGCAGCAGTGGATACATTTATTTTGGTGTGCAATATATTTTGAAGCATTATAAAGGAAAACATTCAGAGGGTGTGCTGCCACCATCGGCACTTGTGTGGTATTTGAAGTTCCTTCATATCAGGCCTCATTTTTGTACACCGTCAAATTAAAACGAAATTTAAACAAAACAAAAACAATCGGTAATCATTTTATTAGTTACATAACATATACCATTAAATAGTCTCAAGTTCATTTTAATAACTCAATATAACATTATGTCAGTTCTTCTTTTTAAAGGAAACAAAGATGACAAAGAATCCATTATATTAAATCAAACCTTGCTCGGTCAAAACACAATAATAAAACTTGAAGCACATGATGAGGGGGTGGGTTCGTGTTTGTTTCCATAACAACAAGTTAAAAATATGATTACATATTTTCAGTGCTCATAATATGCCCCTAAACAAGGACAGTTCGCCATCAGGTCTTCGATCGATCGACTCTATAATCAAAAATGAGGTCTTTCCGCAATATAATGACAAGTGAAGGGCACTAGAAGCAAATTAAGTTTTAAAAAAAAAGGGAAAAAAAGAGAAAAAAGAGGACAAATTTGCAATGATTGGCAATGATAGACGTCACTAGAAAAACTGGCCTGTTGATATTGGATTGTGTTTCACATCGATTGGACGATGCCTTGGGAGGGAGAGAGCATAGCAGGAGAGATGAGTAAATAAATGGGTGTGGTTAGTTGGGGACGTGATTTTCACTTGCACTGCAAAATGAAGATGTTATACGACAGTTTATGTTTTTAACTCGAGTATGCATCTCACAACCCATAAGGCAATCATAAATCTAACCAGTGTATTTTAATTCCAGATTAGTTTAATCCTCTTTCATGACTCGGTGATGATACTAGTGATGATACTTGTAACTGACCTTTGGTAATTATCAACAAAAAGACATCAGTGAAAACTTATCAAGACAATTATTTTGAAGTCAGTGGTCTTCAAGATGCTGGGAGTGATGAGCCTTCTTAGTTGCCTGATTCTAGTATCTAGTTCAGAGGTTTGCTCCTACAGTGGCGGATGTTGCCCTCCCGATTGGCAATCTTGGGGCAACCTGTGTTATCGCTTGACAGCTTCTTCGACTTGGGAGGCATCTCGATCTGCATGTAGAGATATGGGAGGTCAGATGCTCGCCCCTCGCTCTCTCGAGGAGAGTAATGACTTGTGGCAAATCGGTAAGACAGAAAGCATTTCCTACCTTTGGCTAGCTTGCAATGACATAGACATTGAAGGAGATTGGAGGTGTGAAGGGCATGAGAAAAGTGAGACATTCATAAACTGGGAATATGGAGAGCCAAATGATTACGATAACGAAGACTGTACTTTTATGGAGATATACAAATCTTCTCGTATATATGATGGATCTTGTGTAGGTCCAGCAAAAGCTGTCTGCATTCGTGACCAAGAAAATTCCCAAGCCCGACGAAGACAACCCAACAGCAATTATTGCTTTACTATCGGCAGTGACCAGCGTCCTATCTCCTCCTGCCTTGTAGACCACGTCATTGGAGAGTTTATCACCAAGAGTACGATGGAGTGCGTCTCAGCTTGTACCAAGGAACCAAGATGTCGCTCCTTCAACATCAAACAGACCGATGAGGCTGACAAGAGGCTGTGTCAGCTGAACAACGCAACCAGCTCAGAAGATCCCGCCAAGTTCAAGACAACTGACTCGTCCTGCATGTATTCAGATTGGTAGTTATTTCATACATGACGGCTCCGCTTTACGATCGATTTCTAAACTTTCACTAAATCTTGCACACCATATCATAGCCTATCGTGAAAACGTGACAATGTAGCACTATTTTGTGAGCTAGCTGGTTGACCTTAAAGACCTGATGTTAAGGAAGTCATTCTTGATGGTAACCCAGTGTTGAAAACTGACGGGACTGGTATACTGGTGGTTGAACACTTGAAGAAAACTAATCAACAATAAAACTGGTCAACAACTGGTAAAAAAAAACCTTGATGACAAATTGTGAGGCAACTTGTAAAAAAACTACAGTTGGAAAACTGCATGAAAACTGGTCGGAAACTGTTCATTGAAAAATTGGCCGAAAACAAAATGGTCGAGAACTGATTAGACACTTTGTATTTTTGATTTGTTCCATATTATTTTTTGTTTACTCACCATGTTAAGATTATATTATTAAAACTTGAATATATAGTGTGCACAATCTTTAGTATTTCTTTTTGCAAGTGACATTGGACTATCTATTACACAACTGTTATTTTAAGAAATGAACAGGCATATTCCTCGGATGGGATTCGCGATCACAGGACTCGGGAAATTACTGAGTCTAAAGTGTTTAACATACATCGGCGTATGAGCAAAAAACAAAAAGAATATTCCTATCCCCGATGCAAAAATTAACATCTATTATAATGGCTGCGATATACCCGCTGCTAAAATAGGATTCGAACTGTCTCTAGCTGCCGGGCAATCTCGGTAGTCTATTTAGTAAGACATCTGCTCTAGAATGGCAGGGGTCGTGAGTTCGAATCCATGCAACCCGAGGAATATGCATGTGAATTTTTTTTCACAGGACTCGGGAATGTACTGAGTATACAGTGCTTAACACACATCGGTGTATATGGGCAAACAAAAAACGCACAAATAGTATGGTATTTTAAAGTCGTGATTTCAGTAGCATAGAGTAAGGACTGCTTAAATCAAAAAAAAAAAAAAATCAAACTATTTTTAAATGATCCATAAAATAATATATTGAATCGGGTGGAAAATAATCATGGTTTACACCGTTACTGTTAAATGAATTTGTTTTGTTTTAGATATTGATTTAAAGCAGAGGTCAACCTCAACGCAACCAATATACATGGACGATGAACAAGTATTCGGTCCATATCTGAATGACCGTTTTTCTTTTTTTAGATATAAGCCACTTGTATACACAATCGGATTTTATTTCCCAAACTATCAAGTTTGCACAGGGACCATTTGTCGACTATAGCGGCTGATACAAACTGGTATACTCATGCTCAAAAACATGTGTTCTGTACCAGATTATGTTGGTTACCGGGCAATATCGACCTCTGGTCGACAAAGGGGTCTTGCACAAACTTGGCCTATGATGATTATTCTCTAAAGGATTACAAGGCTACTTTTTATTGTGGTTTGAAGACAAATCATACAAAGACGATTGCCCACGTTACACATACGTGGTTTGTTTGGAATAATGGGAAAAGTTTGTTGATTGTTGCACTGTTCTTAATTTGTGTGATTCAATATATATGAAGAAAAAAATGGTGAAAATTTGGGCTGAGGTCCATCGTCTGAGTCAGGAGAAAATACTAAAATACAAAAGTTCCAACCAAAATTAAAATCGGGGTCTTCATACTATTATTTTCTCGACTTTGACAGTATTTCAGACAAAACTATTTCTATAAATGGAAGATTGGTACTGGTATGAACTTCATAATAAGTGAGCTTTCAGACTGATACTAATAAACAAAATATATATGAATACCAATCCTGTATTCTGCCTTTAAAGAAACAGAGAAAACGAAACGTAAGCTACTGCTGATAAAAATAAATGCACAGAGAATGATAATTGTTACAATCAAGTGATGTTTGGATTTACAGGGTAAAAACCTGGACCAAGATTAATTAAAAGGCTGTAACCATGGTCTAGTAATAATTATGGGTTTAATATAATATCAGTTTGTTAGTAAAGTTAGTGTCTCAATGGAATAATAAATGATACTATGAACTTTAGTATGGGACGTCATCAACTTGAGAGAGGGTTGTGGGTTAGTTCATTCAGGCGTAACCAGAGGGGGAGGGGCGGAGGGCTAGTGCCCCCGCCGCTCAGAACCCTTGCCCGCCCTTCCCTCTCTTGCCCCCCCCCCAAAAAAAAATGAGATCGAAAAAATAGTGCCCCCAATCAGAACCCTAGCCCCAACCCTCTTGCTCCCCCAAACGAGATCGAAAAAATGCACAAAATGGCTGGTTTTGGATTTAATAGCCCCCCCCCAAAAAAAAAAAAAATACATATAAATATATATATATTTATACATATATTAATAAATAAAAATAAAAATAAAAAATATTAAAATAATAAGAATAAAATAAAACATAAAATAATAATGATAATAATAATAATGTCTCCACTTGCCCCTCCAAATGAAAATGTCTGGTTACGCAACTAGGCTTATTGTTAATTGCAGCTTCTTAATTACATTACATTTTAGAAGCGCCCGTGTAATGTGGTTCATAATTAGCACAATGGGGATTTTGATTTGATCCAGCGAGCGATAATACTTTTAGCATGAGATAATTTTGCGTCCTTTGTTCGAACAAACAGTAGTCACTCACCGCGCTCTATAAAGTGTTAAATTTAAATATACTAAATTTAATTTAACGAAGCAAAAGGTCACTCTATAAAAATATCTTGTACATCAGCAAAGGTACAGGGTCCATGATCTGGGTTGATCTCAAACCCCTGCGTAGCACACAAACAACCACAAACAACAGACGCCTGCAGAATCCCGCACAAGCACTCTTGAAATCACACACAAAATACCGTGTCATTGGTGAGTTTCTATTCACTTCCTTTTGACCAATGTTGTACCATGGAGGAAGAAAATCCTATTTTCTTCATCCATGATTGTAAGTACTCAGCACAATGCATATTGCGGCAGAATAATTAAGATCAAAGTATGAATTAGAAATAATCTTTCTTTTATTACAAGCCTTATAGTTCCAAAACACGCACATTTTCCACACATTGTTCTATAGTCATTTCAGATACATATTGCATTGAACTAGGCCATGTTTCCCAAAAAAAACCAAAACTACATTTTCATAATACTTGGTATAAAAGATATCATAACAATAAGAAAGCCGTTTCTATAATCATTGCCATGGTTTCAACGATGAAGTAAACATACTTAAAGGGCCTATATGAAATAGGATTTCTTCTTTTACTTGAAACAACTCTACACTACAAAAACTGGGGTGTTTAATTAATTCTCTTGGTATCTATTTGTGACAACACCGGCATGGTGTTAGTTATCCCCATTGCTTTATCGTTGGTAAAATTAACACCATGTCGGTGTTGTCACATGTAGATACCAAGAGAATCAATTTAACACCCCAGTTTTTGCAGTGTACATTCATTGTGATCAAATAATTTCACATTTTGATTGTCAAATTTGGGGTGTTTTGACACTTTATTTTGGATTTTGTGTTTTATGCAAATTGAATTTTGCATATTTATTAGCAAATGTGTGATGTCATCGAAGGCAAAAATGCAACATCATGGTTGGTTTGTGCACAAAAAATTACAGATTTTTTTGTCTGTTTTTCAAATGGCAACTCCACTAATATTTGGTTGTTGTCTTATTGATGGGTGTTTAAACTTGTCAATACGTATTTTGGGGTGACCGCTGTTTTCTTTTGCACAATTTGGGATTTTGATTTTGTACATTTTTAATGCTGCTGTGAGACTTTGTTCCTGTTATGAGTCACACAACAGAGCCCTCATAAGTCCAATTTAAAACAGGTCATTTTTGAAAATTCAATTAGTACATTAAACCTTTATTTTAGTACAAAAACTGTTTTTCATTTTCCTTAAAAAAAAAATGTATTGAAAAAAAAAGTTCTTTATAGGCCCTTTATATGCTTATAGTTCTATTGATTTTCCCCCATATAGACCTTTCTTTTGCAACGTCACAGCCCGAGTTTTTGCCAACCAAAATGGAGAAACTACGGGGAGCCATCAATGCAAAGCAAACACAGATAATCACAATTTGCAAAAATGTTAAATAAAAATAAACAAATTGTTTATAATCTGTTGGAAACAAACCACCCAATAATGTGATGTATTTTCCTCAAACAGAAAGGTTGCAATAATGTTGAATTTTGTCACAACGTCTATCATCAAGACTTAAATGTTTTGCTACGTTTGGCTGTCCATGATGCCAACCAGCGCGGTTTGTTTATCAAAAATAAAAAGGTTTATCGTGCGTGTCGGGTACTTGGCCTTGTGCCAAACCAAGGTATAGAATCATGGGCGGATCCAGAAATATTTTAAAGGGGTGGCTAAGAATCAAGAACGATTTTCAGATACTACGAATTACAATGAAATAATCAAAGGGTGTGAAAAAAGCAACTTACATAATCAAGCCCTTGCGGCGTGGGGTCCGAGGCCCGCTCAAAAGTATTGATTCTAGATGATCTTTGGTGCAATCTCAGGCGATTTTAGGCCACTTTCCCCACGATTTTGAGCAACTTTTTTTGAAGGAAATGAATATTCCATTTGATTTTTACCTTTGCGGTCTAATAAAGTTTATTAACTACTCACATTTCCATCTTGCAAAATAAGGAAGCTACATGTCTCTGCAGGACACGATTGGTTGCTTGTGGCATACACACCATCTAAAAAATAGACCACTTCATTCATTTATAGCTTCAGGGAATTTGTGGGCTCAAGCAAATTTAGAGATGCAACTGGTTTAAAAAAACCCACACCCACTAAACGGCCATGGTCATACCGGTCGTACCACTTCCAATACGGGCCTGACAGTGATGAGTGGGATATTAGGCGAAACGGGGGTGGGGGATATCTTACCGTTTGTATCTGATTCTCTCCCCCTCCCCCTCCCTCCTTCCATCTCTCTATTTATTTCCTTTTATTTTCCTAATGAAAATAACAACTGAAAATGATCGATTCTAATATCCGAACCCGAGAGGGCGTTGTTGACTGACAAGTCGATCAGATACACTTCCCAATCTCACTGCATCGGTGAGTTTGTATTAATATAGGGAGAAATTTCAGGAATTCGAATGATTCATCAGTCATTATTTATTGCTCAGAAGCAGAATTTGGCCATGAATAAATATCAATTAACCCTTTAAAAAGAATTTATTTCAGTGTGTGTGGTCATCACCATACGCCTGAAAGCTAATTATAGTCGATTTTATTGAAATACACAAGTTTTCTGGTAACATCTCTGAGATGTAATACAAAACAGAAATAATGTTTTGTTTTATAGGATGTTAATAGTATAATGTTAACATGGGAAACATTGGAAAATGCTCATTCCGGATATAACCTTAACTTTGACCTTTTCGGTTGAGTAGAAGTACATAGGTCAAATATAATTTCTTTCTCCACCATAGTCACTGTGATCACCTTCAAAAGGTACAACTGAGGGCGCACTTCTGAAAGTGTGGCCATGTGGCTGATACTAGCGGCTTCTGCAGCAGTGGTTGCTGTAATCCTGTTTTTTGTAATCATCGAATATGCCCGTCTCGATATCAGAGGGAAATATGTCTGCATCACGGGATGCGACACAGGATTTGGGAATCTCCTTGCCCGCAGTCTGGACAAACACAGGGGCTGTCACGTGATTGCGGCCTGCCTGACAGGGGAAGGCATGACGAAACTGAAGAGTGTGACGTCAACAAGGCTCACCGCAATACAACTTAATGTAAAGAGCAGCGAGAGTATCCGAAAAGCACGTGATCAAATACAAGATATTATACCGACTGGTGAAGGTGAGGTTCACATTACACGTAATCTGTTGACCATTGAGGCCAATGGCACAATTATTATAAAAGAGGTTCACCTTAAACAAAAACTTCATACATTTACATATCCTCTCAAATCACACACAAACACATAATCAAAATTTACAAAATGATATATTATTTGAGGGTTATCTCATGGATTGCAATATTTCAAAATATGCGAAGATCCCATCCAACAGATGAACATTGCGAGTTACCTTTTATACTGTTACCTTGCTATGGGGTCAGTCACTTCATATGAAATATAATAATGAGGTTCATCACCTCATGGCCTGCATTATGGCATAAAGGTCATGACATCACACCAAATGAGGTCAATAACACCTTTTGCAATAGTGAATGAGGTTCATCACCTCACATACTGCACTGTTGAATGAGGCTCAGCACCTCACCACCACATTGAACTGTACTTCATTTAGGCCCAGCCTATTAAATGAGGTTCATTATAGTTACTGCACTACTGAATAAGTTGCCTTACAATTTGCACTTGTTTAGTAAATCAATGTTCATACATTGACAAACGTTTTTGTAATTGCAGTTAATTTATATATTATGACAACTGACCATTATGATTTCAGGGTTGTGGGGTTTGGTCAACAATGCCGGTATTATCTGCCCTATGGGACCCTTTCATTGGTTGACCAGAGATGACCTCACTAATGTACTCAATGTGAATCTACTCGGAGCCATTGAGGTAACCAACATGATGTATCCACTACTACGGACAGCCAAGGGGCGAGTAGTCAACGTGTCCAGTGCAGTCGCCCTCTTCCCAACTGCTGGAACCATTTATTCGGTGTCAAAAGCTGGAATCGAGGCCTTCTCGGACAATATTAGGTTAAATTCACCCTTCTTTATACAAACATATTTAAACATGAACACTTCAATGGATGTGAAAAATTATATCTTTTCTTATTGTCTAGTTCAAGAAAAAAATATCTTGAAACTACTTTCTAAATGTAAATGAGTGAAAAACACTCGTTTTGTCCTCCATACCACTCTTGCAAAGAGCCGTATGGCGAACAACTCTTTTTATCGTGAAAGACGAGTATTTTCAACTTAATTCTCAGTCAAGTTCGCTCCAATTTCAATCCAACAGCGTGATGCACAGTGAGTTTCACTCTCAAAAGAGCCAAACTGACACCACTCGGGCGAGACAGTGAAATGTTCTCTATATAAAATATCAATCTAGAATGAAACTCACGTTTTCGAGTGAACGGCGTGGCCTGACCGATTGATTGTTCTGTTCTTTTATCTTCAGGATGAACGCATATCCATTTAGGTCTAGAGAATTCGAAGAAAGATTGAGATCAGATACACTGCTATAACCAGTGATTTTAGGTTTAAAAAGCCTGTGTACTCATTAAAAAAATATTAAATAATTACAGGTTTTTCCCATCAAAGTAGACAAGGTTTATTTCAAGAATGATTTGATATTTCTAGGTGTTCAATGAAGGCATCAGACGTGTCAGTACATATCATCGAACCCGGTGCATTTCAAGGTACATTTTCAGATGTGGATGCAATGAAGGGGAGGATGAATACAGTATGGGAGAGACTCCCGCAGTCAGAGAAAGATGACATCGGTGGTGACATTACACTAGAAGCAAGTAAGTTCATCACTCCCATCTCATACAAAATCGTAACAAATAAATCAACAAATAAAAACAACAACAATACAATAATTATAACAATGTATAGTCATATATGGCAAGGCGCATCCGAACCATTCTTGTAAACACTACGATTTTTTTAAAACGTAGGCTAACAAAAGTTGTGTCTCAAATTGTGCGCAAAATGTTTCATTTAAGTGAGGGCAAACAAACGGAGTTTTTTTTTACAATAAAAGGAAGAGGATTTCTGAAAAGTTAGGGATACGTATCAGCAGAGAAAGAATAATGGTAGCAGGAAATATGTAACAAAAAAAGATTAATAGGCCTATAATGTAATTTGTAAATCAAAAGTGAAGTAGAATGTTGTGTGGTGGCTATAACTTGCTAGATTCCAGATCCCCCCCCGCACAGTAGCGGCAGATTTATTCTGTTTAGTTTTACATAAGATACGCATTTAGAAGGACAGCATCAGCGGCTAAGCTGTTGTGTGAATGCATGATGGACTCTTTTGAACGGTTGAACAGCATAACTTAAGGCTGAAAACTGAAGACGATCAGAGCATTCTGATCCAAACGTCGAGTTGATTCACCACGGTTTGTTTTCAGAACAACCAACCACTATACTTTTAAGAGAGATTTATCATAGATGGTGTTACTGCAAACCTTAATAGATTTTATTTTCACAATGCAAAGTTTCAACCTTCTTCATTTAATTTTTCTTTGCAGTGCAACTTCTCGTTTCCGACGCCTTGCGCATGTCGTCACCAAACCTGACTACAGTCACTGACGCCATGGAACACGCGCTTAGTGCTCGGTTTCCGTGGAGACGTTATCTACCCGGTTTAGACGCCAAGTTCTTCTACAAGCCAATGTCTTTACTTCCTGCCTTCATAGCAGACAACATCTATAACTTAATGTTTACAAAGATAATAGAAACTAAGAAGAAAACTGTAATCAAAGAACGTGAGAAACAAAAAACAACATGAATTACTACAATACTGACTATAGGCCTATACAACATTTATCTTTCCAGATACCATTGTAAAATTTCTTGCTTCTTTCGCAATGGGAGACTTTGGAACGATAGGGGGCAGCAGACTTACCATGTATAAATTGTCATTGTTTACGTAGTTACAAGCATGCACTTATTTCCGAGAACAATGGATATACCAGGTAAAACAGAAAACACAAATTTGAGGAAATTTGTTAAACTTCATGAGTTCCAGTGAAGAGGCCAGATTTAAAGGAAAGGGCGTAGCCATCTTAGAACATGTGACCTTCTTCATGTAGTGACTCCTGCTTTTCTTAAAGTCTTGGTGTTTTTAGTTCAGGAACATTCTTAAAAGAGTTATGTTATGATTACATCTTCAACCATTGTACTATATTTTTGAAAAACCCAAATGATTTTCGTTTGTGACCACAGATCATCTTTAAAAAACGTACACTGCAAATGGCAAATTGACAACATGCAAATCTTTCTAAAACAGCTACCAACAAACGCAGAGAAGAACAAAGAGTATTCTACGAAGTATTGCTGAACTGAAAATACCATTCCGTTTAAAAGGAATACGAAATAGCAAAAGACCCTTAACCCCAGCCCCCGCCAAATCAAATAAGTGAAATAAATAACGTAACATTGCTAATATGACATTCTCGTTAACGATGACCACTATGAGAATACGAACAAAAGACTTATAATTAATACGGTGATCAATTTTTACGAACAAACAATTAAAAAAAAGAGTTGCCATGGCAAAGTCAGTACGCCGGAAATCTCAATGACCGTTTTCTCTACGAACTACTCAAGTGTTTGAAATCAGATACACGGAGGGGCTGTGAAATTTGACGCTTACAAAACGTACGTGTACCCGCTAGATTCTAACTTGTTTAACAAAAACGTCTTTATCTGGAGACAAGGAGGCAACGGAAAATAAGGCTACAAATAGCAGATAAAATATAGGCGAAAATCACGTGTGCAGAATTATAATTCAAAGGGCGAAGACATTAACTTATAAAAGGTGACAAAGAATGATGTAGATGGGGAACACAATCAAATCAATACTTTAAAAAGGCACATTGAAAGGAAAAACATTAACTCGAATCGAAACAACATTTTGTAGAAATACAAGTCACTTTTCGTCACTTTGGCGAAGTTTCTTTGGAACTCACTTGTTGCTTATCAATGATCTAGACATAAATAGCTAAAAGGACCGCCCACTTCGTAATTTAATCACTGTAAGGAAAAAAGACAGAGCCCCAGTGTGTCGATTGGTTGAACAAAAGAGGCAAATTATTTAAACGTAATGGGATTATTACTACAAAAGTTATTAATCAATGTTTTGTTCAATCGCATGTAAACAATTCCGATTATTAACTGCGGTTTGCACCAAGCATTGTTGCTACCCCCAGCTGGGGTTATAATGGGGGTATACTCTTGAATTTGGAATATAACAGCCAGTCAATTATCGAAGCATTAATAATGAGATACAATCAAATTACAAAAGACTGAAGTGTTACCATGGCAAAATTTCATGTAATATCATAACTCCCTCTTTTAAGCCAAGGACACGATTTCTTCACGCTTTACGCAATGAATATTTACAGAATATAAGCTCAAGTGTTTTAATAGACCGATTGCGCGACAATGTTTACATGCAGTCACGTGACCCCCTATCGGGTATGACGTCATACAGCTGATGAAAAAATACGTGTAAAAGCATAGGCCGTGACACAGAGTGAGTTCGAAAACAGTCAATTTTACTTTTGTTAAGTGATAAATTAGTTAATCAGCCCCTTTATTTAAAGTAATACGTTGTGGCATTAATTTAAATCACATCTCTGTTTCATAATTTAACAGGATTCTACTAAAAAGAGGTTTTTTAGCCATGCACTACCGGCGTCGGACGACTATTATGTAGCCATCCGTGTGTTATTTGTTTGTAATGTTGGCCTAAATCACTGTAAAAAAGGGTAAAGAACGTTGGAAAAGTGAGCATTAATACCTAGCCTTGCAGAATTTCAAATCGGCAAAGGAATCACACAGTTTTGGAAAGCAATTTCTTTGGAGGATTTCAGCTTCAAAACTTTGAAATTTTTGTGTTGAAAAGTATGTGGTGATCGCGGTCATGTAGCCAACGTTCCGTTGCGCGCTGTACACATCGTGCACATTTATACGGTACTTTTACAATTTTCAAGACTTGCTGGAACTATCCTTACTGGCTTTATTCAGCCACTTGAAGGTCTCTGGTACAAACTCTGGAATACCTTTCACAGATTTCGAGCAAAAACAGCCCCGATCGAATAAACTAAATGCATTAATCATCGTGTACCGTACCACCCTTTCCTATGAATGATTACGTGTGTGTTTACATTTTATACCCAACAGGGGTCACGTGACGTAGGTCGCGCAATCGGTCTATTATGATAAAACTACTTCAAAATGGCTGTTAAATTTGCCACACTAACGGAAAACAAACAAGACTTTAAATCTTTATACACCCACCACATACCTAGCCTATTTCTATACGTTTTGACGATGGGGAAAAATGGAACCATGTATAGATGGAACATTCAGTAACATTAAACGTTTAACACTAATAGGGGGATGGCAACACGAACCAAAAATGTATGGTTTACAATGGGAACCAGACTATTCACCATATGGCGTAGTTCAAGTTGAAATTGGTTGTTAATTAAGGACCTATAACGAGGTATAATAAAACCCAAATCAAGGTCAATAATGATTTATATTGACTACCAGGCAGACAGTTCGTCACAATGACGCAGCTCTGTAGTCGAACATGTCCTTTGAGGAAAAACGCAGAGTCCTATATCGATTACAGTTCCATTGTGTCGATTGGCTATGAAAAAGTGACGATAGACTGCCATTCCTGTGATGAGAGATAGATTATCTTGTGATACTTCAACGGCTAACAGTCTTAACTAATAAACAGTCACTATTTCAAGGACATTCCCAATTATAACGTATCACTTTCAATATGTCATTGCTAAAGTGGCGAGCCTTCGGGTTTCACTGATTCTAATATCTATAGTAGATTCAGTATGGTGGCCATATATTGAATTTTCCTAATTTCTTTTTATTGTAAGAAAAATAGCAGCCCATAAAATTGGATCCAGTTCTTTTCATCAGAATAAAGCAGAGCTTCAATTAGCAAAGCCTTCTATACATCACGTTGAAAGTCCTTCGCCTCGATCGTTTCAAGGGTGTAGATCCATCTCGACTCAAAACCGACTCGACGCACGCCATCTCGACTCGAAACTATCTCGACTCAAAACCGTCACCAACTCGACTCAAAACCATCTCGACACAAAAACCATCTCGACGCATATTAAAGAATTAAAAATAAGACAAGTCCGAAAAAAAATAGACCAAATAGTTATTTTCAACTCGGTACTTAATGTAGTTTTTTTTTTGTATCTTGAAGGACGATGTGTTGTCTTGGGATACCATGACGGTCAAGTCTTGAAGGAACGGTGCGATGTCCCAACTTTTTTTATTGGAAAACAGGACCTGAAAGAAACTGCCCACGCATATTTTTTTGCAAATGCAAACTAATATAACGATATACTGTACTTTTAACGCAGATTTGTGGATTTGAAGATGGTAAAATGTTCTGTTTTTGACCAGTAAACTAGATTGATAAGTTACAAAAGATATTTTAAGAGAAAATATGCAGCGAAAGTAAAGTTTAATGTAATGTCAAATTAAATTGCTTAATAGTTCGTTAAAAATTTTTGTCATCATTATTGGCCAATGCCTACTTGAGAATTATTAACCTCATTTTAGTATAGGTTTCAATTTGAAATTAAGCCCATTGAAGTTGTCTATATTGTAAACAATTGGGTGACTCTTCCAACCCATTGTCATAGTGGTACCTGGGCATGATAGTAATCCTAAGAAACGTGCCGCATCGTTAATCATTCAACCTGCTGGTATATAATCTCCTTGTCGGTAAACTTGCGTAGAGCCTTAATGCGGTTAGGCTTGATGAACATGTTTCTCCACTCTTCTCTGTATCAGGAGTGGACTCAAACTTAATTGTCTTTATTCGTTCCATTTATTCAATTCAATTCAATTCAATACCTCGGGGGTAGAGAATGCAGGTATAAAATTGGGCGTTTATAGAAAGCCGATCGTTAGTAAGTAAAATTCTTTCAATATCATTTTTTTCTGAAAAGTGGAAGGGGATCTGGAATGACTAAACAACATTTAAGGGAACAATTTAAATGATACAATTGTACTTTTGGCAGCCATGGTCAGCGTAAATTTAACCGGTTTATTTCACAAAAATTTCCTCGACATTTCGGATTTATTCATTTGAAGTAATGTTAATAACGATTACAAAATTTATATTGAAATTTGTAACAACGTCTTCATAGACGACAACACATTTTGAACTGAAATTAACAGCGCCATCATTATAACAATCATCATAAGTGCGTTGGTATTGGTAATGCGTTGAGTTGGTATTGCTAATGCGTCGAGTCGGTTTTGAGTCGAGATGGATTTGAGTCGACTTGACTTTAGTCGAGTCGGTTTTGCGTCGAGATGGTTTTGAGTCGAGATGGATTTGAGTCGAGATGGATTTGAGTCGAGATGGATTTGAGTCGAGATGACTGCACACCGTTTCAAGACATCACTATTATTTAGCCTAGAAGAAAACAAATAAGAACCTCATAAAAAAAAACATTTAAAAAATGAGGTTATTATTGGCGGAACACTTATTGGCGACAACAACGGAGGAAGAAATCTTTCTCAGTGGTGCAACCAAATTAGCTAATTGAGATTCAACCACATAACATCAAGCCATCGTTGATGCAGAATATTGGGCTCTTACACTTAGATATTAGTGGAACAAAGGAAGGCACCTTAAATGGGTGGTAAAATTAAGATGTATCAAGGATCCACAGGTGTACACCCTGGGGTGATGAGGAGGGGATGCGTGGTACATGTGAATCTATTGGATTACCCCAACCTTTTTAACGCGGGTGCCTTGAAAAAACGATTTTTTTCAAGAAATTCAAATCGGCAGTGCAAACGAACATGATTTAAAGAAACGACACCACCACTTCGTTGATGCATTCCAAACATCAAAGAATCAAAGTTTAACATCTTCTTGAAAACTGGTGTATTTTCGTCCGCATGTACAACACTTCCTTCCTTTTGTTTTAAATGTTAATGTCATTTATTGTTTTATGGTTTATTACTTTTTTAAATACAGGGCCCTCAAGGAAAGCAGTGTTTAACTGAGGAGGCCACCCTGTTTGAATAAGACTGCAAATAAATAAATAGATTCTGTCATCCAACACCAATGCCTTCAACTTGGTACACGCTATACAGATGGGACTTTACATCCCTTTCACTCCTTAGAAGCCGCAGATTAATTAAAAATCAGCTATACCGCAATCCCAGTTTCCGACAATACTGTTTCCGTTACTGCAAGGATCTGTTATTTCTGTCACCAGGTTGATCTTGCACAGTGCGAACGTATCGGAGGGTAACAAACTCGCCTTTAATTACACACAGGAAGGTGGGGTTTCCACACGTCAGCAAAAAATACTTCTTTTAAATTAAACATGAAAAACGCCTTCTGTTTGTACAAAGACATTAAATGGGTTACGAAAGAAAAGAATAAGTATGAAAACGATATTGACACACTGAACAGTCCATACACTTTTGAGACGTTGTTGCCAGTCGTTGTTTACCTCGATAAAAACAAAGTGACAGTTGCTATGGTAATCACTGGTTGATAAACACGGACCCAATCACAATTCTCGACAAAGGGATCTTCTATTTTTTGTTTAACTCTGTGATGTTGGGGAAAATGGACGAACCCTATACAGGCAAAGCAGCTTCTAATATCTTGTCCAACGCACCATAACTGCCATTCGTGATATCCCACTGGTGACTCACGTATCATGCAAGTGTAGTCCTGTGATAATACACTAGGCCCTACCACGATTTTAACAAAATAAATATTCACAAAGCAAACACTTTCAAGATGTCATTGCTGGGAGTGATGGGTCTTCTTGGATCACTGATTCTAGTATCTAGCTCAGAGGTTTGCTCCTCTAGTGTCGGATGTTGCCCTCCTGAGTGGCAATCTTGGGGTAACTCGTGTTATCGCCTCACCCCTTACGGATTGCCCTGGGAGTCTTCTCGATCAGCCTGCTGGGACATGGGAGGCCAGATGCTTGCCCCTCGCTCGGTTCAAGAAAACGATTTACTTGTAAGCATGAGACCAAGTCGGTTGGAGCGTTATGGTTGGGTACATTTGTGGGTGGCTTGCAATGATATTGAGAAAGAAGGGGACTGGAAGTGTGAGGAACGTGGTGAGATGAATGGCGCAGAATACTTTAACATGTTTAGTGGAGAGCCGAACGGGGGCAGAGGAGAGAACTGTCTTGTTATGCGGTATTGGAAAGATGGAAATACATTGAGAGATGGTGGAATGTGGCATGACGTAGCGTGTTCTGACCGTCTGAAACATTACCATGCTGTTTGCGTTCTTCGTCCCAAGCTACCCCGCACCTACTGTTTACCTATCGGCGGTGACCGGCGTCTTATCACCTCCTGCCTTGTAGACCACGTCATTGGAGAGTTTATCACCCAGAATACGATGGAGTGCGTCTCTGCTTGTACCAAGGAACCAAGATGTCGCTCCTTCAACATCAAACAGACCGATGAAGCTGATAAGAGGCTGTGTCAGCTGAACAACGCAACCAGCTCAGAAGACCCCGCCAAGTTCAAGACGACTGAGTCGTCCTGCATGTATTCAGATTTTGGGAACCGAGTATGATTTACAAAATGACTTTCAATAACTACGTTCAAAAATGCCAGAACACACATAATTATTACGCTGAGCTGATGTTCACATGAATTGTGGGATATCCACCGAAGAACATTTCAACAAGACTTAGTTTATCAGTCAAGTGTTTAAGACTTTCGTAGTAGTTTTCTGTGTATTCTTGATTAACAGAACGTATGTCACCATTGGTAAGTTCTTAAATTTAATATCTGTTATTTTCAAATCATTACTAGTTTATGAGCACCGTGTTGCACCATCTGAGTTTAGTATTAATGATTAACGTATAGCTGCTTAGCTTTGGAGGGGTGGGGCAGGGTTAAAATATGAATCGCTGAAAGCAAAAATCCCTTTCTGTCAGTGAGTGACACGTCATTTCATCGTAGACCACAAACATTTTAAAAGAGTTTGGATGTAACGATTATCAACAAGCAACAGGAAATTCATTGAGGTAGATTTGTTATTGTAAAAATGAAAACTTCTGTCATATTTTAAGAACGCCTTTTGACGGCGTATCACAGTGCAATTTACATGTGCGTAACTTAAACAAAATAATCGTTCAACAAACAACATGTATTGTTGTCTTAACTTAATCACTGGAACAAAACACTTTATTTGGGATAACAATTAAATGTCAAAATGATTCAAATAACAAATGGGATGGTTTTCTCCGGATCTAAATGAACGTTGAAACGATATGTAATTCGACTTCGGCAATCAAATCAAGAAAGTGTGATTTGTGGGTGCTTCTAGTGTTGTTTCCTAGAAAATAAATAAATAAATGTATACAAAAAATATCAAGCTAGGTGGGAACATTTGGGACGAACGCCTGGTTTCAGGCTAAAACATCGTAAACGAGCTCTTCAGATCATAAATATTAAGAACATTTTCAATTATTTATGCAAGGGGTTTCCTTTGTTTATTATTGTTTAAATATTTGCTTTATAATTCCCCCACTGTTTACGGCAGCATCCACGAGCATTCCCATTCAGGCAGAACACGTTGCTGCGTATTCGTTATCAATGACCGCAAGAATCAGTCACGGGTGTTCACGTCGGTAATTATATCAACAGACATAAATAAATTATAAATTCAAAGACGGGGGGGGGGGCTGTTGCAATGTTTTTGCTTCGTTAACAAAGAAGTCCATATCGGCGAACGACACGTAATCATTGTATCTTGCACAGAGAAACTCGTGCTATAGATACATTGAAAATTACCATTTTATTTTGGAGTCCCTTAAACATTTTTTTACATATACCTGCAATGCCCCAATATATTGTCAACAGGTAATGTTCACGAAATGTGAAAAATTTAGCGAGGCCTGTTTATGATTACATAAATAATTGTTAAACATTTTGAAAGGTATCATACATTATTGTTTTTTTAGAAGAACAAACTCAGTCAAATTCTTTCTTTAATGTAAAAATAATTACACCCTGCAACTACACATACGAAACTTTCAACGGTTACGTTTTTCTAGAAAACATATAATAACATGTGCGTTTTGTCATACAAAATTATGAACGTTTGCTTCTTTTTTTTTTTGATAAAAATGACAGTCGTGACCTTTTTCTTTACAGTACATCTAATCCCAATACATTGTTGACAGAAATAATGTTCATTGCTGACAATGTTCCACAGAAAAGAAGGAAATTCCTCCATGCTTTACAGTAACTGATATGCTTTTAGACACTTTTTTTATGTGTAACTTATCATGACATTGTTCCTTGACAAGCTTTTTAGGAGTTATAAATTTCCTTGAATGAGAAACTGCACATTTTATTGTACTGTTGCAAATATTATATTTAGACGCATTTTAGATTTCTCAATTATAAAAAAAAAATCATCAAATAGCGTAAAACAAAAACCAACAACACTGGAACAACGGGTAAAAAACCCCCACAAATAACAATGAAACTGTTTCGAATAAACACTTATCACACTCTGTTTTGATACATCAGCTCATTTTGAGACACTGTGATATAAATTATCAATACAACTTAAAAAAATAACTGATTTTCGATTATTTGGTTTTAGACAAGACGTTAATTTGGTGTTTTGCACGTAAAGTGCAGATTGGAAACTTTGTGTTCGAATTAAATTGTTATTTGGTTGCTTACATATATTGATTGCTAATTTAAAAAGTTAATTTGCTGTAAGTTTAAAACATTATAAATGCGCTCTGTATATTACTTTACTTTTATTATTATAAACACCCCAATCATATCATTGTCTGAGATGCGATATGAAAAAGGCTTAATTATTGCTGCCAGGATACTAGATTAATATCCATAAACTGGAAAACCTTTCATAATTTCTAGCCATACCCAAGTCTTTCTTTGTAAAATCAAGAAGAGAGATTGTGAGCTTTGTAATTTTTGTCATGAAACGACTGATTACATGTGTGCATTGTTTCGATTGGTGACAATTGTGAAGCATCTGGAAGGAAATGGGAAAAGAAAAAATGTATCCCTCTTTGCGTAAAAGATCTTCTTCTTGGGGGAGGGCACATCTTTTTTGATGACAGTTTCATGACTTTTGCCCTTCCCTGGACAGCCCCTGGCTGTAAACTGTATATTGTCCGAAGAATTAAAATAAATAAAATAAAAATAATATAGCTACACTCTAAAAACCAAAGTGTTAAATCAACACTTAAAGCCGCAGCTCAACATTGGTAGAAAACTTGCCTTGAAATATTTCTTTCTGAAGTGTTATGGTTTTTAAGTAATAAATGAAATGAGATCCAAAATTAGTTTTCGTCTCAGTGAGACGAAAACTCTGCCTATAGGAATGCGTACAAAAATGCTGAATGCATTTTTACCGTTTTCTTGCGAACGAAACAACGAAATGATAGCTGACATTTTCACAGGTTGGTTTTATTACAAAATATCTTGATTTGTGCAAAGAATGGAAGCATTTACAGTCAGTTTGCTGATGTTGATCTGGGGCTTTAAAGAGCTCGGTCAGTGGCAACACTTTGACAAGTTAATGTAACCCAATTGAAGAGTTGAATTTAGACTATTAAAAGTTAAATCTACATGTAGCTATAAATTATTTGGTTATGAAGAAGTGTAAGCATATTAATCACTGTAAATATTTAATTTTAGTACTATTGTTTGATTGTTGATTTTGTTGGTAATATTATTGAATAAAAGGGGGAAAAGAATTAGCTCAGTGAAATTGTATGAATTGCAATTTGTTTTATATACTTTATTTTCAAATTCGATTAGGCAGAAAACGTTGCTGATGGGTAGCGTTTTTACTAGCTGCAAGGTCTTCTGTCACTATGTTGCTGTTGTTGATTGTTTGATTGTTTGTTGTTGTTGTTTTTTGCTTTTGCTTCGTTAACAGTATACGAAGAATAGATATGCCGCTTTTCGTATATCACATAACAACAAAATCCCTATTATATATTACAGCGCACAATACATAACAAAGTTTATCTTTGCAGATGCTTTGAAAATGAGCAGTTGGGATTCCCTTACATCTTGACATGACTACTGTTACCAATGTACAACAACGGTACATCCAAGCCCCAATGAAAATACAGACAAAGCTTGCCTACGAAATAATTCCTCTCAGTGGGAAGGAGTCGGCGAGAATTGTCTGTGACTGCATATTCGGCATCCAACAACCTCGATCATGGGGAAACTGACACTAGCAACGTTTAAGTGTGCAATGAACACTTTTCACACAGAATTCACCGTGATATATCGTCACATGTGTTTGGTTCGCGAAGAAGGAGGAGGGCGTCTCGAAAACCCCTTTGTATCATCTTTTCCTTTCAAAAAGAAATCTTGAATCAATCATCTTTCTCCAGTTAACCCCTTACTCAAAGAAATGTTTGGGTTCTACGAACAAAGACCAAATAATTGTGTGTTTCACATCCCCTCACGCTCACACAAACACTACAAATAAATGTGTCAAGAAAAAATAGAAAGTTTGCTCCCAACAATCTGAACAACAACGCATCCAAATCGACCTTCATTTTTACACCTGTAAACTGCGTTGACTGAAGTCATAAACTTGGAAAGTCAGATATACGTCTGGAAATATGATGGGGTCTAAACTTAAATGTCAGAGGTTGTATTCTGTATTTATGAGGGCGAAATACATTCCAGAATTTACTCTTTACAATACAACGACCCACGATAAATACTTCACTCATATCAAATGGATGACTCGCTTGTTGGCAATGGGCCTATCTGCATCACCGTCGTAGACTGAAATCTAGCATTACAACACACCAATACAAAGATACCTGACTGATGGCATAATAGATAAACTTGAAGAATTTATTATTTCGCCACAACTGCGCTGGGCGCGATAACTTGACGAGAAAAGCACAACCCGCTGGCTGTCTGACTTGGAAGAGACCTGGGGGTACAGTCTGGTATAAGTATAAGCCTACTCGTTGACCAACCTCACTGCATTTCAATAATAATATCATGTCGATTGCACAGTGAGTCCTAAACGATCTTACCAGTTATCAACTCGGTTAGTCTTGACGACAGCATATATTCATCGGTGGGGTACGGGAGGCTTTTTTTCTAAGATGATGGAAGTGATGCAGCCACCAACTCCTGAGAGGTACATTGAGCGGGATGATAATGAAGGAGATAGCGGCCACCGTATGGAAGTAGATGAAGACGAATATGAAGAAGTTGGTAGAGCTTTAATCAGGTAATTTATGATATTATTGTTGATATTGGTAATAGGTGTTATTTGTTATTTTATTTATGAATTTATTTTTAGGGGGGGGGTATTCTTCAAGGGCTCTCCAAGGTCAAACTAAGTTTTGTGATGCACTATTTTTCCAAAGGTCCTTATGAAAGCGGAACAAAAAACAAGTCTCTAGCCTCACGTTAAAATGGTGTAAAATGTCACTTTATTTAATCTTTCAGAGCGAAACTTAAAACATGACGTCATTGGTTAGTAACAACAAATAGGTATGTACATTCCAAAGTGGAATGTTTGCGTCAGTCAAAAGGTCAAATTCAATGCTTTTTTGATTGAATATCATCAAAATTCAGGAATGAACTTATAATTTCCCGTCCAAAAATGTACAGACCAATAATAGTATTTGAAAAGTGAAGTCGTTGGATGTTTTAGGATGTTGACAAAATTCGAACTTGAAGGGTATCAAATACAATGGCATTTTACTACGTTTTAACGTAAGGTTAGAGACTTGTTAATTTCCCCTTAGCAAGGACTATCTATTGGAAAATAGTACATCACAAAACTGAATACGACCTTGGTGCCCCTCTTTAACTTTTTAAATTTCGAACGATATTTAACATCTTTTATATATATATATCTATAAAAAAAACCTCATTATTGATTCACTCGACAGGTAACATACATTAATGGTAATCACATGAAATGCTAATACATGAATGTATGTGAGAAGAAGTGAAATATATAGAACCAGTCAAATCAATGCCGTTGTACTGGGAGCTGTTCAACAATACAGAGCCAAGCTTAATATTTAAAAACACTTTTCAACATAAATTCCCCATATGAAAGGGTGTTAATTCTTTAAATGATTTAAATACAATAGTGACTGACTGGTTTCTATGTGAAAATACGTATACATCTTTACATCAAAAAAAAAGAAAAAAGAAAAAAAAGAGAAAACCAATATTACACATGTCTTTATTTGTTATGGTAAAAAAGTTTTGTTTAATGATGACGGCATTGATGTTTGTTGTGTTTACCGTGCCAGCCAATGCCTGTCGAAAGTATCATTTAAAATGACAATAGCGTTGACTAGACGACAATGACAATGAAAATGACAACAGCGTTGACAAGCTGACAACGAAAGAGTCATCCAGTGACGAATGGTGCAATGTCTGCATTCTCGGTAAATAACCATCTTGCTTTTGTTTTGTGTAATTTTTTGCATTTACACATTGTATTGTAGCCATTTATAGCTGGTATGAAATCGAACATATAAATAAACACTGTCAAATGCCATGAATGAATTCCAAGACGTTAAGACACGTATCACTGGTTAGCTATTACAACAATGTTACGAATGCGCAGCACAGAGTAACCCGGTGCTCTGATGCTAGGGCCATGCACCCTGTACGAGTAATGCCATAACTGGCATAACCGTAGGGGATAACATTCCAACATTAATATTATCATCGCCAACGTCTTGGTATCTCCAATTTGAGTATGTTAGTATACGGCTGTTTGGTGCAGTGGTGGTGGGTAAAAAAAAAAGATAGACAATAAACGATTAGAGGGATTTTGTTTCATTGAAAGAATAAATGTCAATCGACAACAAGGTCAAGATAATGAGGGCATTTAATTGAATTTGTATTCAATTTTTATATTTTTGTATCCATACAGGCCTTATATTCATTCGGGTTTAAAAAACATGGGCATACAAAAATAAAGCAGTCAAATGCAGGTTTCACTGATGATGTATGCACATGCTGGATTTATGTTTCCATTAACTCTCACGGCCTGGCACTGTTATCTACATTGTACTACCCCAAGTAATACTAATCTTAATTTTTACAAGTAACTATTCTGTGTTCTGAAAGGTTATCATTGTCAGAATGGATCCTAACTATTCATTCATCTTCAACTCACAATGCACTAATGTTGAGACTGAGACTGATCCCAATCTGCCATTCAGATGATGACTTTTATATCATCCTCATGAATATGCATTGTAACGATAAGGTCGACTTTCATCCTCTCTAAAACAACGACGGCGATGAATTATAACCATTCATGAGTAACTGTAATAATGTGATATGGTTTACATACACACTATAGTGTACCCACTTATATCATGGTAGTTATTTCACATCACAGATCCCCTGGCCCGCCCCCTTATAATACTTCTCAATAGCCATGTGTTATGGTTGTGGACAAGCGTCGAGCCATACTCAAGACTGCTGGTATATGGAAGGTATTGCCAAGGTACTGAGGGTTGTTAACTTATAAAAGTGGTATGAGGGACGGGCAGCCTGGGCAGGGGTGAGAGGAAACCGGTCATGGGAAAGGGAGGTATAAGTCAAGGTCTTCAATTCGAAATTAATGAGTTTCTGGCTCTTTCCCCAAAAGGGGTCCGTTTAAAGCACAGACACTTTAAACTGTTTGAAACAACATAAGACCCAGCATCCAAGGCTTCGAACTTCAAAGGTTATACAAGAAAGTGAAGCAATTAGTTCCCTCATACTTAGTGTATGCAGACCCGATGATACAGCGGTAGTGTCTTTAATCATTCACCACCCGGGATGTAAAGTGAACTTGAGTAACTGTCCACAACCTCCGCTGACCCCAGTATAGTACCTCAATATGACAGAGCAGCCAATTACATGACATCAAAGGTGAGTGCTTTAATCAAGCTGGCCACACGAACCCCTCTGGAATCAATTCAAAATCTGAAGGAATTCCACATGTAAAGTGTTTTTATCGGGGGGAGGGTGAGGCTGATCTTACAGATGCATGGAGACAGTTTGATTATTTTAGTAAGATCCAAGGGAGACAGCATTAGTATCTGTACTTGAACAGCATGATACGAATTAGTCAAGGCGTCTTATTGATGGGGTTTTACATCCTTTGGGTATGACGCCAGAGGCAGTCTTGAGACATTGGTGCAAGAGTTCTGGAAGTTGAGCTGTTCAGACGGAAACAGTCACTATGTGAAATTTTTGGAGTTTCTGGTATGAAGAAAAAAGGAGACAGTTTTTTGAAAGATGATGGCCAATAATATTGACAGTGCTTTTGGTCGTCGGTTTACCATGGATCTGAATTATTTGGATATGGTGTGGGCGACTGGAACGAAGATTACAGTACGGGCTGGTGACTGTCAGCCTGTCACTGTGCTGAGTTCACAATCACGACTCTTGGCTCATGAAAAACAAAACAAAATTGGGTAAGTGCAATCTAAACTTCCTTGCAGATATGGAGAGTTTCATCTTAATCAGTACCTTTATTCTGGAGTCTCATATTTCATTCTTTTGGTCAGAATTTATTGACTCATGTCTGGATGACGATAAAATGCAACACTCATTAAATTCGTCTGGCAGTTTTGTCCCGATTTTAATTCTCCCACAAAATGATTATGATCGTTTACATTGAATTATGACATTCGAAGCAGACGAATCGCTGCCTTTTTGCATCACCTTATGACGTCAAGTTCATAGTTGTTCCCTTTCTCATTAAAGCTTTGAGTTTAACAAAGTACAAGGAAGTGGTGATGTATAATAAACTTAAGAGACAATTGTAATTAAAAGGCCGTGAAATTCCCAGATAATACAGTCCAGACAGGGCTTCTAAATGCACCAGAAAAGGCAGTCGAAGGAAATAAAAGGGTGGCAAAATGAAGAGTGCGCCAAGCCCCACCTCTCTATCCTGTGCGGATATTATGGCATAATATTACCACGGGCCAGCACGGTCACCAGATGCTTTTACACAAGGACGGTTATAAGAAACCAGTTCAGGCATCTCACAAGAGTTAATGATGAATCCAAGCGTTCTCTTTTCATATAATGATGTCAATGACCCCAGGGAATGTCCTCATTACAGACGGCATATTCTTCAAATATCACTTGAGTGTTAAAGGACAGTGATATATTGCCAAATGGTTCTTAAACTCTGTATCTCTATGTGTCCATTGATAATCGAGGGCAATACATGTAGTTCCGTCAGACCAAGGCAGACCATTTAGCACCCATTTCCATTGATGAAGACAACATTGCATGATAAACCGACAAGATGATGCAATTCCAATATTGGGCTCCTCCTGGTATTATTAATTTGAAGACTTTAGTTTACAGAGTAGATGTAATTATACATGTTACTTTTCCTACATTAACATTGTGCAGAAAATTGTCATAATTAGCGAATTAGTAACCCGTAACAGGTTTGCGTTACGATAATGCTGTAAGTTCATATAGAATAAAAAGCATAGCCTGACTTATGTTTGTTTATACACTGGTTATATGCATCTTCAGAATGCATATGGGTTCGAATCTCTGCCATGATGTGATTGTAAGCTCGAGCATGACACTTAACCATACATTGCTTCTCTGAACCCAGGTGTGTGTATGGAAGTATGCGAGGACTATAAAGCAGCTCGTATAGTTTTTATGTTAACGAGGCGAAAACTTCCAGGAAAGGTTTAGGTATGCCTGTTGACTGTGATAATAAAAGTGTCATACAGCGCCCTCATTTGGTAACTGGGATGTCCGCTGTAAAATAACCTACTGTTAATAATTATAAACTATTTTATGATTCCTTTCAGAGGTGTTAACCCCGTGGATTCGGTGATACTAACGGCTGATAGAGGCTACCTCCTATGGACCAACCCCAGAGGATCCATTGAAGTCAAATTCAAGTATGGTCGCTCAGGAGAAGATTTTACGTAAGAGCACAATGGGTTACATTTTTAAAGCTTTTATGTATAGTAACATTTTTTATTTACACGAAGACAATGTATTTCCTTTAACCTCGACATCAGATGATTTTATAAAAATAGTAAACGGCATAGCAAGTGCACTGAAAGGGGCTTGTTTAGGAAAAACACAATCGGAAACTACATTGCCCCCTAGAAAACAATGGTGCACCCCCTTGTGCCCCACCCCCCTAAAAATCTTACCCTAGTTACGCCGCTGGGGTTAATACAAATAGTTGGCCATTAAGTCGTTTTATAGGTCCTACTGCATTGGATATTCTGCACATCTTTTTACTTTTAAATGTAGATACAATTTCACGTTATGCGCATGCAAATAATGGCCTATGACACTTAATTTTGATAACTATTTTTCTGATTTTTCGTTCGATTTTAAGTTTGATGTTTTTTGTGGTAATAGGTTCAAACTTCACGAACTCATTAAAAGATATTATTTTCAAAATAATAATCTGGTGGAGCACCGTGGACAATCATCCGGTCTCTCACGGGTTGTAAAAACCATCTTACCAGCTGGTGCAAGTCATGTCCGTAGGAATCAACATATGACTGTCATATTTGAGTTTTAATAGGTAATGCAGAGGTGGTCTACGGACCGCCTATAGTGGACGCGTCTTGAGCTATTCTATCCTACTGCTTAGGAATAACTCTATGGTAATATGAAGTGGCTCACCGCGAATATGGGGTTATTAAAGGACAATCAAAACGAATTAAAGGGACATGGTGCATTCGGATTGGGCACTTTGGGGCTATAAAGCGTTTGTTATAAAATTAATATAGTTGGAAAGATATTTTAAAAGTAGAATGTAATTATTCACATAAATATCCCTTGAAACTGTGTGGTTTTGTTTAATTTCTTGACAAAACACGGTCCGCCATTTTGTAGAATCAAATATTCGACTCCACAAAATGGCGGATCATATGTTTCTATGTCGAGTGTGGTTCGGCTAAGTGTGTTTCCGAAAGGTAAACTTCTGTTTTTTTAAAGTCACTACTCACTATTTACAACATACTGTAGGTGTTTTATTGCACGAACAACTCTTTAAGAACGAAAAACAACATTTTGTCAGGGATTTCGTGCGCGTTAGTACGCGCTTACTTCGATTGCAGCAAACAAGTTAAGCAATTGTTAAATACTGGGGATCTTCAATTGCTGAATACTGGGGGTCTTCAATTGCTGAATACTGGGGGTCTTCAATTGCTGTTTTCTCGACTTCCGCATATTTCAGACGGAGCTATTTCCCTTGAGGATTGGTACTAACTTTATAGTGAACTTTCAAATTGAAAAAAATAAATCACTTTTTCGAAAGCTATCAATCCTTTACTTTGTCTTAAAGTATAGATAAATATAAGTTTTACTGTCTAACCCAAACGAAGAGGACCAACGGTCGTGTGTCTCACTTTATGATTTCGCGGTGTAGTAAATCTGTACAATATGTCGCGTGCTCCATGTAAACATTAAAAATAAAATTTCACGTATTTGCTATTTATGCATTTTTTGTTCGTAGGATATCAATAAAATCAGATTTTTCAAAATGAAAAACAGGCAATACTTTCCATCCCTCACATCGTACAATGTATAGGGGTAACCAAGTAAAAGTGAATGAGATAATTAAATTTAACGTTTTGCATTTGAGTTTACATTGTAGAAAACAGTTATTTGGAAAGGAGTGTACACCATTGTAAATGACACAAACATTTGCATATATACTTCATTGCTGAAACATTTCACGAAAACAAATATCCTGAGAGCTTATTCGTTCTGACCGACGTTACCCTTTGAAAGATTTGCACAGTTTTTTGGAATGTCAAGGAGTTAACAGCCGCAGTCTTGGACCTGTGCTAATGAATTATTCATTTTTCTTTCCCACCTCTCACCAATCAGCTGCTTCATAGACCCCCAGCACCAGGGCGTCATGATCTATGAAATGCATGGCAACTACCAGAAGGAGTTAGTTGTTGACGGTCGTCAACCAATCTCCAAAAGTACCAACCCTCATCATCTCAAATCCATGGGAGTACGTCGTGGGGAGAACAACTTTGAATTCCGTTCAAAGAAAAGTGAAGTGCGGTTGGTATTGGAGACGGTGCGAGACATGCCACCGCTCCAGGCGTTCAAGTTCAACTATGTGTTAACGCTGTAACCAGCCCACACTCTGCACAATTCCAGATATTTATTATCAATTAATTTCACTTCTGCTAAAAATTATTAATAATTTATAATTAAATTTAAACAAGCTTGGCTTATCAATGGCTTTTAATCTACCTATTTAATTATCAAACAAATAATGATTAAATGTGCTATATCGTTTCCCTGATTTGTGCATCAACTTCTAACCTTTGACCTTATCATTAAATTAGCTGATACAATGGATTCTTTTAATGAACTCACGTGCCCAGTAAGAAGCGCACGTATACAACTTATTGATAAAAAGACCCCATTAAAAAGCAGATTTATTAATTTTATTTATTTACATATTTCTTTATTTATTTTTTAAAAATAATTTTTTGAAAAAACCTTTATTATTCGTTGCATGATAAATTTAGCGGTTCGAAGATCAAGTAAACATAATTTAACATAAACAAAACTTGCATAGCCATTATAATAAATACTTAGTTTGTTTAACACCAAGATTTTGTAAAAAAAGTTCGATAGTTTTTAATCGAAAATATGTGATTAAACAAAACATTATTTGAAAAAAGAATTCCAAAATTAAAGCCCAAGGGGGAGATGAGACTGATGGACACATACTAATGCAATAAAAATAATACTAACTAATAATTTAACAGCTAAACAAACAACAGCAACTTATTAAATTCGTATCTCCCTTGTTAGTTGTTGTTCGGGCAGATCTCAAAATTTTTAATTAAAAGATGCTAAATTTTTATTTGAAAGTCACATTTGAAATATTCACATGACATTTTCTCAACCATTGACTTACTAATAATATTACTAAGCTTTAGGAAGAATCTAGCTTTGTTTATCAAATTAAAAAATGTGTGTGAAAATCATTTGGAAAAAAAAATAAACAAAAATAAACAAAACAAGGGTGGGTGACTCATTCACTACTCATTCAAGAAGAACTTATAAACTTATCTTTACCAACTCATAATGCATTATCCTTATATTAAACGATTTATCTACTAAAGCGCCCTCATCTGGATCGAAGCTGGCGCTGTACAAATTCTGTTTATTATTATTACTGAACTTACTTCACTTTGAGATTTTTATTCTTCGGATTGATTCTTTTTTTGTAAAATATACATATTATACTGATGTATAAAGTGTTTCTTACTAGATAGATACATGCAAATTTGCCAAAGCAATACAAATTACCAATTAGAATTACTCTTTGTTGTAAAACCCAAGTAGAATGCATTTGCATATAAACAAACACACCAGCTTACATTTGCAGCTCTAATAATGATCTAATGTGCTAAGTCTTGCCACACAGAAAAAAAGCATTCAAACAGTTACTTAATATTAGTTGTTAATATTTATGTAAATAGTACCAAAATAGGCACCTGATTTTCCTAGGAAAACAGTTTCATTTTAATTATAATAAATGCATTTAATTAGAATATATATTGCTATTAAATACAAGAAGATACTTCAGGTATTCTTCATCTTTTGTGAAATAAAAAATGTTTTGTTTATCAATGTTCCAAGGTTTGAACGACACTTCAAGTTTCAGTATAAAACAAGAGCATCATTGTTATGAACTTTCAATATCGCAAGTATCTTTATTGAAGCACGAACAAATAATAAAATCTTAACGAAATAAAATATCCCTCCAAACGACCCCTAATGTAAAAAGAGCACAAAACAAGAGCAACAAAATGTTTACAACTTACTGTTTGCCGTAGCTTAAATTTTGTGTGTGAAATGGTTCAATTGAAGTCTCGTGATTTTTCACGTATTACTATTTTCAGCTTAAAATAATTATATTCTGTTTAAAAGGTAACAATTTACATATGTTGTACCTTTTCCCTTCATACCAACACTTTATTAATACTTCATTAATTGTTTTTTAAGAAAGAAAGAAAAGCAAAACAAGTTCTCACACAAAAAGTATTCAAACTCGCAGCCTTAATTATTTTCCTTATTGTTTTTATGTAAACAGCATAAGTTACTGAGAATTGTTCTCATTCTCCACACTCTATTTCAGCTCACATTGAATCAGTACATCAAGTCAGACACAATTAGTTTCTCAGGATATTAGTTCACACAATGTTTATCTAAGCAGCTACAAAAGTGCTAACTTTTCACACAAATGAATTTATACAATGGTGTACATATCCTAAAATTCTACAACACCCAGTGTTAAGATATGTCCTTTTTCATCCAATATATTGGACTCAATGTTGCGGATGTATTTAGCTTTAATGGTGGAGGAGGAGGTGGGGGAGGAACACTTGGTAAAGTGCGGGATGAATTAGAAACACTTCCACTTTGTACTTCATCATCCCGTTGAACATCAACATGGGTATCTGAGGTTGCCTCCCTTCCTTCCAAACATCCACCAGCTGGCTCAGAGAGCCTAACATCACTCACCCCAAGTTCTTGGTAGACATTGGTGCAGCTGAAGTTCGATGAACAAGGAGTCTGATTTTCACAGGGTAGGCTGGGTGTAGTAGGTGAAGCATCACAAGTCTCTAACATCTGTACAAATTTATGACAAAATCAGAAGAACACCGAGACAGAATGACACATCTTAAATGATGAATAAACATACAATTTGCACTGACATTTATGGCCAGTGTTTACTTTCTCAAAGATGACAGCCATTCAAGAAGAAACATTTCTCGTGGTGACTGTTCTTGTACCAAGTTTAAATTCATAGTGAGCAAATAAATATTTTGATAATACACTGATAATGTTGTAACAATTACCAGTATTATTCGAGCGTCTCTCCAAAGTTTCCATAAATTAATGTTTAACTGTCTTTAAACACGAATTATTTTTCACCTGAGCCTTTAAGGTATTGACTGGTGAGCAGAATTCATATCCTAGATGAGAGTAGAATTCCTGTTTGTCTTTAGTGCTTAGGTACATAGTGGTATAGCCCTGGCTCTTAGCATGTGCTTCAGCCATCTCCATGACCCGTCGGCCAAGACCTCTACCTCTCAGATGTTCTGGAACAACGACTTAGACCAGAAAGAGAAATAGAAGAATTTATTACAAAATTAAACAGTGAATTTAAGGTGGTTTTCAAAACAAAATCTACAGGTCCATGCAAAAACCAGTAAAGGGCAAACTGAGCAATGTAAGGATCCTCTCAGCCCTCCCCCCATTCCCCGTTGACTTTAATTCTGGGCAGTGCACTTCAGCCAATTGTTGCCCTACCATCATATGATGAAGGCTTTTGATAGATGAGGGCTGGTTCCATTTTAGCCAAAATACCTTGGGATAAAGTTAAAATTGCACAAGCCTTAGGTTACATTTGAAGACCATAGCATCTTTCAGATAAACCCCATCCACAGTGTGCACTTTTTTGAACTGCACTTTTACTGTCAATGTCATTTCTCTTCTTACCGGATTCAATGAGGACACTGCTTGGCATGCTGATGACTCTGGCCAATCTGCAGTAACCAATTACAGCAGGACGTGAGCTACCTTGTTCAGTGGCCACCATCACAAGTGAGTATGGAAGTCCATCACATGACTTATCCAATGAGTGAAGTCTAAATGATAAAAAAGGGTATTGTAAACAATTTATTTGTGCCACATATCAAATAATATCACATATGCAGGCCTGATACTTTGTAAAGGGCAAGGCAGTTTTTCCTTTGTTATAGGGCACCTTTACGACCTACAATTCAATTTATACTGGAATGTTTCAAGATGCATCTAAGGCAATGGCTAGGGGCATGAAGGCAGTTGCCTCCATGAAGTATTAGGCCTGCTCAGGAGTACAATTTTGGGCAAATATCAGTGTCTCAACATTCTTTTATAAGTATGAGTAAGGATTGTACACATGGGATTCAAACTCCAAGCATACACATATGCAGAGGGCTTGGAGGAGCTACTTTAATCCCAAATCAACCAACCTTGAGGGTGACTTCAGGGTGGTTAAAAATTGATACCTTGCGCTTGTGCCAGCTCCCTGGCCCAGCCAATCAACTAATGTAAAACCAACAGAGGTCATAAAATGTTGCTCTGACCCTTCCCTACATTAGTGCATTAATGCATTAGTGCATATGGCGTGCATGCACAGTGGGCGGGGCTTAATGGATCGGTCTATTGTATTCAAACATGTGCAGGGGACTACCATCTTATTTGGGGAGTCAGTGTTAACTCTCACCAAATTGTACTAATTAAAGTCTTCAACAACTTCCAAAATTATACAGTCACAGTCACATACATTCTTCACAATATGATAAAGATGGGAAATTGGCATTTTCAGAGTCTGTATCTAAAAACTGGGTATTTACTCTTAATGCTGCAAATCATTTAGGGCCTATACACAGACTGAATGGCAGCCAATAAAATAACAGAATAAAGCACAGGTGAAAATAGTATGTTGTACAAACTTTTAGGAAAGGTGTCACTTGAAACCCTTCAAACCTCATACCGTCCGACAGTCTGATAGTAGAACTCTTAATATGTAAACTGTCATCAAAACCCAGTGCTGAAACTTGGGGTGGGTATTAAAGAAACAAGGCTGCAAACATGGAGCTAAACTTTTCTGTTTGTATATTTGAAATGAAAAGTCATGGGAGAACAAGAACATTCCGACTTACACTACAACAACTTGAATTAGGTTGCCATGTCATTTGCACTAACAATATAATACAATATAAATTTCAATTTGCCTTTCACCGATGTGTGATCTGCTCTAGTCATGCGGGAGTCGTGGGTTCGAATCCCACCCGAGTTGCCTGTGGATTTTTTTTCCACAGGACTCGAAAGCACTGAGTATACAGTGTTTACACACATCGGTGAAAGGCAAATTGAAATTTATATTCATTCCCCCGATGCAAATATTGACATCTATCTAATTGTTTGCGGTACCTGCCGCCAATAATACTGGATTCGAAGTGGCCCCTCATCACCGGGCGTGCTCGGTGGTCTAGTGGTTAAGACATCTGCTCTAGTCATGCGGGAGTCGTGGGTTCGAATCCCACCCGAGTTGCCTGTGGATTTTTTTCCACAGGACTCGAAAGCACTGAGTATACGGTGTTTACACACATCGGTGAAAGGCAAATTGAAATTTATATTCATTCCCCCGATGCAAATATTGACATCTATCTAATATAATACAACTTTGTTGGAAAAGAAATTTCTTAAATATCACAAAAGCTGTTTACAAAGCATTCAAGTAGTATTTACTTTTACAAAAACAAAAAGAAATGGATGTCATAGGAAAAAAAGGGCATTTGGTTCTTAAGTCTACTCAAAATGTAGCCATGGTCATAGCTGGTAGTGGTAGGACGTCAGTCTCTATTACACTGTCGGTAGTAGTGTAAAATGGAGACCGATGGCTACTCAAAATGGTGACACTCCATAGATAACTGCAGTAAACTACATGCGTATACTCAGTAGTTGACTTCTTATATAGTTAGTACCTTAAAGATATGTGAACCATGCTCAAGCCGATTTTATCTTTAACAAAATTTAAAGGAGCATGTCATTTTATAACAAATAAAATTTTAAAATTGCATTTTGACCTTGTACATATAGCTATTAGCTAAAAGATGTTGTTTTTAAAATGGATAACTTTTGCGACTTTGAAACTTTTCCGCAAAGCGCATACCTAGTTGGCCCATGATAGACACAGCTAACTGCCGATCATGTGCAAATCCTGCCTACATTAACACAGCTAGCTAGCCTGGTGAACATTGGCCAACTTTATCTGAGGGTGAAATTATTTCAAATCTTCCAATAAATACTGAATGTTTACACTAGAGAGCATCCGTATAAAGATTTGTTTGTGTGTGTGTTTTAAACGGCTTCACAAATTAAACAAATTAATTAAGAATATTTCTTAGCTCAACAAAATTTTTATCTGTTTAACTTTGAGTGATAAACATAAATATATTATTACCTATAATGGTAAATGGTCTTGTCTGTCATCCGACGAATTGTTGTTTTTCATAATCTGTTGATGCAATTAACGGCCAAGCCTTGATTTTAACCGAGGCCACCGAGGCCATTGGCCTTATGCCCTGTCAAGTTGGCCAGCATGCCCTTCAGAAAAATTGCACTGTCACTACCAACTTGGCCAGCATGCCCTTGTACAATTTCTCTGATTTGGCCAGCAAAGGCCTGCCCGCATTTTTCTTAAGATCGAGGCATGGAACGCGCATGCACTGAAATTGAGAAGTATCCGCCCATGCAGATGTATTTGTTGTGCTCCACAAAAGAATTTATTTTCTAAATTAATTACTCTATCATTATTCGTGGATGGATATTTTCATTCGATATCTCTTTTGAAATTTAATTAACTTTGGTCATCCTACAAAAGCAGCAATTCAACATTTGGATTTATTTTTCCAAGGTAAAATCGGCTTGAGGACGGACCATACGTCTTTAACTGTCACTCTCAAACTTTCCTAGTTGCGATAATCGTAACCCTCCATCCTCCCGACGGTCGGAGACCGGAGGGTTACGAGACAAGACTGATATTATCGGTGTAACTAGCAGTTTTGACCAGTTTTTGCTAGACTCGTGATCAGATTCGTCCATTTTTTTCCACTTTCAAAAATCATGACAAACATTCTAAACACATGGAGTTGATCTTTATTGTATGACAACGTCATCTGGAACCCTTAAAACAACATCATGAAAATATTTGGCAGAAAAAACGACAAAAACTTACCAAAAGACTGACCGAATATATCCATAATCCATAGCGGGGCCAACTAGTGATTTTGAACGTCGCACTTGCTTGGCAACAACCAATCAGCGTGACCCAACCAAACACGCATCTGGACGAGCCATGGCTGTCGTATGCGTATCGGCCATTCCAGCTTGCAAACTCACCGCCTGTGTGTGTAAGCACCACTCCCCCCCCCCCCCCCGCGGACCGAGTGCGCACACAGGCGGTGAGTTTGCAAGCTGGAATGGCCGATACGCATACGACAGCCATGGCTCGTCCAGATGCGTGTTTGGTTGGGTCACGCTGATTGGTTGTTGCCAAGCAAGTGCGACGTTCAAAATCACTAGTTGGCCCCGCTATGGATTATGGATATATTCGGTCAGTCATTTGGTAAGTTTTTGTCGTTTTTTCTGCCAAATATTTTCATGATGTTGTTTTAAGGGTTCCAGATGACGTTGTCATACAATAAAGATCAACTCCATGTGTTTAGAATGTTTGTCATGATTTTTGAAAGTGGAAAAAAATGGACGAATCTGATCACGAGTCTAGCAAAAACTGGTCAAAACTGCTAGTTACACCGATAATATCAGTCTTGTCTCGTAACCCTCCGGTCTCCGACCGTCGGGAGGATGGAGGGTTACGATTATCGCAACTAAAACTTTCCATGCATTATTTTAAAGCAATAATTTACTTGACTGTACATGAATAACACATTTATATTCAGAGTACTGTATATGAAATATGTAGCTGTCAGGTGAAACACCATGAACATTCAATTATTTCTGCTGACCCAGTAACTTGTTCTTCTGTTCTTACTTCTATCTTACCTTGCTGCTTTACTGCGAGGCCACTGAGTGTTAAGTAAGTCCACACAAGCATCTATCAAATCTGGTCTTCTGTGCAGTGGGTCAATATGAATGCTCGATATGTCCATCTGCAAAGAAAAGCAGAAAATTGAAAACTCTCGACTTGCTTGCAATTTTATTAAAATATTCTGACACTGACACTACAGCCAGCCTTCACTATGTGTGTTTAGTTTTTACCTCAGAGCTGTTCCTTCCCCCCTGCTTGCACCCAGTATCACAGTTACGAACCAAGTTCAAGCTTAATTGCAGCAACTAAGAAATAATGGAGGTGGAAAAAACTACAACATTTTCACACATTCATTTGCAAAAGTGAGCAAATTAGCAGACGACCGACGGCAAATTTTTGTGCAAGTCACGTGCTTGTGTTTACAAGTTGGGAGAATATAGTCAGATCAACATGTTATGTTGATATCTATGTTGATATGCGTCAAGGTACTATACATAAGGTGCAGGGATCTAGATTATTCGAAATTGTATTCTTCACTTATCGATATTAAAGTGTCGATACATTTGTAAATTACGCGTTTACCCCGATGATCTTACCAATGCTATCCCAAGAATCGATACTTTACTAAAACCATAGAGAAAGGACCAGACTGAGTTTATGTTATGTCGTGACTCGATCATCAAGAACTGAACTGACTGACTGTGATCACCAAACCAAAATGACAGCGACAGGCAGTGATGTGCATGATGGACTTCCACCGAGATTATCAGCTCTATATGAAGGGTAAAATTGCATTCAAATATAAATTCACTTTGGGATTTATTTGTATTGATTTTCACTTGTACTTGAGAGTGATTGGATCTAACTCGTTGGTAAATATAAAGTAAAAAGTAAAAAACAACTTCCGGGTATGCCACACACTGCCTGTGGCCGGTAGCCTCATCCTACTGCCTGGCACGGCACCAGTGTGGCAAAGCCAGGATTTTTGACATCGGGTGTATCCTTACTTTACTTAACGATGCACCTGATATAGACCTAGTAACTGGGGCGCTGTACTATCTCAAAAAAGGAGTACAGCGCCCCAGTTACTGGGTCTAACAGCGCCCCAGTTACTGGGTCTAACACTTAACAGCGCCCCAGTATGGGTCTACACCCGACGTTAAAAATCCTTCGGCACACTATTTGAGTGCCTTAGGGCCGGTCATCCATAATTCCTTAGCTCCGATGTGTGGGCTGCGCCTGACACTAACGCCTGTACGTATCCATCTCATTCACTTTGGTGTCCGGCAAATTCTTCTTTGCCATAACATTTTAGTACAGTAACATTCAGTCTGTTTTTGGACCCTGTACAGTACAGGGTACTGATTTCTATGACATTATCAAGCAATAACTAGAAGTTTAGAACAAAGGATGAACAACATGCCTGTGGTGAAAGTGTAAATAGTAGGCCTACAGTACTATAACATTGAAATGAATTCTTTTCTCAGTATTCCAAGCTGCTATCCCATCCCATGCCCACTATGCTATTAATTGCTCAATTTTTGATACTTCTTGTGCTAGTAGTCCGAGTAACTGGAGTACTTGACCCACAACCTTTTTTTGTAATTCTGACATTATCTGGCATTTGTAGGGTCCGCGTAAATGCTCATGTGTTTGTTGGTTACGGTACCTTGTGTACCAATGCCCTACTTACACGATTCAAATCCAAAACACAGGGAGTGACAAAAACTGCTCCAAAATCCATCAAAGACCTCTTTATGCACCTGAGGTACGCAGGAGATGTTAGAACATTTATTTGTCACTGAGCTTTTAGATTGAAGATAATCAACTTTTGTTTTGAGTCAGTTGTGCCTGATAAGAGTAAAATGGCCTCCAAAGTCCAACCAAGTATATTTCCACCATTACAAACTGAGCAAGAACTATATAATTTTCTCTTATTGTATTTCTCAGGTCATTTGCATATCTCACGATCAAAGATCGCCTTCCTGTCATCATCACCAAGGTGATAAATACTGTCTACACGTACCGCATTCAGGCTGTACAACTATATGGGCAGGTAAGATAGCTGAGACGCCAGACAGCAATATGACAGCTGTTGGTTCTGAAACATTGTACCATATTATATCTAAAAGAGGTTTGTAGTAGAACCATGATGAGAATGCAAATTTTTCCCACCACACTATCTGGTAATATACAGTATTGGAATAAGACTTGAAGGTTTGCATGGTGGGAATACAACAAAGTAAGGATTTGCGGTGACACCATGTGGTAAATCTCTTTTTGGAGTAGGTGTGGTTCCGAAGGAACCGGTTGACTCAATGTTTAGAACAGTATACTCTGTCTGTTGTCAGGAGACAAGGCAACGAACGACAGACAGAGTATACTGTCTCCTGACGACGGGCAGAGTATACTGTCCGAAATGTTGAGCCAACCAGTTCCTTCGGAACCACACATCCTCACCACACATACTCAAAGCAAGAGATTTACCACATGGTGTCACCGCATATCCTTACTTAAAGTATTGAAATAGTCATGGATAAGTTACTTTCAAGTTTTAATCAACTTCCACAGTCAGTAGTGCTACATTTACTTTGTTTATAGCAACTTCACAGTTGGTCATATACCCTTACTTCATGTCTTAGTAATACAGTACAGACATGCAGCTGTGTAACTGTTCAAAAGGAAGACACTACCTCGCATCCCTTATACATGTACATTGTAAAATATGCAGAGTGTTGCCCAGATTTCCATGGCACTAAATAAAAGAGGCAGAAATCCAGCATGCCCGTTAGTTGACCATTGTGTGTAATGCTTTTCTTTTTTGCTCTTACACATGGTGTTCCTCAGGATGGAGCCACAGATTGCAAAAACATCGTCGCTAAACTCTCCAAGTTTCGCAATGAGTTGCAGACAGACAAGGCCATTCTCCCCCTGCTGCAGGATGGAGGAAACGACATTGAGATCTGGCAGCGATGTCTGGAGCAGGAGACTAAGGCCAAGGGTGGTACCCCTACTAGCTGGTTCACATCTCCCTGGTTGTATATCGAGTGTCTCATGTATCGAAGGGTTGTGAATATAATGAGACAGAGGTATGACTTCATTAATAATTTGGTCCTTCGACATCAATTAAAAAAGCAGCTCTGTGCCATGCCTTTAGATGGTGTGCACGTCAGTTAAAAACTGAGCAACTTTATTATCTTGAATCCGAGTTGATCAAGAGTTCAACTCCAATTATTTATCCAACTGGATTATGTAGAATCTCAAGTACCAGATTGAGGAGATAAAGGTAGACGAAATGGTTATATTTTGCTTTCTAATCTTCCTACAGCAATCACCTGAAGAAGTTTGATCCTTTCAGTGAGCAGAAGAAGACGGCATTGGAGCAGGCAGAAAAGGCCTTGATAATCCTAGCAGAGTACCAAAAGAGGACCCCAGAAGGGAATGGGAAGAACATTGAGCATTTTGAAGAACTTATTCAGGTACAGAAATACAAAAAACCTGCTCCAACTTGGCAAAGTTCAGAAACGTTTGGAAGTATCCCAAATTGAATCATGTTTACTTCTCTAAAAGCAATTTACATCTGTATCCATATATTTATCAATCACTTTGAAGGTTTAAATCTTCCTTCAAAATTGTTTGCTTTTACCAAGTTAAGAAACGAACTGTGTCAATGAAGTCACTTAATCTAAGGGCACCAGCACAATATGTTTTGACTGTATATACATTCAATGTTTTCTTTCTCTTTTCTTTAGATTTCACTATGGGGAAATAAGTGTGACCTCTCTATCTCAGCTGGTGTAGAAAACTCACAGAATATTAACCCACTCTCACAACTTGCAAAATTGAAAAATAAAATACTAGTCAATGACAGCGAGAAGCTTTGGCGTGTCTTGCAAACCTCACGGGAGAGCAAGGCCGAGAATGAGGCAGTGAGGTTGGACATCGTGCTGGATAATGCTGGCTTTGAGTTGTTTACTGATCTGTGTTTAGCCGAGTATGTCTTGCGAACCAACTTGGCTGACGTTATTGTTATGCATTACAAAGCAATGCCGTGGTTCGTCTCTGATGTTGGACATGATGACTTTTTCCACACGCTAAGCTACCTAGAACACCATAAGAATGACATCTTGAAAAATCTTGGCCAGTGTTGGTCTAAGCGAATTGACACAAAATCATGGGTTCTACAGTGTCATCCGTTTTGGACAACTCCGCATGATTATAGCGATATGCAGTCAGTAGCTCCAGACTTGTACTCTGAACTTGCCAAATCAGATCTGATTCTACTGAAGGGAGATTTAAACTACAGGAAGCTAGTGGGAGATCGTCAGTGGGAACCAACCATCCCCTATGTGGAGGCATTATGTGGATTTCATCCTGCACCTCATTGCGCATTACGAACATGTAAGGCTGATGTTATTGTGGGGCTTGACGGTGGGGTTGCTGAGCAAACTGCAGCTGAGGATATAGACTGGCTGGTTGATGGAAAGTTTGCTGTTATACAATTTTCTGGAATGATCCGTACTTGAACAAACTGTTTAATTAAGGTGTTGACATTTAACTTTGATGAAAACATTCATTACTATTACTCTTCATGTTAATTTATACATTACTTTATTACAATTGTATTGCACCCTCTCCATCCAAGGTTTTTTGAAGGTTCAAATTACAAATAAAAATTTACATAAAAATATCCAAACTCCACCAAAATAAAATACAAATATATACCATTTCAATGGCTATTCAAGTGTTTCCACTTATATCACCAAAGCTACAAATCAATAGCTCCCTCTAAATGCTGTAATTTCCCAAAATATTTTTCTGAGAGTATAAATCATACTGCCCGCTGTATACAAGTATAAGTGATATTAAAATGTTGCTATACAAATCATAAATCAGGATTCTTTGTTAAAACCTGGTCAAGATTGGTCAAGTGTCTGTAAATGCATCCATTCTTTGCACAAATCAAGATGTGAACATTTCAGCTCATTTCACTGTTTCATTTGCGAAAAACGGTAAAAATGCATTCAGCACTTTTGTACGCATTCTTTAACTGAGTTTTGGTCTCATGAGACAAAAATTAATTTTTGGATCTCATTTCATTTATTATTCAAATACGACAACACTAAAGGCAGAAATATTTCAAGGAAAGTTTTCTACCATCATTATCTTTATACCATGTAAGGTATATTTAAATCTGTGAACATGTACATTTTTCTTTCTTACCAATGTTTTGCTCGGGCTTGAAGCAAGGTATCAGATTAAGGGCGTTTACGAAACCACAGCTTGGGCTTGGGCTCCGTCCACCTGTTTGAAGCCCCGTAAGGAAACCACACGTTTTCTAAATAACTGACACAGCCTAAGCCCAAGCCCAAGCCCAAGCCCAAGCCCAAGCCGTGGTTTCGTAAATGGCCTATGTCTCCTTTCAGCATCAGTTTGACATGTACATGTATTTACCTTGAGCCACAAGTGACTACGTCTACGGCATTTGGCTGCAATGACATGCCACTTCAGAAGCCGTTAATCGTATGGCCCGGTTTGAATGGGAGAAACACAACTGGCTGCATCCTAAATAAGGTGTCGCTGCACTTCTCAGTTTTTAGATTACAACATTTTTGTAACTGAAACAACAAAACATAGATATAGACAAATATGAGACGCCACATGTACAATGTAAACAATGAATATTGATGCTGAAAAGATTTTAAAAATTTGTAAAATTTATGTCAAGTATTCATTCAACGGAGGTACACGCACTTTATGTGTATAATCAACAAGTATTGTAAAAAGTTGTCATCTGGTGACAGGCAGTACACTGCATTATTGACAATTCTAAGTTTCAATATGGTATTGCCTAGTGTTCTCAATCAGTATAGACCTTATGCATTGACGTCATCATGCTGCCGTCTTACAGGTAAAATGATGATAAACAATGAAATGTGTACACACGGCACAGGATGGGTCAATGACCTTGACCTTAAGCTGAGGGTGCCCCGTGCCCTACTGTGACAACACGGACAACTTCCCAAATACTTTTTACACACGCGTTAGCAGTGGAGGGAGTTACATGCTGGTCTAGGTAGTTACAAACTACTTAGACCACCATACACCTCATTCCACGTTTAAAGCGTGTGTAACAAGTATTTGCGAAGTTGTCTATGTGCACAAGGTCTATTGTGAGATTATATTACATTTAGAATAGATAGATAGTATGGTATATTTTATTTAAATTAAAACAACCAAATGGCTGATGTTAAGGTACCATTACCATTCAAAATTACAAAAATTACATCATAACTGATATAAAAGGAAGCAAAATGATAGCACAAGGAAGAACAACGAATTAACAAAAACTTGGGGGTCTTCAAATTCAATAAGCTTTTTTCTCAACCTTGACAGTGCTTGAGGTATAAATATTTCTCTAGAGGATTGTTAATTGTGTCAACATTATAACAGTGACCATTCAGATTCAAACTAATCAGTTTTTCCCCTGGTTACTACCAATCTTGTACTTTAAGCAAATTTCTAAATGTTTTCATATTAATATGGTTCCTCTAAGTGCATTGATCTATATTGCACTTTTCAATATCATCCTGGTCTTTTTGCTCATTCATCTTCTGAACCAATCTCTCCAATTCAAATAAATGTTGATCGGAAGCTTCAGGTAGTAAAGTCCTCACAGCTTCGGCCAAATTCAGTAAATATTCCGTATTGGCGCCACTCTGTCCAAATGAAGAGCAGATCTGTAGGGCAATATCCTCCATGGGAGCTGGGCCTAGGAAGTTCTGGTTGTCAGGTGTTGCTATGTAAATCATAACCTCAAACGAGCCACAATTGCTGGTATCACGGGGGTGAAAGGTCACGGAGGTAAGCGAGTAGCCGCCTCTTTCTCGGAAGTCTAAGTATTCTCGCACCTGCGGAACATCATCCTCTGCTATTTCATATGCTATGCCCCATACTCGCTCCTAGTGGAAATAAATGCAGTTTGAGATGACAAAACAGTATTTTGATTAAAAACATTTAATGTTGGTGACCGATTTGGTTGGAATTGTCACAAAAGGGGGTAATGTATGCAGGAGGTGTATTGCTTACCTGAGCGTCTGGGAGCAGTGTAACTACACGTCCAGGCTGAAAAAGAAAAAGTTACACATGAAACTTCACTGTAATAATAGTGGGGAAAAGTCCACCCCTCTTTAATTTAAGTCTGGGCCCAATTTCATGGTTTACCATGGAATTCTGGGCTTACCAATCACATGCTTTACAAACTGTCGTAAGCAAAACATTCTGTGGCATTACAGCAGCGTCATAAAATTGGGGCCTGATCTGACACGATGGTGATAATCTAAGCCAATCTATTCTTTTGACCTACATTTAACTTAAACAATAGACCTTATGCACATGACGTCATTTGAGTAGGGCGCCTTCGCCTAGAGGTCAAAAGGAGGCTGTTCATTGGCCAATCCTGTGCGCCGCGCGTACAAGCCTGTGCGTTTCCATTGTTTCATCATCGTTTAACCTCTAAGATGGCGGCTGGATTTATACGTCAATGCATAAGGTCTATAACTGCAAAAGTAACTAACCCACAGAACAGAAGGGAATCATTTCCATATCCAACTGCTACTTTCTAAGGGATATATATACAAAAATTAATGGATGTTGGACTTTAAAATTCACATTTAAAAATATTCTTCTCCGGGAGTTGCTAACACATGTAACATGCTAATTACTGACCTTTAAAAAGACAACTCGAGCAGACATTTAGAACAAATATGGTGTTCATTTAGTGAGGAGCATTAGGGTAACATTTGACCTATGCTAGGCATGCTTGGTAAGGGAGATAAAGTGGCAATCGGAGACGCCCACTCGTCAATGCGCGACAATTAAATTTGTGCCACGAAAGATCACCTTTGACCGGCATATCATGTGTTGTATGTAAACTATGTACAGGTACATGATCGTTTGGTGCCACAGAAATAGGTTAGGTAATGGTGACAAGCGTGCATCTTTAAGTTATGCCTCCCTTCCGACCGGTGTTTTGGCGTAGATGTTAGATACATCACCAGATTAAGCATGGATGTATGCTCAGGGTCGATGTCACAAAAAGCACTAAGATTCACTTTTAAGTTGAGTTGTCAGTATTACCAAGGTGATTTGCATTGTGACATCACACTTTGCTTAGCAATTGGAACATAAGAGTGATTCACAGTTAACAATAACATGGTCAGATGGTTAAGATCAATCTGAGCTCTTTGTGAAATCGAGCCCACTGTGACTGTCAACACTGATAAAATAAAAATTAAAGTAACACTCTATTTCCTCAAATTAAAAAAGCAAAATGACTAACTTACCTTCTTAGGGTTTCCCCTGTGATCTGGACTACCTTGCCAAAATCGCCTTGCATATCCATCGATGTATCCAGCTACTTTTCGTTGGAAAGGAAAATTTACTTTCCATATTAATGATCCGTAGCCGAACGCCCACATTACTGTCAATACTTGTTTCTTTTTCTGTCTGTTTCTTTAGTTTAGGTTTGTACAACAAAAGATATAACTTATAAGTTTGTTTGTGTTTGTTATTATAGCGCCACTAATGTATAAAACCTACGGTGGCCCACAACTGTCGTCACGGCAACAGCAAAAGCGCCACGGCAAAGAGCAGTGAAAATTTCGCGAGGTTTGATGCAGAATCCTACGAATCCAGACAGAGGAGTTAAAAAAAAAAACCAAAGTTATTAAAAATACAAAAAGCATACAAACACATACATGTACATGTACGTACATGGCCTAACACCGGTCATTTGCCCATTCGGCAAAGCTTGGTCACTTCTAGACTGGTTCCCGGTCCCTACATCGTTCTTTCCGAACGAGAACAATGCAGGGACCGGGAACCAGTCTATGTCACTGCCTTTGATTTCCATTATTTATATAGGCTATATAAATAAGAGGGCGCTATATTATACTTATAGCGCCCTCTTGCAATTTGTCACACACATTATTGTCGACCATTACATAATTGGTAAATTGTATGTGGTGTACAAAACTACAACTACATACAACTTACAAGTGGTGGGTGTCAAAAAGGACTTTTCCTCGGCCTGGCGGACGTACAGGTACTTTGTGATTAAAATACATGAAATAGCACAGCCGGGAGAATGGAACAAAATTGAGGTTCTTTTCCTGCTGAAAGTTAAAGAGGTAGGATATGCCTTTTTATACTACTCTGTAACTTCTTGTAACCTGCCAGTGCCAGTCATGCCAGTGCCAACCAAAAAAGGCATCTACACGAACTAGCCCCACTAGTGTGGCAAGGGTTTTTGACATCGGTTGAATCCTTCAACCGATGTCAAAAATCCTTGCCACACTAGTGGGGCTACTACACGAACATGACTTATTATTTTACTTTTTTAGTATTAATTTTGATTTGTTACCCAACCAAGTGTTACAGTCATTGCATTTACATATAGTGTAGAGTTAGACCCAGTAACTGGGGCGCTGTACTCCTTTTTTGAGATTTTTGACATTATCTGCCGTACTAGCACTAGCAGATAATGTCAAAAATCTCAAAAAAGGAGTACAGCGCCCCAGTTACTGGGTCTAGTGTAGAGTAAGCCAAGAATTGTTGCACGCTGTGAACGGGGGGATATGCCATGGCACCCGAGTGTGGTATAAAACCCATGGACCCCCAACTCAGGCACAGCGTGTATGGTAATACTAATAATATATTGCAGGAGAAAAACATTACAATATGAAATAAGTATTATTTCTTTTTTTATTAGTTTATTGTTCAACAACCTCATACCCGGGGCTAATATTGTACAAGGAGGGTGGAAATGACCAATGGTGGTCTTGATCAAGGTAATGTATCCCGTAGGCTACATCACTCAGCCATGTACATGTACATGTACATGCACATGCATCTTTTTAGCATCACGTGATTGGTTCTCGACCAATAAAATTCACAATGTATTACCATGGTATAACAAGAAGAACTGTTACTTTTTTATCATGGTATTATTGAGGTTACGCTACAACAATCATACATATTTGTAGGAGTACGATAAACGATTGGAAGAGATGATCATTTGCGAATGAGTAGTGGACTTTACACGTCGTGTTAATATAAGCAAGTGTAATTTTGACGTAGTTTTTATTTATTTTTTGGTCGTTTGCAGGCGTACACACAGTAGTTCATCATGTCCAACAAGATCACATGGTTATTAAGCCTGGGTCTTATTGGAGCCTCTGGTGCAATTGGATGGGGACTTCTCAAATTCGTCTCACCAGCTCCTGAAGTTTTACTTAAGGTAATTTAAGCATGGAGGCAGAACTGCTTAAAGTCAGGACATCCTAATAGGCCAATCCATTAAGCCCCGCCAACCTTAGCAACTGCCTAGCAACAGCACATGGCGTGACTTTCTTGCCATGATCCCAGCGGTGGTTTGGTTGCGGCCACACGTACATGTAGGCCTACATGGTTTTCGTGAATGGTATGAATTTAGTTTCGTGACCTTTTGAGCAGTGCCTTGAGTCCAAAGAACAATGCAGACATCAACACTGTTAAACCACTTCTACCTGACTTTCCAAGGACCACTGCTGTGGGATTTGCACACCACCAGAAATGCAAAAAAATTAAAGCTGTATAAACATGATAAAAGTTAGTGTGTTCTGTTGTGTATCAGAACAATGGCGGCGGTTTGTTTACTTTTCTAATGGATTTTTAACATGTCGGACCTTTGTCGGACTTTCAGTGACATTGTCAAGGCTGTGATTGGTCAGTACACTAGTAGGCAGGGCTTAATGGATCAGCCTATTGCTCACCAGCAAGACTTTTACATGTAAATAAAAATAAGAGCCCTTTTCAAAACAAGGTGTCAACAAGATAGCCCTGCTGGCTAACAACCTCCAGAAGATAAAACACACTACATTTACAGTGTTTAGAAGTTTGTTTACTTAGAAAACCATTTTTTTGTTAAAGTTGAATTGAGTTTTAAGTGTTTCATAAGTAGGTTGTAAAGTATCATTCGCAGACACATTGTTATATAATTTAAAATCCATTCGGATTGATTTGTCAACAGGAACTTCCAGAATCCAACCCAGCGGTAATGACAGAGTCTAAACGGAGAACCAAGGAGTGGATGGATGCATTGAAAGCTGCTGCAGATGACCCTAACCCCATCTACAAGTCATTCGGGCCCAAGAAAAACTGAAGATGCACTCATCAACGGCTGGACCTGAAGTGGACTGTTAAATAAATCCCAACTCTTTTTATATGTAAGGCAGCTGGGCCTAAAAGAAAAAATCAAAGATGTGTTCATAAACCGTTTCATAACCAGCTTCAGACAATGCTTAACGTTGGCATTGAGTATCTCGGGACACATTTTGTGATTAACAAAACTGAAAACAGTTAAGTGTTGCATCTACACTGTACATGTTACGTAGCTGACAATGCCTTGAAAAGTTGCATGCAGGATGCAGCATCTCTTTGCTAGAGACCGACTGTAAACAAACACAAGTTGTTTACATGTGAAGCTACAATCTACCTCAATCTGCTTGTCTTGAAGTATGTAGTGTAAAACATCTTAAATCTGGAGTACTGGAGCATTGCATGCAGGCAGATTTGGTACGTTAAAGTAGCTTTCTGAGATAAACTGACACAGATGTATGATCTTAGCAAATCTTAAAAAGTGTTCTTACTGGGCTCGAGCTCAACAAAAGAACAGTCAGAATTAACAGGATACAATATTGTATAGCACAATGCTACACAATATGCATCCGTTGCTACTCAAAAACCACCATTTGCTATTCAGTATTAGCATCCAGTGACTCGGTGTGCACCAATTGTGTTCAGTCTAAAGATTTTGCTATGCTAAATTGTCGGACAAAATCGGTCCCTGTGGTATAAACAAAACAAGCTAAATTCAGTAAACTGTTACACTGTATGTTGAGATTACAAACATAACACACATTCATGTTTATGTGTATTTTGATCCAAGTTATTTATTAAATATTCAACTGTATCACAAATCACAATCTCGTTCAACTGTTATAAAAAGTTATACTGTATGATGCAAGATTATTTTACAATGTGAATAATATCATGTATCAGAATCAGATGGGATTATGTGCACAAACTGTTTGCATCAGTTATCTAGTGGAATATAGGCTGCACAAGCCTATTATATTCCAACTAGATAACTGACGCAAACAATTTAAACGCAAGTAACTTCGAAGAATGCTGTGAAAATAATATTGAACCTTTGGTCTCTCTTATTAATACAAAGACAAGTGCTTCTCTCACAGTAAGGTTAAATCAATGATTTAATACATGGATAGTTTGGATCCTTTCCGATAGAAACAAAGTAATGTAATAAAAGAAGGACAAAATAAAGAATGAGATGAAAATGATTAAAATTTACACAGTATTTTGTTGTATTGAAATATTTAAGTGTTTTTAAGTAGCTGGAAGTATTTTTTCCCTTCTTTTTAGGCCTGCCCATATTAGAGGTAGACAGGGCAATCACAAAGTCACGAGACTACACTTGTAAAAACAGTACACAATGATATTTTCAATTTCCAAACATATTTCATAAAATAAAATAAAACAAAACATTGAGTTTCACTTTTCAATCAGATGGTGGGAATTGCTGATTCTGTTTAAAGGGGTTGTGTTGTCATGATTATAGCAGTAAAAGGAACAACATATTTACTATGCGGGCGTGTGTGCTGGCGGTCACATCAGTTTGAAAAAGACGGCACCCTTTAGATTTGACCGCAAGCGTGCGTGTGTGCAGTATCTGGGTGAGAGTTCATCTTTCCATACAAAGCCAGTACAGGCCTTCTACAATCATGATGACCCAGCCCCTTTAATATTAGTATCCATGGGAGTCCACTCACAATCTTAAGACTTACCAATCAACCAACCTAATCAATCAATCAATCAGATCAATTAATCAAATCAATCAATCAATCAACCAAATCAATCAATCAATGAGATCAATTAATCAAATCAATCATTCAGTTATAGACCCCTTGCATACTGTGCCTCCTATTGCCGAGGTCTAACAAGGAAGACGTGCACATGCGCAATGCACAACTCTTTCAGCTAATGATTGATCTTCCTTTGACACCAGTGAGGGCGCTGTTTGAGCTTGTGATGTCATATGCAATAGTGATACGCAAGGGGTCTATTGGCTGTGGAGTAGATGACAACAATGTTCCTCAATGTACATTGCACATTGGTCCATTGAAATGCTAGACTGGCTGCGTGTCCTGGTATATCATCAAGTACTTATCCTATTAATATTTTAGAGGATTGGTTCATGTATAATGGCACTCGTTGACTGCCAAATGTACAAAATAGTCCTTCGCAAAGAAATACCTGGGAAGATACAAAAATTATTTCAGACTGGAATGACAACAGTTCTGGTCAATGTTTTGTAATGCTGATCCATTCAATAGAACTATTTCATATTCCTCCACACATCAGAACATGTATTGTCAAGTGCTCTGTTCACTTCGTCTAGCGAGCACCTGGGTGTTAAACTCGTTCATGAATTCTGATGAAAGTTCCTTGAGTTTACTTAAAAACATAGTCCTTTCTTCATCGCTCCATTCCTGAAACCAATCAGTGAAGAGTTTTAGCTGGCACTGGAATATACTTGGGGCCTTGTCGTTTACTTTAAGGGTCTGCATGGCATCAAATAGAGTTGTCACATCTGGTGGCACTGCCTTATTTACAAGGTCCGTTAAAAAGTCCTTTCTTTGGTAGTGGCTCCACGTTGTGAACCAGTGAAGGACGGTTCTCAACTCCTGCTGAAAGACGCTGGCAGCCATTTCTTCTCTTGTTGGGGGTGCAGCACATGCCATAGTCGCAACATTTCCAAATGTCATAAGCTTGATACGATGATGGTTCTGAAACATAAAAAGTAGAATTTGTTTGAAGTAGTAACACTAGCAATGTGATGTTTATAAAGTTCAATTTCAAATTCTTCATTTAAATAGACCTAGTGCAGTAGCAGTAACGGGGCGATGTACTCCTTTTTTTTAAATGTTGATATTAACGGTCGTACTCGCACGACCATTCTCGCTCGACCATTCAAAAAAAAAAAGGAGTACAGGCAGCGCCCTAGTTACTGGGGGTCTACATTAAAAGTATGAAGTAAATCATGAAGATGATGCAAATATTTAAATAAATTAAAAATCTCTTCTTTTTGTTAATAATTGTTTTTGTGTAGGCCTAATACTAAGTTGTTGTTCTGGTCATGTAGGCCTAGTACTAGTACTGTAGTAATAATAATATGAGTACTACTGTTAGTAACAATAATTTAATATACATTTAGACTATAGAACAGGCAGTGCTTCTCATCATAGGCATACAGCTACTTTACAGGACCATTGACTTGACTGCAATGGCAAGGCCATCATAGAAGAAAGAAAACCCTTTCTCCTAGACCCAGTAACTGGGGTGCTATACTCCTTTCATGAGATTTTGACATTATCTGTCGTACAAGCGATAATGTCAAAATCTCAAAAAAGGAGTACAGCGCCCCAGTTACTGGGTCTACCTTTCTCCTAGTCCTGGACTCCTGAGTCCTAGTCTTTACCTGTGACCGTCCAGTCCAGGGCCACACAACATGGCTTTTATTTTATTATTTTTATTTACAAACCTCACAAAAACAAAACAATGCTTACGTTTTCAATTTGCCTGCATCATGGATCCTTCTGGATCATTATGAACCATTCATGAGACGAAGACAATTAGGTGCCTATGTTTTAATGTTTAAAATATTAACAATAACCACACAGCGGTCCGTGCTCATAATGATTATTCAAAAAATGTTGAGCGCCGCTACCTAGCGATCTTACAACCTCGTTTCCAATTGATGAGCGGTGTGCGCACACGGCGTTTAAATCGATAACACGTAGATTGCCCTGAGAACGTAATGTGATTCGATAAAGATGGCGGCCCCCATGGTCACATCGACAGTCTCTCTTCGCTCTGGTGAAAGGCACAGATTTAGCAATCAAATTGAACTCACAAATGGCCAGATTACGAACAAGAAGTTGAGAGAATCTGTGCAGGTCATACAGAAGGAGCTAAATGATTTTCTTACCTCACAAGTTGATATTGAAAAATGCTCAACAGTCAAACGAAAAACCAACAGTGGAGACGAGTCAGGTATGATAGCGTTAACGGTTTAGAAAGAGGGCGCTGTGATAGGTCTTCTTCCTGTCACACGGTGTAGAAACCACCCGACTACTTCTTGAACTGTGTGATCAAGTTGGATCCCCACCACCACACCCACTTCCTCACCTAATCCCCTTTATCTCTGGCATACTTTTCCAGAGAGGAAGCATTGTTATTTACATGGGTACCAACAGCCATTAAAAAAGGCTGCCGATACCCAAGTAAAATAATACATTTCATTACAGAACATTCGTAGTAAACCAAACAATTCTACCAAACGAAACAAATACCATCCTGATTGTTCTTTAATTGTAGTTTAAGCAATAATTATGCCAATCTGCTTGCTCACGACAATTTTACTTAACACTAACACAGGTCTATAATAATCACTTTTATATGAATGTTTATTTTATAGATGAAAGTGATGATGATGGTGGTAACGACGATGGTGAAGATCAAGAAGATTTTGCCAAAGAGCAACCAACAGAAGAACCACCTGAAAAGAAGCTTAAAAAATAGACTTTCCTCAAACATTTTGTAAAAACATCAGCTGCTCACTCTATGTTGCAGGGCAGAATTGAACTGCAAAGTGAGATGGAAAGCAATATGCAGAAGGAGCGAAGATGGTTCATACTGTTGAGTACTGGAAAACAATCATAGAAGAGCACCGAGGAATACTTTCATTTATAAGTGAATAAACTCAGCAGATGTCCTAGAACGGAGCATTGATTTCATTATGGTCCAAATTTAAAAAGTGGGACTATTATTGTATGGCTGACTGTATCTTTCTTAAACCACGCCCCTCATTGGGGGATATATGCTACTGCAATTCATTCCTGGCTGGATTACTTTAATTGGGTGACTTTTTAGTCTTATACAAAACCCTGTAGACTTATGAGTGTTTATTTCTAAATTTTACTTGTGCCTTGGAGGCCAGCCAATCTTGAAGAGACATTTCCAGATGATCAAATTCATGAATGATTTGATGAGAAACCTCGTCGGTTAAATCAAGCAACAATCAACCTGGCAGATTTTATTTAATAAGGAATACAGTAACGTTTTCAGTTGTCTAATAACAAAATGGTTAAAAACGCATGCATAATAACAAACACTGACCACTGTGCAAATAACGCTTTCATTCAAACATGAGGCATATTGTGATTAAATATTAACAAGAGTTGACTTTTAATAGTGAAATGTTAATGTAATTACCGTTACCTTAAACCAAGTACCATTATAGGTCTCTCCCTTTCTCAATAAATTCCCTTTTATGGTTTGCCCTACGGTTGACACACCTGCTCCAAGAGGTTTGCCAAGCGTCGATGAATATGTGTAGGTCCCTAACCCATTATTAAAATGTCAAAGTCTGAAAACTGGGAGAAATTTATGTTCTCCCTTTTTCTGTAAACGAGATTAAACTGCCACACAGGCCTGATTTTTTAAAATGACATGATCCTGTATCTGATTCTTTTCTTTGCGTTTTCAATTGAAACTGGATCCTTTGCTTGTACCAGAAACAAGGGTGGAGGTAAAACTCTTTTCTACAATGAAATACGCTTACTGAAGTTGTCTGTACAATGTCTTACCAGATTTACCCTCATGAAATGTTGTATATTATCTTTAACGTGTGTCTTTGATAAATCTGCCAGTTGCATTTAGCAATACTTCCTCATCGGCGGGAATGGTCGCAGATGTTCTGCTGGAGTAAACTGAGTCACAATTCAAAGGTTGCTGTTTTTTTTTATAACAGTCTTTTGAGATAAGGTATACCTCGGTTAGAAATCACCCGGAGGCAGCGGGGGAATGTTTATTAATTATTAATTAACTCTCCGTTGATTTTTAACACTTCTGTAGCGATAGCTAATTCTAATCATAGGCTTGCAGTTTCAATTCATGCGCATTTTGTTTGCAGTGTAGGGGGCACATTTTAAAAAGTGTGATCAATTCTCTATCACCCATACCCGTAACGTTGTCTCAATAGTAAAAACAACAGTAGTACTGCCGTGTTCAACGACTTGCTAAACCGTTGGATAATACACACCGACCTGAAGAAGCCTAACCTGCCAGCAAATGGAACGTGTTACGTTTTAAAGACGTCAACAAAACGGTTTCTTGCAAGAGGATTTGGCCTGAAAGTCGGCAAAAATTATGGTGAGTTCATTTTAAATGAAATTTTCAATAATAAAAAAAAGGTGTTCATTATATACCGATGAAAGTTGATTGAAGGATCATGGAAGCATGGAAGTTGATTGAAGGATCATGGAAGCATTGATGTAGATTGAAGCATGATGGAATTTTGGCCCCGCGTGAGCAATTTTCATAATTCATTCAATAAATTTGATACTTGTTTTTTTTTTACGAAAAAGTCCCCAAATTTGGCTGAAAATAAGTGTTTTCAGTGTTCAAGCAGTGGCGTAACTAAGAGGGAGGGGGGCACGGGGGCACGTGCCCCCCCCAACTGATGTCCGTGCCCCGGGTACCCCACCCCATTTAAAATCTGGACTTCTGAGATTAAAAATTATCAGAATCAAATGTTACAATACATGAGGTTTTATGTACAGTAATGTCAATCTTTTTAAAACTATTTATTATTATTTACACGCAGAATGTATTTTGTTTTACCTCAACACGTCAGAAGAGCGCTTTAAAGGGGCTTGTTTAGGAAAAATGCTACAGTTTTAATTGGCCAAAAGTGCCCCCTAGGAAAAATGGTGCCCCCCCTAAAATTTTACCCTAGTTACGGCGCTGTGTTCAAGTCTTTACTCTCCAGCAAATGGAAATGGTGTGCCATGCAGCTTCATTTTGAAATCGTAGAAAAAAAACACAGGAAAATTAGTCGTGGAAAATGAGCATGCATTTTGACACGGTGAAAAAATGACTAATGAATCATTTTTCTTTCATCTGTTTTGAGAGATGGGTGAGCGAGAAGCTAAACGATTAAATTCCAATGTCCTTAAGGTTAATGGCTTTTCAACCACTTCAAACGAATTAAGTGTTTTCTCAAGTTTCTTGAAAATGTTCATTAATACTAATGGCATGTGAGAGGTTGTAAAGATGTGCCACCAACATATGTAGGATATGCCACAGAATAACTTTCTGAGTTTGTGTCACGCGAGCTGTTTACAATAAAAGAAACTCGTGGGTGCATGGCTGATTTGTTTACTAGAAGCTGATCATATGTTTTTGTACAAGGCCGTCAACATCGATGTGCTTCTTGTATATGTACACAATCGAGTATTCAAATGATTACGGTGATGTAGGAAATGGCGTCAGCTGCTGAGATCTCAAGAAAACGAAATGCTTCAAAACATGCCATACCGGCGTATGTGATTGTGAGTAGACACACACATCAAACCACAGAGGAGTATTTCTACCTCCAAGATCCAACTATGCTGGTCAGTGGTCGAGGTGTGGAACTCGTCCTATTGAAGGTGGTTGGTCCTTGTATCCGAACTAAATCGCTCTCGGTTTAAAGCTTTTATTAGAGCATCGCTAAATTAGTGAGCAGAGGGCTTAACTACATCTTTGAAAAAGGCTGAATTCATACATCGATTTGCCGGATGCAGTTATTCATCTGAATGTACATTTTGATGGTTTAAAGTTTGTTCTAAAAATGTTGTTGTTTTCCATATTATCCACAGGATTCGGACCTTCTTAATGAAAAGGAGCACGATGAAGCAGTGTGTGAAAATGCAAGTCAGCTATTTTCCGGGGACGTGATTGCACACAGAGACATAAAAGAAGGTGTAATGGCCCTTCAAGATCGGTTAAGGGTAAGAGAGTAACTTTCCTCTTCACATCTCTTATTTGAGTTTATTGTTGTTGTTGTTGTTTGTTTTTGTCACTGCATTCCAAAACACAAATCAATAGATGATCATAAACAATTAAAGAAACAGATAACAATTGGTAAATGAACAATCACGTTGTGCTTTATCGACACGGCGTGGTCTAATCCATCTGATGAAATAGATCATGAAGGATTGGTGACCTAGAAATGAATGTCAACTTACCGCCCACATACTCCCATCGGGAGGCTGCTGATCCGGTTTTTCAGCTCCTGTATCCGGACGAGTCAGCGTTGACTCCCAGCCTCTCTATCTTGGTCTTTTCACGAACATACCTAATGACGCATAATCGAAACAATGGGTTAACATTCTGCATAATTTCTGTATTACGGTACACTATTATTGGTAAGGCTCTCAAACAACTTTTGTCTTGTTGGAACTTTACCCACTAGCCAATTAAATTGAGGTCCAAAAGCTCAAACTGTGTTAGTTGCAGTTAAGATGGACGATCCCTTAAGTTTTAAGAATCAAAAATTGTACGTTTGGTTAAGTCAGCAGCGATGGTCAAGCGCCTTTGTCGTGTGTTGTGGCACACCAGTGTAATTCTGCAATGTTTGGTTATATCTGTTTTTTTCCTTATAATTCCAGCAACTTGAGATGAAGCTGAGTGACTGCGCTGAACTGTACGAGAAGCGACGCGAGCGACTGGTGACGAAGCAGAAAGATGCCCGTACAGCTCATGTCTGCAACCGTATCTTGATTTACTCCTTTCTTATGGTCGTACTATCATACATCGTAAGATGCCTACAGAGTCCACGTGAACCGTGCTTCCAAGAACATTAACAAAGAAGGACTCCAGAGGGAGCCCTGCATGTGTGAATCGTGAATCCACACTCCATTTGGAGTACCAAGTAAACTTTTTGTTGACATCATTCCAATGCTTTAGTTTTCAATTTTATACCCGTGCAGCCAATCTGTGAAAGTGGCATCAACTTAGACGACCGTGCAAGTTTTCGAAAAGCCACCGAAAAAGCATGCTTCATAATCTTTTATACGTGCTTATCCGTCGAGAAATTGGCAGTTTGACATTTTAGAACAGAGTTATAATAAGGGCACATTTTTCTCGTATATTATAAACGGAAATAGTTCTCATTATTGGTACTGGTAAAAAGAAAGCATTTGGATTAAAAATCTATGTATATTTTTAAACCAACATCAATCATGTATTACACCTTTTAAACATTGATGGGTTAAACGTCTTTAAAACTATTTATATTTTTAAACCAACATCAATCATGTATTACACCTTTAAACATTGAATGGTGTGTGGCATAGTTTTTAATTAAGCATAATTGAATTGTACAAATATTGAAACTAAATAAGCAGTGGTAAAGTAATTTGTGTTTGGTAGTCTGGAAATTCAGTATTAAATATTAATGCACAGGCCTACTCAGATGAATACAAAAACAATCGTTATTCTGAAAATAGATTTCAGTCATATATTCTGGTGTCATTAAGTTTTGATGATAAATAGCAGAGTTCAACTGTAGGCCAGCTTATCATGGAAGTTTGCACATGCAGTATATTGTTTGACACCGGGACCCCTGGTATAAACACGGCAGCTATAAATAACCAACGTCACGCTGTAGAATTTGAATAGCTGCTGTATTGGATGACTGTAATAATGCACTCTGTCGGATTAGAGAATGCTGACACGTTCCCAGGTATACATACGTTGATTGTAACTCAAACGATGGGAAAAAATAGCCCGTTACAACTGCACATGCAAACAGCGAATATCATATCTAGACTAGCGAGTCATTCACTTTAAGGCCGGTAGATAGTGGTACAGCTTTTTCCGGATCAATTACAGCCGAACATGACAGAACATTCTCAACTTGGTAGATCGATTGGCTGTGATGAGAAGCGAGTGTTACGGAGATCCCACAGCAGCATTGATATTGGTGATATTAACAAGGTAAAACAAATGACGATATACATATATAGGCCTATTAGTTACATGTACACTTGCATGGGATATGGGATGAAAATAGTGATACTATGATCTCACGTCAAACGCTCATTTGCAGGTGAGAAATGTTTGATACATGAAAGTGAGGTACCGTGATGAAACTAACTGTTTTGAATGGTATTCACTTTATGACACTGGCCGTTGGTTAGTCTGTACTTATTATAGACATACGCTCATACATGTTTAATACACATTTTTTTCTATATGATGACAATTTTATTTTTATCAAGAGTAAGCTGCCATCTCACAAGCGAGCAAGGAGTCACGACTTTGCTTATACTTTCATGTTTTTCCCTTCATATTCATGTATCAATCTGCTTTACAGCTCCATTTTTAAAATGAACAGCCTGAGGCTTACAGAGATAAGTTCATTATTTACTTTTCTGTTAGGTTCGTCGACGGCGGCGTAGGTCAACTGACATCCAACGAGAGTTCGTCCTAATTCGAGAAGAAGTACAGTTAGCTCAAGAAAAAGACGCCCTCAAGGACACCCTACTTCAGCTCACGGGAAAAGTTCAAAAACTCAAAGCTCAACTTCAGCGTCACCAACACCGCCCTCAACGCTCCGACTTGGAGCCCCCACTAAAGGGCAGCATCCCTGAGTGTGATGACTGGAACGACCTATTGGACTTCCTGTCCCATTTCTTCCTAGTGAGTCTGACAGTATTGATCGCTGTTTGGTTCACCGTCTGTTTGAGCAGATTCACTGCCGTGTATCTCTTGCCGGAGCTGTATCTAGAATGTGCCATCTTGCCGAGGACAGAGGGCGCCACAGAAGTTCACCACGAAAGGACGACATTGGCATGGCAACTACTCTCTGGACAGCATCCCTGCCAGCCGGTTTATCTGCAATGTGATGAGCTAACTGTTTGAACATTTTCTTCATGGTCCAGACGCATCGTTTGCCAGAAACCAAATAGCACGTTGTCATTTCAACCACGCCCAAATTAGAGGACGGACAAATAAATTATTTAGTGGATAGTAGGATGGTGGATTCTTGTGAATAGCTAAAGACATTGTTTTTAAGCAGTTAAAGAATTTTACATAAGCTTAAAGACCAAGGGACGGTTTACCCCGCAAATCGAGGACTTCTGTTTGTTCTCTCATCGTTAGCACGTATACAGCCTTTGCCTGAATAAGTTTTCACTTTTATTAAAGTTACAATTGATACAAAAACGGAAATTTCACAGTACAGTCACTGCAAAACTCAATTGAGGACGGAATACATAACGTTCAGAAATAACAAAATAAACATTTCTAATCGTAGCGACAAAAGGATAGTTTTGAAAGGCTATTAATGGTACACACTATCACTCCATAAAAAAGTTAAATATTTACATTAGAAATATACAAACAGCTAAAATCATCAGTTAAAATTAGGCTTACTTCATAAAAGCATGACACGCACAGAACAACGTTCTTTGTATGTCACTACAAAACTCCTTTGCACTTCCAATGGTAAAGCTATTATTGTTTTATATGGAATAGCAATGTTATGAAATATTTCATCTCAGATTTACTGACTGACCCATTTGTGAAAAAAAGAGTTGGAGGATAACTTTCCAAACCGCACTCGCTTCAAACTTTGAAAGTTGTAATGAAATATTATAAATGACTTTTTCGCCTATCAAGAAGTGCTTAACACCTGCGAGTTGTCCACAGGGATCCCTTAAATTAAACTGATAAGTTGCAAGCACAAAAAGTTGGTCAATACCCTTTCTTAGCAGAATCCCTGGCAACCATCCGAACCGCCATGTGATTTACATTGTCATGACTGGTACCCAAATAACCCTATGCTTAGAAAAGTCATTTTCTAAGCTGTGATTTCTGCTTAACAGCTTTATGAAATTGGGCCGGTCAGAACGGTTCATTTGAACCGTGTTCTAAAATTTTCTTCGCCATGTAACCTTTATAGGGACCTCCTGTAGTTATGGGCTTCAATTTACAAACCGCTAAGATTCAACATAAATGGATAGCCAATGAACAGATCTTTAATTGTCAAGCAAAGTGTGATGTCACAATACCAATCACTACGGTGACATTGACAACTCATCTTAAGGTGAATCAAATGGCACTTTGTGGAATTATCAACCCCAAGATATTTGTGATGATGAATACCAAAATGAGTCTGGAGAGGAAGGAATCATCGTCACGTGAGTCGAGCTGAGGATCCCAAATTTTCATTCAGGAGTACAGATGTACCTTGGAGACTGGGTGGGCTACATACAGCTCAAATTAGTACACGATGGAGGACCATCAATCAATCAGATCACCAGTGTATCTATAAGGAATGGATCGTCGAATGTCCATAGCTGAGGATCGTAATTCTTCCTGCATGGAGATATTTGTATCTTTAGACCAGCTCGTTCCAGACACTTGTGTTGAGTTCGTCTGATGAGAGTGCTTTTCTCCTATGTAAGAAATAGATGCAATAAGTTAGGGCTCAACATTGTGTGAATTATGTTTTTAGTTTTGTTTGTTTTTCCTTGTTTTGCTTATCAGTTGATTAAATTCACGTGATCCTAAAATAAATGAAATCGTTATATTTCGAGACCCTCTTTTTTAAAGTATGAAGTGTAATTTACATTAAAACATTTTTAGTGACATTTATGGTGAAGGTGCAGTGATTTCATTGAACGTGCTATATTTTTAAATATAAAAAATTAAGGTATCTTAAAACATTATTCGTTTTTTTATGTCTGTCCTCTTCTTTCAATATTCATTTTGTACACATTCATTTTGCATGACTCGATTTTCGCCAAGACACTTTTTGTAAAAATTGTTTTCTCTGCAAGAATTTTGGCAGATTGACTTCACCAATCAAAAATGTTATTTTTTTCGACTTTGATAGTAATCCAGACAAAGCTTTTCTCTTTTCTGGAGGATCGGACCTCTTGTTATGAACTTTGAAACAAACTATAGTTGTTTTCTGATAATAACCAATCGTCCAATCGTTTAGTTTATCTTTAAAAACAATTTATTTGTGTAGCCAACCAGTGAGATTAAATGTGCCAGTTTACCTGATTATGTTGCCCCAATTTGTTTTTCGATAATAATTTAATTTATCTTTACAAACAATTTATTTACGAAGCCAAACAATGATATTAAATGTGCCAGTTAACCTGATTATGTTGCCAATCTCTGATGACATTTGGACTATCACAAGCTGTGATCATTACTGTATGTCCTCGCTGCCCGAGGCACAGATCGTTGACTCGTATATCGCCGGCAGTGGTGAGGCGAAAAAACTAAAAAAGGAAAGCAAAACACATCCAAACAGCTATGAGATTCATCAATGTAACCGAACAACAGACATAATTGCATTCACTTCGTATTATGAGGTCAATTTATGACAATAATGTACAGGTATAAAATTGTCAAGCAACCAAACCGTTGCCATAGCAAATTTCCGAATCATTAAAAACAAACAAAAAGTTAATAGCAGTCGATTTGGAATTAGATTATTCATAGGAAACTAATAGTGCGTGGAAGAACCATCCAAGTGCTGTGAAGGCTTTTATAGTACAGTCTGGCTTTATTGCATAAATAATATTATTATAATAAGTTATTGCATACTATACCTGGTTTCCGCCCATGCCATGACATTTGTACATGGTTAACTCCACTCCTTCGTTGACTGGTACCTTGTTCTTCGTATCTAAACAAAACTCGGTGTCAAGTCCACGAATCTGAAAAAAGGCAAAATACAAGTTTTGGAATGAAAGGCTGATTTTATCCAACTGTATATCGTGTATATAATGGAGTTTTGACCCATCACCAACTCTCCTTCCAAGAAAGGAGAAGATAAAGAAGCTTCGCTCATTGACTTGTAGACACGTTCAAATTGTATTCATTATTTTCTCTCGACTCAGATGAAGTATAATATTGAGCCTAAATTTTCACAGTTTTGTCCCCATTTATAGACCTTTCTTTTGTTGATAAACAAACCTCCGCTGATTGGCATGGACGGCAAAATGTTATAAGCAAAACATTAAATCCTGTTGACAGACGTCGCGACCAAATTCAACATCTTTACATCTTTCATTCCATTACTGGTTGGTTTGTTTCCAGCAAACTCAACGGTACTTTTGAATATTTGTGTAACATTTACAAATTCTGATTACAATGTATCTGTTTTTCGCTTTGCACCGGCTCGGCAGCATAGCCAAGGGAAGGTCGGGAGGGGGGGGGGGCACGTACCCCCACAAATTTCCAGTGCCCCCCGAGGTGCCTCCCCATTGAAAAAATATAGATACATGTAAATCATTAAAAACATGGTACCTGCCCCCCCCCCCCCCTGAAAAGCAATGCCCCCTGTGCCCCCCCCCCCCAGTGAAAAAATCCTGGCTACGCCGCTACATCGGCTGTCGCATGTGGTGTAATATCTTCAAGGTTTACTGTTGTCAGTAGCCGTGCACACAACCAATGCATTGTCTTACCTCACCAGTCACTACGAGTTTGGGTGGCAATGGATAGTTACTGGTGAGATCATAAGCAACTTCATTCAGGTACCACTCAAAACTCTGACATTTCTTCTCCCGGCGGAATAGGACCTGCCTGCTGACGTCACCAAGGTTAAAGGAGGGCGCCCTCATGTAAGGCCGGCTGGCATACATGTAGTCTTTGTATTCGTCCATCCATACCTCGGCTACCCTGGCAATGTTCTGTTGAAACGCGGTTAACATAACATTCAAGTCATTTCACATTAAAATCATTGTTCTTAATGTTCAAAATGTTCTTAATACAGCTAAGGCCTTAATACAGCTATACGCCTACTTATATACAGCACAGAACTTAATAAACTAGGTCTTTATGTACATGTACACGTATCAAGTTTACAAGACAAGTTATTGGCCAAGGTCGTGGGTTCGAATCCCACCCGAGGAATATGCATGTAGATTTTTTTCAGTGATTAACACACATCAGCGTACCGGTGAAAAAAACCCAAATATTATGGCAAGGTCTCATTTCTATTTATTACAAATGGCCCGAAACATACTAATGGTGACTTTGTTGTTCACGTTTTACGAAGGTGTTTTCTGTTTTCTGAAAGGTCTGAACGGGCCGATGTGAGAAAATGAGATGTATAGCCTACTTGGAGATGAAGTGATATTTATGTTTACCTTATCTCTGTAGTTGCTGAACGTATCTCTTGGGAATGAGTATGGTGGGACACCATTCACTCTGTAGACGTGACCAACTCGGGAACAAGGCACCCAAAATATCTTGCCTCCACACATCCAAGTCTAAAAATAAAAACCGCAGCAAAGATTTTAAGCAACGAGACTTTACAGTCATTTGTTTCCCGTGCATTATAACTAGTCAGCTTCAAGTTGCCTTCATCATTTAGTTTCATATCATATCGCAATCGTGCTTCTTACCTTCAGAGACAGTTCGTAGTTTTCTCCCCCGTACATCTTAAGCCCGAGGTCGAAGCCGCCTAGCTCAAGGAAATATGATTTGTACATTGCAAATACCGTCCCTGAAAATGCAGGAGACCTGGAAGAAAAGAGGTTCCATATCAGAGGTGATTTTCTTCTGTCCTCTCATTTGAAAATAAAGATGTGTTGGTAAAGAAGGTTTAATAAGTCTTTAGGCTTCGGACAGTAAACGTGTTTCATGTTGCTTCCACGTCAGGAGCAGGATTAATCACTTCTTGATCCCCTGAATTAATCTCGCGAACCATAACTTCACTTCAAAAGATTATTGTCACATGGTTGTTTCAACTTACTAATTTGGTGTTCATTTGAAGAAATGAATGTCAACTTAGAGAAACAAAAACTGTTACTTTGCTCTCTCTCTCTCTCTCTGTTGGCATCTATAGGGCTTGATTGTTAAATCATGTGTCGTGAATTATCGCTATTGATGCCATTATTCCAAAATAATTCAGGAAAAGTAACTTGAAGCTGGGTTGTACACTCTAAAACTACCGGGTCAGAATTGACTTGGATTCTGGGTCCGGCTGACCTGGGAAGTGGTTACCAATATCGATGTTGACTCGAATTCTGTGTCAGTTTTTGGACACTTTTGAGTAAGCTAGACACAGATTACTGACCCAGAAATGGGTCAGGCCCACTGGAATCCGGGTCAATTGTGACCCAGAATTGAGGTCGATCCTGACCCGGCAGTTTTTTTTGAGTGTTGTGTACCTGTAAGGCTGTGTTTTATATCGGCGAGTTTTCCTCTCTCTTTCTGGTAGGCCCTGGACCCGTTTATAATCCATGTTCCAGTCGAACATTCCACGGGCCATTTTACCATTACCTTGTGGGTATAATCGATAATCCATGTTATCAATTACATCGATTATTGGCACAGCAATCGATGTCCTGTAGTGGGATAAAGTAAAAGTACGGGTTCATCAACATTTGTTAAACAAACACTGGGGAAAAAATGTAACACGGCTTGAAACCATTTAGTTATTGAACATGGAAATGGATTATAAATAACATATTTTGGTGATTGAGAATCTACATTTCTTCATGTGTACGTATTAAGAACCATTTGTTTAGGATCATGAGAAACACCCCTCCCCAATACAAAAAATAAAAACAATATATTTGAAACAAAATGTTTTGAATATGAATGGTGTAGTCTTTATGCAAAATGGGTTACAGGGTCATTAATCTAACTTATCCATTTTCCAGATTGAATACATGCTTACACGACAATGATAAAAGCCCAACTTGGTTCGAGTATAATCTTTGAGACTATTAAGCTTGCAAGTTATCTTAAAAATATTCCTTGAATTTTACTTAATAGTTGGCAACTATGAGTGTTTCTACAGCAAAAACCCACCGATTTGAAGCCAGTACAGAGAGAAGAGGAGCCAGCCAGTTTGTCCCGACCTCGCAGTGAGCGTCCATGGAGACAATAACGGGGGCTGAGGCTCTTGTAAACCCATACATCCGAGCCCCTATCACACCCTCTCGTCTACGGGTACGGAGAAGTTTGACTATTCCTCTTAGCTTCGGAGTTTTGATGTAATCATCTAACTGCTTGCGGAGATGGCCTGTGAATAAGTTAAAGGTTTTTACATCATTTGTTTTGTTTTGCAAAAAAATAATTGCATTTATTTCTTCCCAGTTTTAGTATTAAAAAAAAAACAGAAAAAGGCTTATGTTTTGTCACGTATGTAGCGTGTCGTGGCCGAGCGGTTTAGTGCATCGGACTCAAGTTCTGGTGGTTAAGTCATCTGGATGTACTGTGGGTTCGAATCCCGGTCATGACACTTGTGTCCTTGAGCAAGACACTTAACTGTAATTGCTTCAAATAGGGGAAGAGGCAGTTATGTCTCGCAACGGCTTCATTTACTACTCCCTGTTCTTAGCTGTGCTGTGAAGAGACTTGCGTTTATATCTCGCCGTGTCTTGTTTCTGCGCATTGGGGCAGGTTTTTATCCCTTCAAAAAAGTAGCCCACACCTCGAGTGGCTTTTGGGCCTTGTGATGGGCAAATTCCATTAAAACAAAGTAATGAAAAAAAGTCAGAGATTTTGTTGTTTTGTTTGTTATTTCGATTGTGGCAATTAAAATAAATAATGGTAATTTGGGAGGTCTTTGAAGGCTTTTTTCTCAACAACGGTACTGCTATGGCCGTTTTAATTGGTAAGTTTTCAGATCAATAATGAATTTCTTTCATAATTATCAACGAACATCAATGGGGGTGGGCATATGCCCCCTTAATTACGGCACTGGAAAGATCCTAGCCAACTGACAACTCCACCTGGATCCAGATTCAATATGACATTGCTTCTAAATCATTCAGACCCATCGATCAGACCTTATGGTCTATTCCAATATCCCCGTTTCCCAACCAAACTTACTTCTCGTACTGAAGTCATCCACCAGTAAGATTTCTTTGAGGAGATATGGGGGACTTCTGTTGATGATGCTGTGCACAGTACGTATGAGTGTAGACCATCCTTCATCGTGGAAAGTTATCACTACTGTAACCTCTGGCAAATCTTCAAGATAGTGCCAATGCTTGCATCTGACAGACGGGGGAAAATGCAATCAAAAATAAATTTTGTAAAAAAAAGTACCTTTTAAATATCACTTTGAGAGGCAGTTTTGTGTTTTTATGTTGACTCTGAACTTTATAATTTAAATGAAAAGACTAATACATGATTGTTTTAATAGGAATAAACTGAATTGATTGATTGATTGATTGATTTTGAAAAACAGATTTATTTCAAGACTTACTGTGGGTCTCTGAGATCAGGTAATGATCTATCTAGTGATATTTTATCACTTCCGTACATATTCATAGCGTACTCCCGTACGCTATTCTCCACAGCTGCTTTTTCCCAATCCTCGAAGGTGATGGACATCCCCATTTCGCCCACACCGTGTCGTGACGGCTCCCGAGGGGGCTCGAAATTACCCGTGGTTTCCCGGTAGATCGCACCGTAGACTGCCGCCGAGGACTTAGGTTTGGAACCCCCAAATTGAAAAGATTGGAGAAAACTGAAGATCCCTCTCTACATGCAAAGTAAATTGAAAAGAAGTATATGGATCAATAATGTGGTTATAGACATGACACTTGGTGTAAACGTATAAATAGCTTGACTGATGAGAATTATTGTGGTATTGGTATGTTGAAATCCTTCCATAGGTCTAAACTATAGTATTAATAATGACTAGATTGCACCATGGTAATACTACGAGTGTAAATACAGCAATACTTATGGAGATGCAAGCCTATTTTTTCCATGGAGGAGGTGTTGAGAAAGATTGGATTTTGATTGGAAGTTGTTTGCATTTGGGATTCTAATTAAATTTGACTTGTCTCCTTTAAGTTAGATCATGAAAGAAGCCAGCCACACAGATAAATTGCACTGCTGTATAGGCCTATTGGCAACCTATAGTCCTCGTAGTTCTAGGCATACAGTAGTTAAGACGTATCTCGTAAAATTACAATTGATTCTATATCTTCTTACCTCTGACCTCCTTTGCCTTTCCGTCTTGACACCATACGACTCAGATACCTTCCCTTGTATGAAGAAAAGGCACACACCGCAAATTATGGCCAAGAGAACTGTCTTCTTACGGCCACAGGAGCCGTACAGGCACCGAATCTTCATCGTAGTAGCTTGCCGTCTCAATGACTGAATACAGCTCTTATCATGACTACTACCCATACTTTAGGGTCTTAAAATGAAAGCTTCCCTATGAAAATGGAGAGGCTAAAGTTCCTACAGTCTCTTGTTAAGTTCCTGATGGACACAGCTTTAAAAGGGCCATCTTTGTGAGTTGCTTTTCACACTCAACCGAGCATTCTCAACAGGTACCTATTATTAACAAAGAAATAATCCCCGTTGAATAGCGTGTGGTTTGTTATGGGGCTCCAGACGACTCCAAGTGAACACCTCCTACGACCCAGATATCTGTATCTGATGACCAACAATGTGCCCGCGAAACTTGATTTGATATTTTGTATATGATCAGAATGTGATGACATTTGCTACATAGATGTCACGGTCTTATTTCGAGCCAATGCAGTGATTTCTTTAATAATCATGTAAAAATCGATCCCTCTACGTTCATGGAGCGCAGGTCTTGTGTGCACACTCAAACTGTACACAAGGTTGTGTTTGGGCAGTGACGTAACATCTTCCTTTGTTGATTACACACTTACTGAGTCAGCGTCACTGCACCATAGCAACGGATCATTAAGCTCAATTCTTGCTTGCCTTACAATCTCTCAAGATGCTCGCGATTATTTTGTTTAATATTATTCGCAGTGTTTTTTTTTAAACAGAGTTTCCACTCGAGTTACGTCTGTTACGAGCTAACCGTACAGCGATTGTAGCGATACGGTGTCCACGATCAGGGAGGGGGTATGGGCGCACTTCTTCCCGCATCTATTTTTTTAAATAGCGAACACCGTTATAACAACACTATATATATAGAAATGATAATTAAAAGATGCTTAGTCCGTTTTTTGGCCGATTTTAATGTAGTTGTAATTAAATCTACCCTGTATATGCCTCATTTCCCCTAAATAGTAAATACACATTAATCAATAACAATAATGTAGGGGGACCAAGTGCGCCCTCACTGTTTAAGTACCTGACAAAAACACTCTAAATTGCATGTTTTTATGAAACACTTTAGTTTGTATATGTGTGACTTTTGTGCTTTCTCTCTGTGTCCTTCCACAGAAAGCAATTGAAGGTTTGCTACTAAAAACTTTGTAATTATTTATATGTAAATTATAAAACTCAATGTGATCAATTGTAAAGTGTATAATACTAACTGAAATATTCTCTGGATGCTGGGTACTTCTGGTAAACTCGAACCGCGCATCAATTTTACGAGCTTTCTGTTTTCCTTTTGGTTCTGTGAAAAAAAAGGGAGTAATACAACATTGTATATCTGTGAATTCAATTCACATACAATGCTCCGTAACAAAATCGAAAGTCTTTCGATTTTTTTTTCACAGAGCGTGGCTCTGGCCACGCCCCTCATGTTAACCTCTGGGAGGGGTAATGTCCTGAAGCTCCAAGTGTGTATTGTTCGTGTTTACATTAACTCTTTGTTAGAGAACTTTTGTGTTAGGTTGGGGATGTGTTGACTGTTGACCGTCACTTTGATTGTGTTAAATGTTGTATTGTTCTGTGTGCTATTGTTATTGTTTACCAGTACTACTATGTTATCAGTATTAAAACCACGTGCAGGAGATACACGTTAGACGTCCTCATGTAAATAATTTGATTGATAGTCCGTTTTAATCAGAGTATCGTTCTTCCTTTCTCTCCTTAATCGGTGTGTGACAGATCACTTCAAGAATAAATAAAATAATTACCCCCACTTACACCTTAGCTTCTTTTGTTTTAATTTATATCTTTTGATACACAGTAATAATGTTTTCTTTGTATGACATACCAAAAGGGAAGAGTATGACTAAGGCACTTTGATTTTTTTTAACATTTTAAAATATTTCACACAAAAAGGAAAAAAAAACCTGTAAAGATATAAACGACAGATAATGTTTAAAACCAACTTAAGCCTCAAACTAGACAAATGAAGAGGGAAAACTGAAACTACAAAAGTATGCAATGAAATGAGGTTCGGTCGAGAAAAATCCTGTTATTAATATTGTAGCCTAGAGTGGAAAACCAATGAAGCGGCAACAAACTAGTTCTGTTTTATCCGTCTGTCTCTTACTGATTTTGTCTTCATAAAAGTTTTAGTTTTGCTTTTTGTTGCTTTTAAATTTATGACTCAATTCTTGTTTTAAACTTGTGTGTTGTTCAAACGATCGGATGTTTTTATGCCACATGGCCCCTTGAAAAACAACCTTGGTTGAATGGGTTACCTTGTATAAACAAGTTGAAATAAACATGTAAATAAATAAACAAGGGAACGTTTTCGTTGTTGTCAACTAAGGGTAATAGTTGACACTATTTGATAAAATTATCGACCTTATGCGTATGACGTCACTATGAGCATTTAGTACAGGAAGGGTGAGGTCAAGACAGCTACAACGCATGTTCGATGCTGCGTTTGACCTCAAAGATGGCGGCGAATGCATAAGGTCTATTGCGATTTTTATGCAATTTCTCACATCAGCTGTTAAACAGACGAGGCAGACAACAGCCGTTGGCAAACGTGAGTTGTTCGTATACCATGCCCGATATGTGGCAGAGAAAGGCCCCCAAATGTTCCCGTTCTCTTACACACCCTTCCCCTCTTGTACAGAAGTACCCCCCTAAAATCCTCGAACGAATTCCTGAGATTCCCAGAACACAATGAAGACACAATAGGAGGGGAGGGGGTACACCCTGCCACATATCGAGCACCAGATGGTTTTTAGATTTCATCTAACTCCTTTGCAGTATAACACCAAGGTATACTATACAACTGTTTCAGTCTTTTTTTATGAGATAAAAAAGCAAGGTCGAAGTTTTACTTCTCAATCAGATCGTCCATAGCAGATTGGCTTATTTCAAGCCACTTTATTGATAGTAAATATTTGTCCCTTGCTGTTTGGGTCACAATTTGCGAGAGTAACTTCATTTTTCTCGCTTGTATTCACATCTATGCATAGATTGGTCGCTTTCAAACGAACCAACCCATCTTCCTGAAAGTACAAGCAGATAAACGGAGATAGTCCAAATCAATTCTCGCTGAAATGCAATGTGTATCATTCAAACCATGTTAAAACAGACAATAATTTAATGCAATGATGATTGTCATCAAGGTGATCAAAAACATAACTAAAATCCCTGCTCTAATCCTTCCATAAACAGCAACCTCCTTTTTTTTTATCAACATTGAATTTTAATATTTTGCCTGATTTGTTTCAAAGTGCTGCATTTTGGATTGTCCAATGCATAAGTGGTGTTGTTACTATTATAACTATTTTATTGTAAAAACTTTTAGCGTAACGACAATGTACCTTCACATATTTGTTTTATTCTGAATTTTATTTTGTTTAGGTCTTTTGAAATCTTGACATACATGTAATTGGGTCTTGTAACAAAGAGATTTGATGTATGCAGCAGAATTCAAAAAAGTTCAAATTTAACTTGCAAACTAATGATACTTCTTGAAAAGTGTTTGAAGAGCATTCTGTGTTTCGCACCCAACATGTACCCAGCTTTTAACTTACCTGGCGAAAAGACCAGTACTCAACATCCCCAACGAACCGGTGACTCTGTCTACAGCGGCTCATGCTGACGTAGGTCTTGGAGAATGACGGCATAAGGCAATACTCATCGATTTGGATCCTACCAGTTGTAGCCAATCGGAACTCCTGGTTGCCGCCATAACCGTGACAACCACTAGCACCAAGTCTTTGATCGGGTAGTTTTCTACCCATTGTATCCAAACACGTCGATGTTCCAGTTACACGAAACTGAGGGGACAATGTTAAGAACAAAACATATTGTTATACCATGGTATTAGACTGTGAATTTTTATTGGTCGAGAACCAATCACGTGACATAATACAAAATTTCATGTCTTCTCAAAAAAGTGATGTTGTCGGGGTCCATTACCTAGATCGTCCTCAGAAAATTCATTGTTTGGTTTGAAGGTATACAAATTTACCCAAACCAAATAGTGACCTGGTAATGTGTCCACCATGTCTTAAAATGACGTATGGGCATGGTTGCCAGTCTAACGAAGCTCCTAGTTTAGGATTGAAACGCAACTAAGTAATAATACGTGAGTAACAAGTACTTTACTATAATATTCAAACAATTTACAGCACTCACCTCACCCCACAACCGATTCGGTGGCGGTGTAGGAAATAATTTCAGTGAATCAAACGCTACATTCTCCATGAACCAACGAAAAGATTTGGGACAATGTTTCTTCCTAAATTCAACCTGTTTGGAGATGTCCCCGCATGATTTTCCTCGTAATCTCGGCTTGAAAGTGTAGAAATGTTCTTTATATTCATCCATCCATACTTCTGCTACTCGCATGTAATTCTGAGAGAGAGAGAGAGAGAGAGAGAGAGACACACACACACGCAGAAATCGTTAATAAGTCGAAATTTGATAAAACCATCCACGAGATTATGTTAGTCAGTCTACATCATCTACTGGAATAAATTGCCTTGTTAACGATAGATATAAAAGTGAGCTACGATAATCACAAACCCTTCCCAGATTGCTTGCTAGTTGTAGGTTTAGGCGTCAGTAGACATGAGCAATATCAGTATCTAAAAGAGTGAACACATCACTCTCTTGCCCGAGTGGTGGTGTAATTTTCACTCTATTTAGAGTGCAATTATCTCTAGTTGTTTGCTCTTTTAGAGTGAAATTTGAGTAAACTTCACTCTGAATCGAGTGAAAAAGAAACTGTTTCCACTCTAAAAAGACTTGTCCGCCATATGGCTCTTTTTATAAGAGTGGTATGGGGGAAAACTCTTTTTAGAGTGGAAATATTTTCTTTTTCACTCGATTCAGAGTGAACTTCACTCGAATTTCACTCTAAAAGAGCAAACTAGAATGAATTGCACTCTAAAAAAAAGTGAAAATTACACCACCACTCGGGCAAGAGAGTGATGTTTTCAGAGTAGTTAGATAGTTAAATTTAAAAAAAAATGCTGGTGGGAGCTATTTCATTGAATTCTCAGCAAAATGAATTGTCATTTAAATGCGAGGTTGCACCTGTATAGACAAAAGGTTATCATAACGCTTGCATAACCTATGTGTTCAGGGAACCAGACATAAGATGGCTGACTCACGAATGAAGACCCACCTTATCTACGATGCTGACGTCACCCCCAATGGATGGATAACGATACGGTACACCGTGGCGATAAATGTGACCCACTCGGGAGCATGGTACGAACTTTAACCGACCGCCACACATCCATATCTATAATAGAATTTCACAAATCAAAGCCTGTAATAAAATCAACCACCTTGAACAATTGAATCAAGATTTGATAAACGGCTAGAGTATGAACAAGTTTGCTTGTTTTATAAAAGGAAATACTGTCCGGAACGAAACACATATCGGATTTACGTATAATATAAACAATTATAGTAATCTTCGGCTGTTAGTAATTTCTTATAAACATTGTGTACATACTTTGAATGATATCTCGAAGTTTTCTCCTCCCCAGATGAAGAGTCCGGGATCATAGGCGCCGAGTTCTATGAAGTAGGACCGGTCCATGGCAAACAAACCTCCAGCCATTGCAGGAGCACTAACACAATAAAATGTTAACACTTCTTGTTACATTCTTCTCTGATTATCGGGTTTTATCGTCACAAAAGTCCACAATACCACTCAGTGCAACATTATTGTTACTGAGCGTTTTCGTTTTTTAATTCAAAAAAAGAAAAGAAAAGAAAGAAAGACAGGCAAACTAATATAACATGTTAGTACTTCCCATTATTTTCTGCTCTGAATATCGAGTTATTGTCACAAAAGACTACTACGCTATTCAGTACAACGTTATGTTACTGAGTGTTGACGATCTTCCATGTTTTTGAAAAAAGGAAAGAAAAACAAAATAGAGAGTAACCTAATGGGAGACTTTGGAACAATAGGTGGCAGCAAACTCACCATGTAAATTGGCATTGTTTACGTAGTTATGAGCATGCGCACATTCCGAGGACACTAGATTTACCTGGCAAGTCTCTAGCGTCTTCAAAAGTCTCCAATTATGTGACATATTCTTAAAGATGCTTAAACACACAATTCCGCAAAGTACAGACAAAAAAATGTTACTGAACAGTAAAACGGGTAACAGCCAAAATATCATGCAATATACATTTTCTTTAAAAACTAGTACAAGCATCGAACATGTCATGAGAAAGATATCTGGCCATAGGGCCATCGCAGATTTCTTCTTTTAAAAAATATAGGTAAAATAACAATTTATTTTGAAAACTTTGAAAACTGCTTGTTGTTCATTTTTTTTAATGAGAAATCTGTGATGGCCCTAGCCAAATATCTTTCTCATGACATACCCTGACTGTGTGCCAAATTCCATGCCTGTATCATCAAAGGCACAATTTCCCCAAATATTTCACCTATCACCCCACTAGAAGCCATTAACCAGACAACAATGCTTGCTTAATAAACCTATATATGCGATGGACAAAGAGAACACAGAATCAGTTAAGGTACTGCAGCCACTGTTCCGTGTCTGCAAAAGCTTTGCCTGTGCTGTACTTATGAAACTTGGATCAGAAAGGCAGAGAGAAGTCAACTTACTCGTAAGCCTGACTGCTGTACTTCATGCCAATTCGCTGCATGGTATCACCGTATGTTACTGCAATCCGCTTGTACCAGAAGCCCCAGTCAAATGCACCACGTGACAGATCACCTTGGGGATGATAGGATAGATCTTCTGCCTGGATTGCATCGACCGTTGGACAAACTACGGTAGTCCTATATCAGAATGATAAAAAACCAAAGGGTTTAGATATGAGCAAAACCTTGATTTTTTTTAATAGCCGTATGAAAGCTTTTTGTGTGTTTGAAAACGCAGTTATCCTGTAGCTTAAATTACCTGTTATATGCGATCTCGGCTAACAGAGGCACCAACCAATTCACGTTACATTCACAATGAGCGTCCAGGAACACGACCACTTCTCCTCTAGCTGCCATTGCGCCGTTCGTTCGAGATTTGGCCAGGCCCTCTCGTTTAGTATTGCGGACGATTTTGACTTTACCAAGGAACCTTTCTTGTTTGACGTAATCGTCTAGTCTTTGCCCAAGATGTGCTGAAGCAATTAAAACAAATACAAATCACAGCATTAGGGGCAAACTTTGGTTTCACCCCATTATAGGGCATTATATGGCACGAACGGTACCCAGAAGAAGGAATAAAAAAACTCTTTAGTGAACATTCAGTTATACTTATTATCTATATTATATTTTAATTGAGCAGAAGTACAATCTGAATATAGCCATACAATAGCTATTTTACACTTCATGTCAAGTTTATTACATAAAAACTTACACGGGTCTGTAATGTATCATGAAGGAAAGAGTGATGATTGTAGTTTATAGTTATGGGTGGTTATGGTAATGGTTATGGTATTGGTTATGGTTATGGATACTGTATAACCGTTAGGTTATGGTTATGGTTGGAGTCACGATTAGGGTACGAATTACGGAGTGGTATAGAAGTTACTGGTTTGATAGGAACTTACCTTTATCACTCATATCATCTACCATGACAACCTCAGCTAACAGGTCTGGCGGTGAGGTGTTCATAACACTATGCACTGTTCGCATGAGAGTGGAGAATCCCTCGTTGGAGAAGGCGATTACTACACTTGCATTAGGTAGTTTTTCCGGATAATGCCAATATTTGCATCTTTAATAAAGAACAAATCACACAATGTTAAGAGTGCCCAGACGTCTTTTGGAGTCACCGTCGTTAGTATAACCGTTAAAAACCTGAGCTTAATATAGTTGAGATTTTTTCACGGTTCTTTAGTATTTTTGTGCTGCATTTTAAAGTGCATTGAATTTTTGCCAATTGGTAAAAAAAAACACATTTCAATATTATTTTCCTGTAGTCGAGGATTGAGACCTACAGGAAAATAATATTGAAATGTGAAAACATACGTCAACGCTTACCAGTAGTAATAGCTAGTTAAACGAGTTATTGTCGGGACAAAGTGTTTAAACATGGAGTGTGTAAATTGAGTCAAAAAAGAGCACTACCAGATGACTGCGCTTACCTTGCAAATTGCACGGCCCAATTTAAGTTGGTAGCCCCATGCAGGTAGATGGTAGCCCCCAAATCTGGCTCGCGCAAGTTTGAAACTTGAGTGCGCAAATTGTTACGAGTATTTTGTGCAATGTGCGTGGCATACGCGAAAGTATGATTTTTTTGAACGTTTTGAAACAGCTTCATCTGTCAAAATTCGTTCGGTTGGTCGATGCAGATGCATGATAGTCAGGTAATCTTGTCAAAACAATCTTATAATCAACCTACTGTTTATCTCTGATGTCAGGTACGGTTCGGTCTAGTGATATCTGAGCACTGAGGGCCACATTGAAACCGTATTCTTTAATACTTCCTGAATACTCTGCCACCTTTTGTGGTTGCCATTTGATCGCTACTCCCATCTCCCCCAGCCCACTTCGAACCGGCTGGGGTACACGATTCTCGTAGTTCCCTAGTGTACCATGGCGAAGCTCTGGTGGACTGACTGAGCGTTTGGAGTCCGGCCCGTGTGTGTGACGTTGCTTATGTGTCTGCCCAACATGGCGCTCAAAAGGTTCCTTTTTGATATAAAAGACAATTTAAAAAAGACATTTTAATTAAAGTTTCGAGCCATTCATTTGTTTTTACATTTTTCGATCTCATTCGGGGGGGGGGGGGAGCAAGGGTTCTGGGCGGGGGGAGAAGGGGTGGATTTCCAGCCTCCCCTGCCCCCCCCCCCTCCCCCCCCCGCGGTTACGCCATCACTGACAATAATAGCTGCCAAGAGACATTATCCAGCAAATACTTTTCAATCTATACATGGAGTCGTTAATGTTTGTAAAACCTTCAATACCTGGAGACTATGGAGGTATGACTCACTTTGCTGTGCAAATAATGCACAAACATAATGCTTTTAACGGGCTTTGTTTCTCATTAAACTTGTCATTCAAAAGTCAACACTTGCACAATATGTATTTCATTGATTTTAACGTTAAAACGAATTCTGAAAACAAACTGTATTGAGTGTATTGAATCTGTGTGATTATCGACAGTTATATTGAAATTGTTTAAACAGCCTCCTCAAATTATGTCTTGGCCACCGCTTGCTCCCCCTCCCCCAAAATTAAAATGGCTGGTCACGCCACAGAGTGCTGTGTGTCTTTTTGTGTAAAATATGCTTGCTAGTGATTAACAGAGTGGCAATGAGCGTATATACCCCTAATGACAAGCCTCTCCGGTCACAGTGAGCGTGTTTCAAGCATTTTTCTTTTGTATAAAGGAATACACCCGGAAAAAGTGGAATCGTCCACGAGCAATCGATATCATACATATCCTTCCATAAATACACAGCAGAGTGAAAAACAGCAGCGTCACTTTGTTAGGCTTAAAAACATTAATTTGAGCTTAAATCTACATTTTGATCACGACACAAACGCAATCCTTTAGAGTGTAGGAATATTATGAAACTAAACCCCTAAAATATCTATCTAAAAATTGACATACTTTATACCAGATTATCATTTTATGATAATAACTTAGCTACACCGTGAACATGGATAATAAGTTAGCACATGGACCCATGCTCTCTTAATGTAAAAGAGTGAAAACATCACTCTCTTGCCCGAGTGGTGGTGAATTTTCACTCTTTTTAGAGGGCACTTCATTCTAGTTTGCCTCTTTTAGAGTGAAATTTGAGTGAAGTTCATTCTGAATCGAGTGAAAAAGAAATATTTCCACTCTAAAAAGACTTGTCCGCCATATGGCTCTTTTAAAAGAGTGGTATGGGGACAGCTCTTTTTAGAGTGGAAATATTTTCTTTTTCACTCGATTCAGAGTGAACTTCACTCAAATCACTCTAAAAGAGCAAACTAGAATGAATTGCACTCTAAAAAGAGTGACAATTACACCACCACTCGGGCAAGAGAGTGATGTTTTCACTCTTTTACATTAAGAGAGTGGACCATTGTGTTATATGGTGAGGCATAAGACTGAGTTAGAGTAAGGTTATGTTTATTACACTTCCATAAATTATTGCGCTTAAATTACAATTAATAAGCACTCCACTTTTGTTAGGAGGAACCACCTGGCCCATAATCCCATATTGAATGATATCGATGAGAATGTCACACTCTGATCGTATGCATGGGTTGCACCCATCAAGCACGTTTGCTGAACATGCGCAAACATCCTTTACCAATTTGCTAATCGTTGCAACAAAGCAATAAATAAATAAACAAATACAAAATAAGTAAATAACACAAACATACCAAACAAGCGAAAAAGAACTAAGAACCAAAAACAGATTACCCACCTCAACGATGACTTAATAAACCAACTTATAGGAATAGGAAACAATCTCATAATTTGTTTGCAGTGCTGAGTTTAATTGCGGGAGTAAATCAAAAGGTAAAACAATTATTTTCAAAAGAACAAGACTGTTGCTAGTGTGTTTATCATTATAATAGTATAGTGAATCAGAAGTTACTTTTATTTGTATACCCTTGGGTTCTCATCACGATTTGCGTGCTGGAGAACACGTGGGAAGAAAGTAATTTCAAACTGAAATTCGTATTTGATATCATGGTCTCCCAATGGATTAAAAATTACAAATAATAATCGATTGAAAACACATTTGAATTGAACATTATTAATGATTTTATTATTATATTTTGACCTTCAAACATATTTGTGCAGCGCTGTATACATGATATCCGAGTCCGGCGAATGCAATTTGCATAATTATATCTTTTAATATATAGAATCCAGTTTTTCTTAGTACCATACATTATTTTGTGTTCGTGACAGTAACATTATTCGTCTCCTTGTATATAAAAATAGTTTGATTATTTGGCTTGCTCTCATGCAGCCATTTCTTTTGCAGAAGGAACAACTACAATTTGAAATCTTACCCCATTTGAGTACATTTTCGGGCCATTCTGTTTTCATTAAAAATTCATCACATTTATGATAACCATTGTTTTATTAATCACTGACATCATTCTCGAAGTCATTAAAATAATAGTTTGTATTAAATAGAAACGTCTTAGAAAATGAACTTTCACCTTGGTGCGTTTACAGTTTGATTGGTTTTTTTTATCTTCAATATTGACGGTCTTGAGATAAACAAAATATCTACCACGATTCTTCTTTTAATTTTCTAGTACACCAAGGCACAGAATGTGATCGAGGATTAAACTAAGCCCTTAAACACTAAATGTGCATACACCTTCTAATATCGGGTGTAAAATAAAATTCCGTTTTTCCATCCTTAAAAGGACAAATAAGAAATACTTGCGTTGTACACGCAATGAACCACACATGCCCTAGTACAAATCTACAACAATAGGCATATTGTTATGAGAAGGAAAACAATCGTACTTACCACGCTGTTTGAAGCAGTCTCATTCTCGATACTCATCAGTATAAACACCGCAATGATGAACAGACAGCCAAAGGCAAGGATTAGGCATAAACGGTACTTCCTACATTTTAGCAGAGAACGCCGCCACCCCATCACTTCCCAACTACTGACACTAGCCCTGTAGCATCAGCAATGTCGAAAAAAAAACCGGCCCTTCCTATATTTTCGGTAGCGGTAAACAGCTAACCATTGAGCAAGCCATTCGTGGTGGCTGATGTGCAACTACTGGTTCTAAACTTGTTGGTTGCCAGCATGAATCACGTACATGAACAGGTTTTGATCGTGTCATTATTCACAAGCAAAACACCACAATAACAATGGCCCCCACAAAATCGATAGTTTCCATAACGTGTTCAGTATAATCGCGCTGCTGCACTCCCACAACAATTTTTGCTTGATAAATCACAGTTGTGTCGTTCATTGTTACTAAAAAAAAAAAATTCACGGTACAGTAATTTTCTACTGCGGCTCAGAGTTTAAATTAGCACTTGCAAGTTTAACATATCAGACCAGCTGATTGTTTATGGATCGCACATGTCTATCTAGAACATAATACAAATCAATACCTAATATAATTTATAAGGGAATAGCACACAACCCCATCCCACATGATAATCGAAATCGCACACAAATTAATTTAACTACTTACTACACTGGCCCCTATCCCATTGGTATGGTGGCTTTAAAGGGACATCGCACATATAAATTGACTACAATATTGCCGTCAATATTCACGATTTGTGCCACCAGTCGCAACTATTGACGCCAATATTACCGTCAAAATTCACCGTTTACTCCCCAGGTCGCAAATATTTCCGCCAATATTTCCAGTAAGGGATAACTGTACTCTTACATTTAAGATGGTGTCCACGGGTGATTTACCACTTACCTAGACAACGAGATGATTTACCTCTCCAAGACGACGTACCGGTACTTTAATAAATCGACTTGCCATGTAAAACAAATTCTCGCCATACGATAAATTGAACTTGTGATAAGTCGACTTGTGATAAATGTGATCTCGCCAAGACGACTACATGAAACTGCGATGTCGACTTACCATCACAGCTTCAGTAAGTCGATAAGTGGTATGGCACTCCTGTAGCTCCGTAACATTCAACGCAGGGTGTCCAAAATGTACACTGACAGCCCTGTGGCCAACACCCATACTACCCCTTCAACCTTTCTCATGGGTTGTTACTAATAAAAAAGTGAGACGAGAAATCGTATTCGACGACCTCATACAAATTCGTCACCAGTTTTGATTTTGCTCATGTGACACAGGGCAGTTTTTGCAGGCATTGTGGAGGCAACCAAGTGCACTACATTCACAAGGAGCACTTCGGCAGTACAAGTGAAACTCTTCTAGCTGAATCTTACGGTTCCCCCGGAAAAAAATGATGTGGAAATTGACCATTGAATGTTTTCTTTCTAGGAGATTGATTGAAACTGGTTGCAAGTAAGTTGCCTTGTTTGACATTGCTATTATTACCTGAATGGCTGTGCACATATTATCTATCTTTAATATCATATTAATGTATTACTTATGTAACTTTACATGATTGTGTATTATTGTAATGATTGACAGCATTAAAATAAATGCTTCAGATGACTATGACGACGTTTATGGATATTGAAATGGTTCATATAGATATATAAATGGTATAATTTTAAACTGTTTGACACCACAATCAGCAGATAGAATTTTGTCTAAAATTCCAGTCAGTCAATTGAAATTTCTCAGGAAAATAATTGTCACGTGCAGGCCACCGTAGTAGTCGTACAACCCAGTTTTCTAATACACTGGAGGTCAACGTGTAGCTCACATAATTCAATGCACGTCTGCGCAGAATGAAAAGCTTTATATTATAATCGTTGGCGAAGCACAAACATTGTGCTCTTGCCTAAAGTTGGGACGAGACAACTAGAGCAATATAAGGCACGTTCGCCAGGGAATAAGTCCACCCTTCCACGCTTAACTCGTTTATTTTAGGAAAGAATTCAGGTGAGTTACATTAATTTTAATGTGTTAGGTTTTTCGTTAGGATTCGTTTCCCCTATATTTTCACCCTGTGCTGTTGTAAAACGCCTATTGTATTCGATTAACATTATTTGTTATTTAATCTGGACGCGAATACACGGAAAAAAGAACAAGTAATGGTTCACATGCTACAGAAGCTAAAAGTCATTCCTGTTTTATATCTGGGCGTTGCAGACTTCACTTTCCAGCTCAATGTACATTTATTGTTCGGCTTTTCTTGGGGGGAAAAAAACATGCCAAAGAATTTAATTGGTGTGTTTGTTTCAATTACAAGTCATGGAAGTCTACCCATCAACACGTTCAGAACAAATTGTATTTTATTTTATCAACATTCAGAATCACATTAACGTCGATCACGCGACTTTGAACGAACTGTTAAAATAATAAAACATGAGATCCTTGGCCGAACAAAGTACAAAACGTTGCCTAATATGTAACCCAATGATCCAGCGAGTTTGCGCAGTGCGCCCTGCGGTATACTCTGACCCGTACGCCAAGTGTACATGTTTGGGGCAAAGGTCATTATGGGTTAACATGTTTTAGCATATGGTTTCATTTCTTCTTTTACACAGCTACGAATCCCCTCGCTATGTTGCCGGCAATAGTTGGTATCTTGCTGGTGGTTATTGTTTTGGCCTTTGGGTATCTCTGTCGAGATTATCATCAGCACCGATGGCCAGTCAAGAACTTCCCTCCTGGACCATATGGATGGCCAGTGCTTGGAAGTCCCATCATGATGCGACCACAAGTACACCTTGAGTTTGAGGAGCTGTGTCACAAGTACGGCAATGTCTTCAGTATGGCATTGGGTGAGTCATGGTGAAGAAAGTTAGTAACGCAGATCTGGGTTTCTCAGTTAATTCTGAATCCTCATTGGATAATGGATATGATTAAGAAAATTAATTTTATTCTTAACCGTCACCAAAGAACGTGATCGTCTTGTGGTAATTCTTACAGCTCCACACCTTCAAAGGTGTGGACAGAGGCACTTGTCCTCACACTCGGCTGCCGTAACTTGGTTAAAATTTTAGGGGGGCACAAGGGGGTGCACCATTTTTCCTAGGGGGGCACTTTGGCCAACTAAAACTGTAGTTCCCGTTTGTATTTTTCCTAAATAAGCCCCTTGTCAGTGTTTTCTGAGGTGCTGACGTAAAACAAAATACATTATGTGTGTAAATAATTCAAAATAGTTCTAAAAACATTGAAATTACTATGTAAATGGTTATAAAATGTAACATTTAATTTTGGTAATTTTTAATCTCAAAAGTCCAGATTTCAAATGGGGGGGCACCCGGGGGGGGGGCACGGACATCAGCTGGGGGCACGTACCCCCCCCCCCCCCGTGCACCCTCCCCCTTAGTTACGCCACTGCTCACACTCCCTCCAGATCCTTTGGATACAGACAAGACAAGCTTTGATGACGGTCATTTATGTAGCTTTTATATTTAAATTTTGGTCTCAGATAACATTAAGCGTTAAATCATACCACTGTGACAGCACAGTAGGTAATATCCATGTTTCGTTGTTCTTTGAACTGTGTGACTTGTCACAGACCAACTTTTGGACTTATTGTGCTTTGCACGATAAACTTTTATAAAATTGCTCTACAGGTCATTTTGTGGTTGTAGTCGTCAACGGAAAAGAAGCCATCAAAGAGGCCCTCGTGACGAATATGAATGCTACGGCCAGCCGCGGTGAAAACTATGTCCAAAAACTGTACAATCCAGGATTTAAAGGTAAACGTGTGTACACAAATAATTGGCTAATGTTATGAGAGACTTTCGTTAATTTGAAACAAAATATATATATATTTAAATAATAATATTAAAAATGTTGTGCCAAATAGGGTACCGTCTAGTAGTTCATGAAAATATTGATTCTGAGACAATTGTACTGGCTATAAACGGTTGCAAACATAGGCCTACGTGTTCTTCGTACTAAGGACTTATCGATGGATTTTATTCGGAGAATTGGTGCAGACAGCGTCACTTTACTCACGTAACCCTGAGGTCCTTTGGTTTAGGCAAGACAAGCTTTGAAGACAAGGTGATGGTGGAAGTACATGAAACTCTCGACAAACTCAAGGTTTGTGTCTATCTGAGATTTGACAAAACATGTCCGCGACTTCTAAGCCCTCCCTGCTGATCACACACACTCATCATAACTGTATTATTATACTTTTTTTCAAAAACATAAAATAAAACAAATGATCCGTGTCACGCTGGGAATCAAAACAGCACTGTGATCTCACACCACAGACTCCATTCAAATAAACGGCCTACATCACCCAGTCCGTGATGTCGACATAATGCTTTACACTTGTTTACTGAGGTACTGGTACTCCAGTGTTGATTTCACGTTGCCTTTTTACTGGAAACCATGCAGGGTGCCGCCAACGGCGGGAAAAACACTAGTAAAAACAAACGAACAAACAAACAAACAAACAAACAAACAAACTACAGTGAGAAAATCTTCACACAAGGACAACCAGTCAAATTAGTTTGAGCGATTTCGTTCAGGATAATTTTTTTTCTTCTAAGAACCAAGTGCAGTACCGGTACTCGATTGACAAACTTTTAGGATTTGTACACAAAAGCCAGCTCGACTTTGCCAAGACTTACAATGTTTCCTCGGTATACGGGTAGCGGGTAGTATGACCTCATCCAAACAATTAAACCACAGCGCTCACTAACTTAAGTTAGAAGAAGAATCAACATTACGTTACGTCATTACCAAGTGCTTGAACAGTTTAAATGAATAGTCGTGATTCTTTATTTTCATCTGACTTTGAAGGAACAGTTGGGTCAGCCGTTCAACCCGTTAATGTTACTGTCTGTCGCAACCAGCAATATCACGTGCACTGCCGCAATGGGAGTCCGTTTCAACTGTAACGATGAAAACTTCATCCGTATGGCTCAATACTCACACGACTGGATGAACACCATGTACCGATCACACGCCCTCAACGCTTTCCCCTTCGTTAGACCTTTCTCCCAAAAGCTCAAAGATGGCGTCAAGGAGGCTTTTGAGAATCTGGCAGGATTCGCACGCGAGGAGATCGAGAACCACGAAGCCAGTTTTGACGTGGACAGTGAGCCACAAGATTTCATCGACTGCTACCTGGCTGAGATGCGGAGAAATCCAGAGCTTTACACCCGAGAAGATCTAACCTTCCTCTTGATCGATTTATTTCTCGCTGGAAATGACACAGCTTCACTCATGTTGACCTGTTTACTTCTTCACATGATTCGTAACCCAGAAATACAAGAGAAAGTCTACCAAGAAATTGTAGAGGTACGTATTACAAGCCTCAAAATAACCCACGGCACTCATCGCGATTGCCGTGGTGCCCTCTTCTTTTGCTGTTATGTCATTTGCAAAGTTCCAACACATTTACGTTTTCTTTATAGAAGTGTCCCTCACTAGAGGAGAATTGCGAAGTTCAGGGGCTTGTATATCAACCAATTGTTTTTAGTGTGTTGTATAAAAATGGGGAAAACATACGTAAAATAACTTAAAGTTATTCGGAATGACCACCTGCTAGTTTTTTTTACAAACTAAAAATTAACATAAATAAATATAGCTGTTTCTCAAAGACAGTGTTTAAGACAGTTTGATTAGTTTTTCCTGTACTGTATCAGCTCACTGTTTTTACGACAGGTGTTTATTTCCCATACTCAGGTAGTAGGTTGTAGTCGACTGCCTACTATGAAGGACAGAGACAACTTGCCGTATACAGTGGCCGTGATCAAGGAAGTTATGCGGCACTACTCACAAACGCCTGTCATAGGCCGTGGTACAACAAAAGACTTCGTTTTAGATGGTTACAACATACCAAAAGGAACAAATCTCATGATTAATCTGTGGTAGGTATTTTATTTAAAAAAACAATGAGAAGCAAACGAAAGATATTAAAGACTAAAGCTCTACAACTTCTCACGTTACAAGTTATAGCTTAACGAAATGAAGTGATAAGGCAGAAGGCAAAAATAGACTCATTGTACCAAAGTGCATTACTGATGATAGGCTATACCAGTATTTCATGGTTGAATTTATGTGTCTAGGGTTTTTTCTCCCCTTGTTGCTAGGTCTGTCCACCATGATCCCAAAATATGGCAAAATCCTCACGAATTTAACCCTGACAGGTTCATGGGTAGACACGAAACTGACTTGATAGCAGAGAGTGATGGCTTGCTCCCGTTTGGTGCTGGTAAGTATTAAATTCTCAAAACTTTCCACAGTAGAAGGCAATGTCGCATACCTTGACAAGTCACACAAACTCTGATTGAATTTGGTGTCCTGCAATCCCTTTCTTGAAGTGAAGAAGGGAATAGGAAACACATGGAGTTGAAGTTTCATTATTACCAATCTCAAACGATCCACCTTTCTCTGTTCTCCAATGAGTACACATTAAAATAGTCATCCATTTTATAACATGGGTTACGGTATTTCAATGTTGATGTTTTTTTTAAATGGGGTTCGCAATACAGGGCGCCCTCTAAAGGCCATGTCACACCAGGCAATTGACAGGCAACCAGTTCCAGGCTATCTCCAATAAGAAAATTCATTAACAACACAGTTTTCTCATTATTTTCTTGGGAATATTAAGTATTACAGCAAGACGAATGTATATTGTGCTGCCGAAGTGTTCCCTGTGCTTGCAGTGTAGTTGGTCGCCTCCAAGTTGCCCGTAAAGATTGCCCTGTGTGACATGGCCTTAAGATTTTGCTTGAATCATGAAAGAGAGTCACCAGATACGTCCAGGTTTCTCCAATCAAGTAAAACTAATATCAATCTTCTCATTTCAGGTCGTAAGGCGTGTATTGGTAGGCAGCTTGGCAACATGGAGCTCTATCTCTTCTTTGCTTGTATGACACATCAATTTAAATTCTCCGTCCCCCCTGGTTGTGATACGCCTTCAGCAACACTAACCACCAAGTTCTTCAACCATCCTCCGCATTACGAGCTCGTGATTGACCCTAGATACTAGTGACGCGTTCAGAGCTAAGTCCTCAAAATCTATGCATCATTTTAGTGACAGGTATTAAAGGAAGATCAACCTATTCACTTTTATTTTATTGGACAAAGATGACAACAATTGTATCAATTATATCATTGAGCAGCACACAATATTAACAAACTTGAAGGGGAATGATTTTTCAAAGACACTGAATAAAAAACATGCCTAATTCATCAGAATACAGATTTGCGATTTGTTTTAAGCACTTTCCTCTCTTTAGTGCGTAAACCACTTTAATACATGAGTATTATTTGGTATGTTTACGCTTCAGTAATATTAATTGCATGCACGTCCCTTGATTAAAGCTTAAGTTCCTTAGAAGTGCGAATTTCTAATAATCCAGTAGCACGGGGATTACCATAAGGGTGATGCGACTTTTAATTTTTTAAATATTATAATTTCTAATTTTCTTAAAGGTACACACCAGCTTACTGTTGACCTAATTTAGTGATGTGGAATAACAGACAATAATATTTAAATGGTTGTTATAAAAAAAAATCATCAAAATACCACGTAATTAACGAAAAATGTGTAAAAAACAAAACACGGTCAAAGGTCAGCTTATACGCTTTTCCAGCCGTTGCAACTGTCAAGTTTACGTGACAATGTTGCGCAATGTTGTAAGTAGACTGGTGCTTTGTTTAAGTATGAATTATTACAATAGCGAGGCATGGGGATCCAGACTTCATATCCATCCAGCACAAATTCACGTGTAAATAAAAAATACATAATCGTAGTCGTGGTGCTGTATACGTCTGATTATTCAGACATAGCACGCTCTATTATGCTCTTGCAGCCCCCCCCCCCCCCACCGTCAAATGTCAGTAATTCTTGTACAATTTTCAAATTCACGTGTAAAAAAAACCCAAGACATAAACGGACAGTTTGTATTCTGTGTACGACGAACTGGACGAACTTACTTGCAATGGAGAACGTTTCTTCGACATCCAAGGATCGGTACAAAAAACATCGCAAGGAAAAACCAGAAGGCGGTCCAACAAAAAGTAAAAAATAAAAAAAACACGATAAATCCAAAGGGAAAGCCAGCATGTGCCAAGCGAGCCTCCCACCTTCGCTGCAAACGGATTGCCTTTCTCCTGGCAGCTTTAGCGATGGCATTCTCCTGTTTTTCGGGCGATGACTTCAATGGCCAGCCGCAGCCACTGCCACCGGTTTGTTGTGGGGCGATTGGGGGGGGGGTGGACATTATGCAGTTATCATATAAGTAGATAGATCAGCTGTATGGGATAAACCATGGAGGTAGAAATTAGTCTAACATCTATCTCCATGGATAACCATTCCCCGTCGTCGTCCCGCGTGTGTGTAACGCAGGCAACACGTTCCAATAGTTGGGGGATAATAGCTAGGGGTACAGACTAAAACAGTCGTAAAAAAACGTAATTGTTGGTCTGGCACCCTACCCATCCGACAAGCTCCTAAGCTTACGGTTAGACCGGCAAGCTGGGGAGTTCATGCCCCGGGGTTTGTCTCTCTGGCCCCACGAGACACGGCACCGGCTGTACGGGGTATGCCCCAAGGTTTACGTTCCGCGAGCTCCCACGCTCGTGCGCCGTAAAACACGCTTCGGTTGCACGGACTCTCTGAATGCGAATATTACGTTCGATTTTTCATCATTATTTACAAATTGTATCAATAATCTGAATTCACAGTCTTTTTTGTCAAATACTCATAAATAATTGTAAAAATAAAGATTTAAATTTGGTTCAGTAATTTACTTTTATACGGCTGGAAGTAAAACTAACTCCGAAGATCACGTGATTTATCCGAACCACTTTTTTGGTTCGGATAAATCGTTTTTTGAAAAATGCTCGAAAACGGCAAAATTTGATGGTTTCTTTTAGGAACCATTCTTCTCCATTCCTGGAAGATCTTTTAAGTCATATGTTAGCCTATTTTGTAGCCCAAATAGCCCAACGAAGCCGGTGTGCCCCTTTAATCAAGAAATAATTAATCAATTTGTATCAATGCTGTTAATCTTACTATAATTCACGCAATGTTGTATGTACGTAAGGGTGTGTGCGTGTGTGTGCGCCCTTACACTCACCAACTTACTGGGCACTTTACACAATAAAACAATACTACCCCACAAGGTTTTCTTTGTTCTAGTGCTACTCCACAGAGGGAAAAGGGAATCATAGAACAACAATAGCAGGACCCCGTAACTGCCATATATAAGGCTGTGTGTGTGTGTGTGTGTGTGTGTGTGTGTGTGTGTGTGTGTGAGTTTGTTTAGGCATTCAAACCGGGGACTTATAACAAAAGAGGACAATAAAGTCCCCGGTTGGAAAAGGTCCCCAGTTGGAAATCGTGTTCAAAACAAATGGGAGCTGTTGCTAAAAAGTTAAAGTACAAACAAAAGAGGAGGAACAATAGGAGGTCCCTGATTGGAGGTAAATACACACTTGTGTGTGTGAGTTTGTTTAGGCATTCAAACCCGGGACTTATAACAAAAGAGGACAATAAAGTCCCCGGTTGGAAAAGGTTCCCAGTTGGAAATCGTGTTCAAAACCAATGGGAGCTGTTGCTAAAAAGTTGAAGTACAAACAAAAGAGGGACAATAGGAGGTCCCCGATTGGAGGTAAATACACACTTGTGTGTGTGTGTGAGTTTGTTTAGCGATCAAACCCGGGACTTATAACAAAAGAGGACAATAAAGTCCCCGGTTGGAAAAGGTTCCCAGTTGGAAATCGTGTTCAAAACAAATGGGAGCTGTTGCTAAAAAGTTAAAGTACAAACAAAAGAGGAGGAACAATAGGAGGTCCCTGATTGGAGGTAAATACACACTTGTGTGTGTGAGTTTGTTTAGGCATTCAAACCCGGGACTTATAACAAAAGAGGACAATAAAGTCCCCGGTTGGAAAAGGTTCCCAGTTGGAAATCGTGTTCAAAACAAATGGGAGCTGTTGCTAAAAAGTTAAAGTACAAACAAAAGAGGAGGAACAATAGGAGGTCCCCGATTGGAGGTAAATACACACTTGTGTGTGTGTGGACGTGTATGTATCCATAAAAGGCTCGCTCATTATTCATCTGAAATGCAGTAAAATTTATACGGGACATAGATGACGATCCGAGACGTGTAATAAACTGTAAATGAACAACAACCGTCAAGAATTGTCGAAGATAAAAATGGGAAAAAGAGGGGGGGGGAGTGTTTTCATGTTTTTTTTTTCTCTGTTATGGGCGGTGCGTTGCTGTGTAAGGGCCGCACGTTGCTGTGTGACGTCAGTGTTCACTAAGGGTCGCGCGTCGCGTTATTGGTGTTCACTACTGTTGCGATTTCGCAGGTCCCTCTCGGGAATTTCGAGACGTGCGTAAAATTATGTAAAACAAAACATGATCTCTGCACAAACTTAGGTCGGATACCCCGGCACGTATTTGTTTTTATTATACGCAGTTCTTATGCTGATTTATTGTGTGTGGGGTGTGCACACATATTCACTGCCTTGTGGGGTCTTAGAACAAAAGGGAAAGGCAAGAATAATTGTTCTCTACAAAGAGAGGGATGCTCCACAGGGAATTTTATGTACAAAGTCTATGGGAGGATGTTAAGTACAGGGACAAAGGAAAGAAAAAATTTCTCCACAGGGATGTAAAAAGGAATGTAATAAAACAAAATGCCTATTCTCTAACCTGTTTTGTTTTGGTTAAATTACGCTGGGGATGTAGAAATATGCCATTTTAGTGTGTTTGTGGGCGTGGTGTGGGGGTGTTGGGGTGTTTGTTTATTTACTTATTAAGTTGTCTATTAGTTAGTTTGTTAGTTTGTTTGTTTGTTTGTTTGTTTGTTTGTTTATTTGTATATCTGTCTGTATGTCTGTCTGGCTGTAGGTCTGTGGTCAGGGTGTATGTATTTATACTACAAACTAAAACGGTGAGATATGCTGTTTAATAACACAAACTTTCAAATTGTTAAGAAAAAGAACCATGAATTGAGTCTTCTTATTTCCCAACTCTCATTTTTATTTGTTTTTAATGTATAGGTTTTCTTGGTTAACTAACATTCAACAAAACAGCATTCAAATTCGCATGAGCTTTTCCAGGCAAACCAGGTTGGCTAAATTGAATGGTATGCTAAAATAAACTCATGGCTAAAGGATGACACTGAACGAAATATAATGCACGAATTCTGAATTTGACACAGGAACAACTGATCTGGCAAAAACACTTAAATTCGAACGCATGAAAAAGAAATTGAATACACTTTTGCCGAAATTTACCAAGAAGACCTCCTTTAAAAAAAACCAAAAAATACAGAAATATTACTGTAGGCCTAATTGGTTGTTCTCCATTTTTTATAGTTCAATAGAGGTCAAACAAAAAAAGAAAAAAGCATTAAACAGACGCCAATAAAATTTGACTGTTACGAAAACAATTTGTTTTAAGAACCGACAACTCCTACTATCTAAGACTTTTTTTTAAACTAAAAAACGGGGTCGGGGGCAGGAACACGGGACGGGAACACAAGGAAATGGGAGATAGGGGATCGGGAGAGGGGGGCGCAGGATAACATTCCATGTTCTTGACTTTACTGTTGTCGTATAAATCTTCAAGAGGCTGTCGACAGTGCTTAATGTAAAACAGGTGTAAATATTCAGTGTACTAACCACCCCCGTTTCACTCAACTAGTGGGACCCGCGCAAAGCGCGGGTTTCCCGCTAGTCAATGTAATTTTCAAAGACAGTGTTGACATGGAGTGAATAAACAACTGATTTTGCACATTGCAAGTATAGTTTCCTCTCTATTTGACTGCCCAACATACCAACATGTTGACATGTTTCCTTCCCAGTTTCTATTCATCTATAAAAACCACTCTGAACTGTCACGAACATGCTCAAATGATTTCACTCAACTTTATTTGTTTGGTACGTACACGATAAGTCCAAACTTATCGTGTACGTACAAAATAATTATCTTATACGTACATGATAAGCTATCGTGTACGTACATGATAAGCTGGAAATTATCGTGTACATACACATTCAGTTTTGACTGTACATACACGATAGTTATCGTGTACGTACACAATAACTATCGTGTACGTACACCAAAAAGTTAGATTTTTTATTCATGTGGCGGCAATACGCTTCCGTAGGTTGCAGAAACTGTCTTGTTTTTTTTCTATTCCAGGCAATGATATAGGATTTATAAAAGCTGTTGTTTAATATCCTTTGGAATCAGAGCGGATTTGAAACGTTTATATCCATTGCGAACATGACTTTATGAGGGACAGGAACTTTGACTGGCGAAACGTTGAAAATGTTTAATTTGGCTTCACTAAACTGCGATTTTTAGGTTTACGGTGGCTGTTTACGATGCAACAGATCAACGAATATCTAGGGCGAGAACGCTGAACTTCATGGATGAACAAATTAGCTTTCATCTAACATTGACAAGTACCAACATCAATAACCAAGGTGTATTTACCCAGTCTCTACAGTCGATCTGAATTTGATTCAAGTTATTCTTCTTTGTCATATTCATAAGAGAAAATCAGTATTCCAAACACACGATTTCAACCTTGCAAACCATCTCTTGTCCCATCTCTTGTCCAAGTACAAAGTGTGCGTTGACACATTAATATGAAAGCAATGTGAAACTTATGGTGCATTTTAGAGGTACAACAATATGCTATAAAAAATGCCCCTCGCCTTCATTGGTGGCAAATTTTATAGAGTTACGTGATTTGGTTTCAAAATGTTGCCAGCAATAGTTGGTATTTTGCTGGTGGTTATTGTTTTGGCCTTTGGGTATCTCTGTCGAGATTATCATCAGCACCGATGGCCAGTCAAGAACTTCCCTCCTGGTCCATATGGATGGCCAGTGCTTGGAAGTCCCATCATGATGCGACCACAAGTACACCTTGAGTTTGAGGAGCTGTGTCACAAGTACGGCAATGTCTTCAGTATGGCATTGGGTGAGTCATGGTGAAGAAAGTTAGTAACGCAGATCTGGGTTTCTCAGTTAATTCTGAATCCTCATTGGATAATGGATATGATTAAGAAAATCAATTTTATTCTTAACCGTCACCAACGAACGTGATCGTCTTGTGGTAATTCTTACAGCTCCACACCTTCAAAGGTGTGGACAGAGGCACTTGTCCTCACACTCCCTCCAGATCCTTTGGATTCAGACAAGACAAGCTTTTTCGACAGTTATTTACATAGCTTTTACATATTAATTTTAGTCGCAGATAACATTAGGCGTTAAATCATTCCACTGTAACAGCACAGTAAATATCCATGTTTCGTTGTTCTTTGAACTGGGTGTTTTTTTACAGACCAACTTTTGGACTTATTGTGCTTTGCACGATGAACTTCTATAAAATTGCTCTACAGGTCATTTTGTGGTTGTAGTCGTCAACGGAAAAGAAGCCATCAAAGAGGCCCTCGTGACAAATATGAATGCTACGGCCAGCCACGGGGAAAACTATGTCCAAACACTGTACAATCCAGGATTTAAAGGTAAACGTGTGTACACAAATAATTGGCTAATGTTATGAGAGACTTTCGTAAATTTGAAACAATATATATATATTTAAATAATAATATTAATACTGTTGTCCCAAAACAAAAATATTGGCTCGTATGGGATACCGATTCCCAATTTTCAGGGAAGGGTATCGTCTAGTAATTTATGAAAATATTGATTCTGAGACAATTGTACTGGCTATAAACGGTTGCAAACATACGCGTTCTTTGTACTTATTAGGACTTACTGATGGATTTTATTCGGAGAATTGGTGCAGACAGCGTCACTTTACCCACGTAACCCTGAGGTCCTTAGGTTTAGGCAAGACAAGCTTTGAAGACAAGGTGATGGTGGAAGTACATGAAACTCTCGACAAACTCAAGGTTTGTGTCTATCTGAGATTTGACAAAACATGTCCGCGACTTCTAAGCCCTCTCTGCTGATCACACACACTCATATAGGAACGTTCGAAAACATCCTATTAATTGTATGATTATACTTTTTTTCCAAAACCAATAGCTGATCAGCTTGAACGAAATTAACATTATTGTTCTTTAGTTGTAGAAAGGTAAACAAGTGCGTCATGATTACATATAAATATAAGAGTAAAACTCAGTGACAATTGTTTTATAATAAAAATTAATAAAACAAACATATACAAAAACTAGAGATTTAGAGTTTGTGGACAAACTCACGGTGTTCGGCTTAATCACGTAATTGAAAATTTTAAGGTCAATATTGTGTGCACGTTTCTTGTCTATTTGTGCTATGCTGACGGGCGAAATATTTAGTTGTACTTTTTTATCTTTATTCATGAAGGTTTGTCATATGAAACTTCAACTTCCGGTTTGACAGGAACTAAAGGTCAAATGGGGTCACACCTTGTGCATGGTATCTAGAATTGTCAGAGAGCTTTAAATTGATGTAACGATTATTAATGTACCACGTTTCATTAATAAGGTACATATTTTTGTAGTACATACTTATACTTCCGGTTTCGACCGGAAGTGAAGGTCAAATGAGGTCACACTTTGTAAATATTTGTAGAATCGTCGAGGGGCTTTAAAATTAAGTTATACAATTAATATACAAATTTACGTAATTCAGAATCGATGTTTCATAACAAAACTACTACTTCCGGTTTCGACCGGAAGTGAAGGTCAAATGGGGTCACACCCTGTGTAAGATTTGTTTAGTACTTCAAGACCTTTCATATGGTGTAAAGATCATGTATGTAGCATGTATTATTCTTAAGATATGATTATTTTAGTAAAAAACTTCAATTTAATGTAATAACGTCATCGATGACGTCATCATTCCCAAAATTTTGCTTTGTCATATACACACTGTGGTCTAAGTATGTAGTAAGTATCAAGTCCGTAGATGCTTTAGTTTTTGAGATAGCAAAATAATTTTTTTTCGACCTCGTGTAACAATTTCGTTGTGACGTAGCTATGGTTTTGAAGATATGATTTTTCAAATTATTTAACCGGAAGTAAGGGTCAAATAGGGTCACATCTTCAACACAATATTTAGAATGGTTAACGAGCTTTCAGATGAAGTAATGATTATTAATGAATTCTGTTTTGTTATTGAAAAATAATCTTTTTGAAAAATAAAATTTCAACTTCCTCTTTCGACCGGAAGTCAAGGTCAAATGGGGTCACAAACTGTGTAAGATGTGCAGAGTAATTGAAGATCTTTTATATGGTGCAAAGATCTTGTATGTATCATTTACGGTTCTTCAGATATGAATTTTTGAAATATTAAACGTTGATTTATTGTAATGACGTCATCGATGACGTCATCATCCAGAAAAAACAGTGCAGTTTACTGCACAGTAAAGTTGAAGGTAATAGTAAGTTTCAAGACTGTACCTCGTTTAGTTAATGACCTATGAATCTTTTTATATGTTAACTTCAACTTCCGGTTTCGACCGGAAGTAAAGGTCAAAGGGGGTCACACTTTCTGTAAGACATGTAGACTGGTTAAAGTGTTTGCAGATGAAGTAATGGTTATTACTATAGCCTGTTTTTTATTGAAATAGGATTTTTTGGAAAAATGACATTTTAACTTCCGGTTTCGACCGGAAGTCAAGGTCAAATGGGGTCACACACTGTGTAAGATTTGTAGAGTAATCGAAAAGCTTTCATATGGTGCAAAGATCTTGTATGTAACATATACGGTTCTTCAGATATGGATTTTTTAAATATTAAACGTTGATTTAATATAATGATGCAATCAATGACGTCATCTTTTACGGCCAGAAGACAATGTCAAACTGGTATTATGTCTGTGCAAAAGTTTGAGCAGGCTAACCGATCTTCAAACTGTTATTCAAATTTTGACAATATCATTAGCAGTTCTTGAGATATGATTTTTTGAAATTTTGAACTTCCGGTTTCGACCGGAAGTAAAGGTCAAATGAGGTCAAGTTGTGCACGACAATTAAAGGTCATTACAAGAACTTTTATGTTTTGAAAGAATCTCGTACGTAGCTTTTCTGGTTCTCAAGATATGAATTTTCTAATTATTAATGGTTTATTTAGCATAATGACGTCATCAATGACGTCATCATTCTAAAAAAGTTGCGGTTTCATCTACTAACTATGGTTCATGTTCCTGATAAGTTTCAAGTTCATATAAGCTTTACTTTTGTTAAAAATCGACGGAGAAGGTTCGCTGATAAGAATACGAGGAAAAAACTAGAGATTTAGAGTTTGTGGACAAACTCACGGTGTTCGGCTTAATTACGTAATTGAAAATTTTAAGGTCAATATTGTGTGCACGTTTCTTGTCTATTTGTGCTATGCTGATGGGCGAAATATTTATTTGTACTGTTTTTATCTTTATGCATGAAGGTTTGTCATAATTATGAAACTCCAACTTCCGGTTTGACAGGAACAAAAGGTCAAATGGGGTCACACCTTGTGCATGGTATCTAGAATTGTCAGAGAGCTTTAAATTGATGTAACGATTATTAATGTACCACGTTTCATTAATAAGGTACATATTTTTGTAGTACAAACTTATACTTCCGGTTTCGACCGGAAGTGAAGGTCAAATGAGGTCACACTTTGTAAATATTTGTAGAATCGTCGAGGGGCTTTAAAATTAAGTTATACAATTAATATACAAATTTACGTAATTCAGAAA
>OU452219.1:37131438-37204078 GCA_911728455.2 Marthasterias glacialis
CGAGGGGCTTTAAAATTAAGTTATACAATTAATATACAAATTTACGTAATTCAGAAACAATTTTTCATAACAAAACTACTACTTCCGGTTTCGACCGGAAGTGAAGGTCAAATGGGGTCACACTTTCTGTAAGACATGTAGACTGGTTAAAGTGTTTGCAGATGAAGTAATGGTTATTACTATAGCCTGTTTTTTATTGAAATAGGATTTTTTGGAAAAATGACATTTTAACTTCCGGTTTCGACCGGAAGTCAAGGTCAAATGGGGTCACACACTGTGTAAGATTTGTAGAGTAATCGAAAAGCTTTCATATGGTGCAAAGATCTTGTATGTAACATATACGGTTCTTCAGATATGGATTTTTTAAATATTAAACGTTGATTTAATATAATGACGCAATCAATGACGTCATCTTTTACGGCCAGAAGACAATGTCAAACTGGTATTATGTCTGTGCAAAAGTTTGAGCAGGCTAACCGATCTTCAAACTGTCATTCAAATTTTGACAATATCATTAGCAGTTCTTGAGATATGATTTTTTGAAATTTTGAACTTCCGGTTTCGACCGGAAGTAAAGGTCAAATGAGGTCAAGTTGTGCACGACAATTAAAGGTCATTACAAGAACTTTTATGTTTTGAAAGAATCTCGTACGTAGCTTTTCTGGTTCTCAAGATATGAATTTTCTAATTAGGTGTTTGGCATTGAGCCGAAAACCTATTGTTATTGTTAAGTTTTTTTTTTTTTTTTTTTTTTTTTTCCTCGTATTCTTATCAGCGAACCTTCTCCGTCGATTTTTAACAAAAGTAAAGCTTATATGAACTTGAAACTTATCAGGAACATGAACCATAGTTAGTAGATGAAACCGCAACTTTTTGAGAATGATGACGTCATTGATGACGTCATTATGCTAAATAAACCATTAATAATTAGAAAATTCATATCTTGAGAACCAGAAAAGCTACGTACGAGATTCTTTCAAAACATAAAAGTTCTTGTAATGACCTTTAATTGTTGTGCACAACTTGACCTCATTTGACCTTTACTTCCGGTCGAAACCGGAAGTTCAAAATTTCAAAAAATCATATCTCAAGAACTGCTAATGATATTGTCAAAATTTGAATGACAGTTTGAAGATCGGTTAGCCTGCTCAAACTTTTGCACAGACATAATACCAGTTTGACATTGTCTTCTGGCCGTAAAAGATGACGTCATTGATTGCGTCATTATATTAAATCAACGTTTAATATTTAAAAAATCCATATCTGAAGAACCGTATATGTTACATACAAGATCTTTGCACCATATGAAAGCTTTTCGATTACTCTACAAATCTTACACAGTGTGTGACCCCATTTGACCTTGACTTCCGGTCGAAACCGGAAGTTAAAATGTCATTTTTCCAAAAAATCCTATTTCAATAAAAAACAGGCTATAGTAATAACCATTACTTCATCTGCAAACACTTTAACCAGTCTACATGTCTTACAGAAAGTGTGACCCCATTTGACCTTTACTTCCGGTCGAAACCGGAAGTTGAAGTTAACATATAAAAAGATTCTTAGGTCATTAACTAAACGAGGTACAGTCTTGAAACTTACTATTACCTTCAACTTTACTGTGCAGTAAACTGCACTGTCTTTTCTGGATGATGACGTCATCGATGACGTCATTACAATAAATCAACGTTTAATATTTCAAAAATTCATATCTGAAGAACCGTAAATGATACATACAAGATCTTTGCACCATATAAAAGATCTTCAATTACTCTGCACATCTTACACAGTTTGTGACCCCATTTGACCTTGTCTTCCGGTCGAAAGAGGAAGTTGAAATTTTATTTTTCAAAAATATTATTTTTCAATAACAAAACAGAATTCATTAATAATCATTACTTTATCTGAAAGCTCGTTAACCATTCTAAAAATTGTGTTGAAGATGTGACCCTATTTGACCCTTACTTCCGGTTGAAACGGATAATGAAATTTCACAGATAGTAAATTCATAATTCATCAACTAAACGTGATACAGACTTGAAACTTACTGTTGCCTTAGACATTACTGTGTAGATGAAACTGGATTATTTTCGGATTATGACATCATCGATGACGTCATTATATTAAATCAACGTTTAATGTTTCAAAAAATCATATTTGGGGAATCATAAAAGTTACACAGGAGATTTTTGCACCATATGCAAGCCCTTGAAATACTGTACAACTATCGCAGAGTGTGACCCCATTTGACCCATAGTTCATGTCAAAACCGGAAGTTGGAGTTTCATATGACTGACCTTCATGCCTAAAGATCAACACAAGGTACAAATAAATATTTTGCCCATCAGCACAGCACACAATATTGACCTTGTTTTCAATGACGCAATCACTTTATTACGTTCCAGCCGAACACCGTGAGTTTGTTCACAAACTCTCAATCTCTAGTTATTAATGGTTTATTTAGCATAATGACGTCATCAATGACGTCATCATTCTAAAAAAGTTGCGGTTTCATCTACTAACTATGGTTCATGTTCCTGATAAGTTTCAAGTTCATATAAGCTTTACTTTTGTTAAAAATCGACGGAGAAGGTTCGCTGATAAGAATACGAGGAAAAAAAAAAAAAAAAAAAAAAAAAAAAAAAAAAAAAACTTAACAATAACAATAGGTTTTCGGCTCAATGCCGAACACCTAAAAAAAAAAAAAAAAACTTAACAATAACAATAGGTTTTCGGCTCAATGCCGAACACCTAATAAATGATCCGTGTCACGCCGGGAATCAAAACAGCACTGTGATCTCACACCGCAGACTCCATTCAAATAAACGGCCTACATCACCCAGTCCGTGATATCGACATACTGCTTTACACTTGTTTACTGAGGTACTGGTACTCCAGTGTTGATTTCACGTTGCCTTTTTACTGGGAACGGGTGCCGCCAACGGCGGAAAAAAACACTAGTTAAAAAAACAACAACAAAACTACAGTGAGAAAATCTTCACACAAGGACAACCAGTCAAGTTAGTTTGAGCGATTTCGTTCAGGATGATTTTTTTTCTAAGAACCAAGTGCAATACCGGTACTCGATTGACAAACTTTTAGGATTTGTACACAAAAGCCAGCTCGACTTGGCCAAGACTTACAATGTTTCCTCGGTATACGGGTAGCGGGTAGTATGACCTCATCCAAACAATTAAACCACAGCGCTCACTAGCTGAAGTTAGAAGAAGAATCAACATTACGTTTACGTCATTACCAAGTGCTTGAACAGTTTAAATGAATAGTCGTGATTCTTTATTTTCATCTGACTTTGAAGGAACAGTTGGGTCAGCCGTTCAACCCGTTAATGTTACTGTCTGTCGCAACCAGCAATATCACGTGCACTGCCGCAATGGGAGTCCGTTTCAACTGTAACGATGAAAACTTCATCCGTATGTCTCAATACTCACACGACTGGATGAACACCATGTACCGATCACACGCCCTCAACGCTTTCCCCTTCATTCGACCTTTCTCCCAAAAGCTCAAAGATGACGTCAAGGAGGCTTTTGAGAATCTGGCAGGATTCGCACGCGAGGAGATCGAGAACCACGAAGCCAGTTTTGATGTGGACAGTGAGCCACAAGATTTCATCGACTGCTACCTGGCTGAGATGCGGAGAAATCCAGAGCTTTACACCCGAGAAGATCTAACCTTCCTCTTGATCGATTTATTTCTCGCTGGAAATGACACAGCTTCACTCGTGTTGAACTGTTTACTTCTTCACATGATTCGTAACCCAGAAATACAAGAGAAAGTCTACCAAGAAATTGTAGAGGTACGTATTACAAGCCTCAAAATAACCCACGGCACCCACCGCCAAGGGCGTCGATCGCTTCCGAAAAGTGGGGGGGGGGGGTGACGAACAGCAGCGTAGCGAAGGTACTTTCTTTCGGGGTGTGGAAGCCTAAATTTGCTGACATCAAATGAATGTAAAAGCACAATGACATGGGACTCACCAACAGGTGGGGTTCGGGGGCATAGCCCCCGAGCGCTCATGAGGTTTTTCAGTGATTCGAAGGTTTAAAATGGCCCTCAGATACCTAGCATTAAACGACTCATATTCAAAAAGCAAGCTTTGAAAACTGTAATTTCTTTTGCGAATCCCCTGTTGGAGTGAATAGACATAATTTCTAGTGGGGGTCCAGGGGGCAAAGCCCCCGGACGTTCTACGGTTTTTAATGTTTTCAGGGCTAAGGAGGACCGTCAAGTTGCCGAAAATAGACGTTTAATTTTGAAATTAAACTTTGAATACTTTGGACTCGGGACAAATCCCTACTGTTGGAGTTCATATGGGCAACACTTCTTACGGGGGTCCGGGGGCTTTGCCCCCCGGATGCTGTAGGCTTTTAGTGTTTTCAGAGCGTAGATTTCTGCACGTTGCCGAGAATATTAAATTTAGTAATTCAAAGTTTGCCTTCTCACACTACAAGGAATAAACTAAAATTTTCAGTCGGTAAATCCAGTCGGCAGATCTCTAGGTTTGCTGAATTGATTTGTGTTCAATCTGAGCCCTTACTCAGGTAAGTTTGGTGCTCAAATTGCCGACTGTGGCTCTAAATGCCGACTTAGGAAAAATATCACGGGGCGTCACATCCTCCCCATCCCCATACACCCCCGGTCGCTACGCCGCTGGGGACGAAAAACATTACGAGAAACAAAAATCCTACCTGAAAGTTTTCGCTCCCTCGTCAAAATAATAATAATTGCTCTGCAGGTCGTGCTCGTACGCCATACAGACAGAAAATGTAACGGGCGCGTTCATGTGTGGAAGAAAACTCGCCATTATGCATTGATTAGGGCCAGAAACAAGCTTGGCCGGAAATAGGCCCAAATAGCATTCCACGCGTGGTCCATCTTTGTATGCGCCGCCGACAGGGCAATGTTTAATAAACACAAAAATCATTTCACCCATTACCATTAGAACGTTATCAGTTCTTTGAATAAAAATGTATGAAAAACCCGAGACCACTCACGTTTACTTTCCCCGAAATGCTGTATATTGTTGCTTTTATTAAGCATATATACAGCGTTTCTATTTTTATTTTTTTTTTTTTTTTTGGGTGGGGAGGTAAAAAAGTGGGGGGGGGGGGGACATGTCCCCCACCATCCCCCACCAATCGACGCCCTTGCCCACCGCGATTGCGGTGGTGCCCTCTTCTTTTGCTGTGGTGCCCTTTGCAAAGTTCAAATAGGCATACACATTTACGTTTTCCTCATAGAAGTGCCCCTTACCAGAGTAGAATTGCCGTGCCTCCTCACGAGCGAAGTTCAAGGGCATGTATATCAACCAATTGTTTTGAGTGTGTTGTATAGACCATGTGACCCTTGTTTACAAAAGGGTGACCTTGTACATTCCAGGGCAATTACTGGCAGGCAAGATACTGCATGGGACATATGAGAAATTTTACATTTTGTATCATAATTTCCACATAAATTCAATGGCTATTAAAATGAGAGCTGAACTAGTTGTGAGATGTGCCCCTTTCCTTCATATCCAAAGTTGATGACAATCGGACAGTGCAATCTCCATAAAATGAAAGATTTAAAGTATTTTCCCATTGAGCCGTGTACAAATCCTGCCTGCAGGAAGTCCAGGTTCTGTGGCTCTTTTGTAAACATGTGATGTCACAGGTAACATGGTCTATAAAAATGGGAAATACTTACGTAAAATAACTTAAAGTTATTCGGAATGACCACCTGCAAGTTTCTTTACAAAGTTCAAACATACATAAATAAATATAGCTGTTTCTCAAAGACAGTGTTTAAGACAGTTTGATTAGTTTTTCCTGTACTGTATCAGCTCACTGTTTTTACGACAGGTGTTTATTTCCCATACACAGGTAGTAGGTTGTAGTCGACTGCCTACTATGAAGGACAGAGACAACTTGCCGTATACAGTGGCCGTGATCAAGGAAGTTCTGCGGCACTACTCACAAACGCCTGTCATAGGCCGTGGTACAACAAAAGACTTCGTTTTAGATGGTTACAACATCCCAAAGGGAACAAATCTCATGATTAATCTGTGGTAGGTATTTTATAAACAAACAACGAGAAACAAACGTGAGATATTAGGGACTACAACTCTACAACTTCTCACGTTACAAGTTACAGCTTAATGAAATGAAGTGAAAAGGCAGCAGGCAAAAATAGACTCATTGTACCAAAGTGCATTACTGATGATAGGCTATACCAGTATTTCATGGTTGAATTTATGTGTCTAATTTTTCCCCCTTGTTGCTAGGTCTGTCCACCATGATCCCAAAATATGGCAAAATCCTCACGAATTTAACCCTGACAGGTTCATGGATAGACACGAAACTGACTTGATAGCAGAGAGTGATGGCTTGCTCCCGTTTGGTGCTGGTAAGTATTAAATTCTCAAAACTTTCCACAGTAGAAGGCAATGTCGCATACTACGGAAGCGTATGATTACAGACTTTCAATAATGTTAACAATGGGGCTCGCGTGTATGGGGCGCCCTCTAAAGTTTGCTTGAATCATGACAGAGAGTCAACAAATTAGACTGGTTCCCGGTCCCTGCATCGTTCTCTTCTGACTGTATAATTATAGGGACCGGTAGCTACCACAAATATGGCGCTTTTGATAGGCCCTGGATTGCGCAGGCGCAGTAATAATTTTCTAGTCTTAGAGACGACATTGGCTACGTTCGTGACGTGTGCATGTTGCTGTTTGACACTAGCACATGTGTGTATCGTAACCCTTCACCCGGATATGTGAACCAACCTACATCAAAATTCAAGCTAAGTACATCTTAACTAACGTTAGTCTGCACGATGGGAGATTGAGAGAATCAGTGTCCATCATTGGGGTGTCCATCATGTTTTGTGTAAAGGCCGCATTGCATTATGGGATTACGTAGACCTATAGGCTAATTTTAATTAGCATAATTATACCTGGCAGAAGTCTGTCAGAACGACATTCAGTCAGAACGAAAACGATGTAGGGACCGGGAATTAGTCTAGTCAACAGATACGTCAAGGTTTCTTCAGTCAGTTGAAACTAATATCGATCTTCTCATTTCAGGTCGTAAGGCGTGTATTGGTAGGCAGCTTGCCAACATGGAGCTCTATCTCTTCTTTGCTTGTATGACACACCAATTCAAATTCTCCGTCCCCCCTGGTTGTGATAAGCCTTCAGCAACACTAACCACCAAGTTCTTTAACTACCCAGCGCATTACGAGCTCGTGATTAACCCTAGATACTAGTGACGCGTTCAGAGCTAAGTCCTCAAAATCTATTCATCATTATTTAGTGACAGGTATTAAAGGAAGATCAACCTATTCACTTTTATTTTATTGGACAAAGATGACAACAAATGTATCAATTATATCATTGAGCAGCACACAATATTAACAAACTTGAAGGGGAATAATTTTTCAAAGACACTGAATAAAAAACATGCCTAATTCATCAGAATACAGATTTGCGATTTGTTTTAAGCACTTTCCGACCTTTAGAACGCAAACCACTGTAATACATGAGTATTATTTGGTATGTTTACGCTTCAGTAATATTAATTGCATGCACGTCCCTTGATTAAAGCTTTAGTTCCTTAGAAGTGAGTATTTCTAATAATCCAGCACGGGGATTACCATAAGGGTGATGCGACTTTTAATTTTTTTAAATATTATAATAACTTCCCTACAGGTAAACGTATATATTTCCTACTCTACATTAATTACTAACAGTTTAAAAAATATTTTTAGTTTGTTATATTTACTGTATCTATTTTGACATTACACTGTTGTATGCGGTTATTAAATCAGGAAATAATTAATCAATTTGTATCAATGCTGTTAATCAATGTAATTTTCAGAGTGTTGACATGGAGTGAATAAACAACTGATTTTGCACATTGCAAGTATAGTTTCCTCTCTGTTTGACTGCCCAACATACCAACATGTTGACATGTTTCCTTCCCAGTTTCTATTCATCTATAAAAACCACTCTGAACTGTCACGAACATGCTTAAATGATTTCACTCAACTTTATTTGTTTGGTACGTACACGATAAGTCCAAACTTATCGTGTACGTACAAAATAATTATCTTGTACGTACATGATAACTTATCGTGTACATAATGTACGTACATGATATCTATCGTGTACGTTCACGAAAAAAAAAATATTCATGTGGCGGAAATACGCTTCCGTAGTTTGCAAATACTGTCTTGTTTTGTATCTATTCCAGGCAATATATATGATCTAGGATTTATAAGAGCTGTTGTTTAATATCCTTTGGAATCAGAGCGGATCTGAAACGTTTATATCCATTGCGAACATGACTTTATGAGGGCCAGGAACTTTGACTGGCGAAACGTTGAAAATATTTAATTTGGCTTCACTAAACTGCGATTTTTAGGTTTAAGGTGACTGTTTACGATGCAACAGATCAACGAATATCTAGGGCGAGAACGCTGAACTTCATGGACTATGAACAAATTAGCTTTCATCTAACATTGACAAGTACCAACACCAATAACCAAGGTGTATTTACCCAGTCTCTACAGTCGATCTGAATTTGATTAACGTTATTTTTCTTTGTCATATTTATAAGAGAAAATCAGTATTCGAAACACATGATTTCAACCTTTCAAATCATATCTCATCCAATTACCTGGCAAAGTACAAAGTATGCGATGACACGGCAATATGAAAGTAATGTCAAACTTAAGGGGTGTTTTGGGGTTAAGTACAACATTATCCTATAAAAAATGCCTCTCGCCTTCATAGGTGGCCAATTTTATAGAGTTACGTGATTGGTTTCAAAATGTTGCCGGCAATAGTTGGTATTTTGCTGGTGGTTATTGTTTTGGCCTTTGGGTATCTCTGTCGAGATTATCATCAGCACCGATGGCCAGTCAAGAACTTCCCTCCTGGACCATATGGATGGCCAATGCTTGGAAGTCCCATCATGATGCGACCACAAGTACACCTTGAGTTTGAGGAGCTGTGTCAGAAGTACGGCAATGTCTTCAGTATGGCATTGGGTGAGTTAATGTTACATAGGAAGTAAACTCTCATGTGTCTGTGCGATACTTCTCGCGTCCACACACCCTGGATGTTGTGTTTCAGCCAGAGCGGAACACAGTCTTTGGCACTTTCGTTGACTTCAACAAAGTCTCCAGCATCACAAGTCTGCTCCAGTAGAGGACATCTGAGTAGGTGATTCATGGTTTGTGGTTCATCGCCGCATATGCAGGCCACATTATGATTGTTCAAATAGCCCCATTTCTTGAGCGTGACTTTGCTGCGACAAGTACAAGATCTATCAAAGTCAGTTGAAGCATTTCCATTCAGCCCAGCTTGAGTCAGCACCAGGTGAGAGCTCTTCTTTTCCGCTTATGGACATGGATGTTATACTATTGGAAGGCTGTGTGATACTTTAAACTCAAGATTATCAACTTTAACAACCATTCAGCCGTTCCAATTCACATACAAAATTAATTGAATTCAACTTAAATTTCATCTCTCTTCCTCCTGGAACAAAAAAGTATATGTTACCAAACACTATTCAGATACTGAGGGAGCGATAATCTGACAGGACTTTTTCTGAGAACAGATTCAAACATCAGCATCTGCGTCCATGCTTGAAGTGAAGATGAAGCAGATTTTACTGGTCGTCTTGATAAATGGATATACTGACAGCATCTTATATCTCGACCAAATAATTTATTGATGTTGATCAATCTTTCACGTTTGTTGCATATATATTGCACATCAATGTCGACCATAAGACGGTATTGACTTGACTAGAATCTGTATCTGATATATTGATTTGAAAGTTTTGTTTTGATTTTCAGGTCAATTTGCTGTAGTTGTTGTCAATGGTCAAGAGGCTATCAAGGAGGCACTAATGACGAACATGAACGCCACGGCAGGACGAGGAGACAACTACGTACAAACATTGTATAATCCTGAACTTAAAGGTACACGTTTATCAATAAAAGCTTGATGTTGAATTGTTATGTTTTATAAACTCGACAGGGTTCGAACCCCGGCCTGGCCAGTCGCGACACTTGCGACACTTGTGTCCATGAGCAAGAAACGATTGCATTGTCCTTCTGATGGGACGTGAAGCCGCATGTCCCTTGTACTAGGATGGGTAGTGCACATAAAAGACCCCAGACCACTTATCGTGGAACAGTAGGGATTTACCCCAGTGTTTCTGGTTCTGATATATAGCAAGCACCCTTATCTACAAGTTTTTTCAGGCTTCTGAGTTACAATGATTAAGTTCGCCTTGAGACATCCTTGGTTTCATAACCAGAAATTAATAATAATAATAATAATAATAATAATAATAATAATAATAATAATAGTAATAATAATAATAACAACAAGAAGAAAGTATGTTACGTTATATTGCTTGGAAGAAATGTTATAGGTGATGATTGATTCTGAACCAACTTTCTAAAACTCAGGGACAAGCCCACGAACAATGTATCAGTGCATGGATGTACCATACACAATAGAGAACGTGTGCCATTTTTCGGCATTTCCTTTTGATCTAACCAATAAGCTACCGTCATTACACTCTTTCCTTCCATTTTTACTGAGGAATTATTGAGGGATTATATTGTGAGAGCTGGCGAAGACAGAGACATTTCACGCACACGGCTCTGAGATCATTTGGGTTTGGCAAGGCAAGCTTCGAAGAGAAAGTGATGGTAGAAGTGGATGAAGCGCTTGATAAATTCAAGGTATGTCTTTAGTGCGTTCAACAGTAATTTTTTATTTCTTATATGTTTTGTTTTATTCCTCTTCTTCAAAATCTTCTTTAAGGCACGCGCATGTGCAAGTTGGGTATTTGTGTCTTAATTAAATGCATTTTGAGAAAAGCAAAGAAACTAAGAAAAGCAAATGGAATGAGTTGACCCCTGATTCATGTAACGCCATGACACTTCGTTTGTAAAATGTTTGACTATGTCTACCCGTTTGTTTTTATTTAAGTCTATCAGCCGTGCTTTGTGTATACAAAATGAAGCTAAAGCATTTGTGGTGCCTGAAGACAGCCAAGTCATCAGTGTTGTCAGATGCGTGTTCGGGCCCAATCCATTTCTGTGCTGAAGTCAGGCCAAAAACGAGGCGAGAAAAATGGGCAAAATGACAAACCATACCAAATAAGACCAGAGTATACCACAGAGACGAACTTGGCCGTTACGACCACAATACTGCAACACTCAACATTGCAACACTGCAAATTTACCAGTACTCATGGTAAAATTCAGTCACGCGTAGTGCAGCGCACGCCCTGTTTTCCTTATCTAAGAAGTTTCTTTTGACTCTCCCTAATGATTTTCACATTATTATCTCACATTTACATTTAAGGAAATGGTGGGAAAACCATTTTACCCACTGAAGATAATAGCAGCTGCAACCACAAGTATAATATGTACTGTCACAATGGGGGTGCGTTTCAACTTTAATGACGACAAATTTCTTCGCGTATCAGACGTATCGAACAACTGGTTCACCACAATGTACCGATCACACGCCCTCAACGCCTTCCCCTTCATTCGACCCTTCTCCAAGAAACTCAAAGATAACGTCAAAGAGGCTTATGAAGGTCTGGCAGGATTCGTTCGTGAAGAGATCAAGAATCACGAAGCCACTTTCGAAAAGGACGAGGAGCCACGAGATTTTATAGACTGCTACCTATCAGAGATACAGAACAATCCAGAACTTTACACCCGCGAAGAACTCATTAAGATCCTGATCGATTTATACCTAGGAGGAAATGAAACCTCGACACTTTTGTTGACCTTTGCACTTCTTCACATGATTCGTAACCCAGAAATACAAGAGAAAGTCCACCAGGAAATTGTAGAGGTATGGACCTTTAATTCATGTAGCATAATATCAATGCTAAGGTATAAAAAAATGTATTGTTTTCCTTCAAATCATTCAATAACTACAAGTAAAACCCCATTTACCGTGTGAATTTTTTCTCAAATAATATCAGTCCTCAAACCCAAATCATTGTGCTGGCACTCCCTTCTTTTCAGTACTAATGCTGATAAAGTACCGGGTTACCAGTCTATTTCCCTGACTGCTGACTGGGTTTCCTGTCGCATACTTAAGCTACTATATAAAGTTGCTCTGTTTTGTGTTGGGATCACGTCGTTTTTTTATTGTTAGTACATTGCTTATTCATTACGATTCCTCATCAAGTACATCCTTTTGGCACATTCTTTACATGTCACAAGTCTTCCCTGATTATGCAGATGCTTTCTTTTCATTTTATTTGTAGAAAGTTGGCTATAACCGTTTGCCTAACATGAAGGACATGGACGATTTGCCGTACACAGTGGCAGTCGTCAAGGAACTAATTCGGCATAATTCACAGACCCCTCTGGTAAACCGCAGTGCTGTGACGGACTTCACTCTGGCTGGTTACAATATCCCAAAAGGCACAGAGCTCATGATCAATTTATGGTAAGTATTCACGAGTAAACAAGAACAAGCAATTACTTCTAAGTATATTAGTATTTATTAAACAGTTTTATAGCATTATCACAATTTACTATCTGACGATAAGGCTTTATTTAGGAACTGATGTAACCAGCGCATATCCGGACGAGCCTGTTAATACGATGTAGTTCTGTCATTAGAACTGTTTTATAACGTCACTGGGTTCCATTTATGTTGAAGTAGTCGTTTTCATCTAAACTTTCACACTCACAGACACACGCATGAATATTTGCTTGATGACTAAAATAATGGAAAGACAAATGCATTGCAAATCATGCATCGGAAATATTGAATTATACTTTTACTAACTCCGCCAATTCAAACAGCATGCACAACAGAATGATTAAAACGTGAAAACATTTTCTTCCCTTAGTTTTAATTACCTACTTTTGTTACCGTGTTTTGTTTAGGTCTTTGCATCGTAACTCCAAAGCATGGCCGAATCCCGACAAGTTCAACCCAGACAGGTTCTTAGGCATGGACAAGGCAGACTTGATCGCGGACGGGGATAACTTTCTACCGTTCGGTGCCGGTAAGTTTGTCTAGAAACTTTCTGCAAGTATATGTTACCATAATAAGGGAACCAATTCAAGGTTACACGCATAAATTGTAGAGTATTTTATTGTTGTTTAACTGCAGTCATAATTATCTCCGATTTGAACCTCTATTTGACAGGTCGTAAGGTGTGTATGGGTAAACATCTAGCAAAGATGGAACTTTTACTCTTCTTCTCATGTATGATGTACAGATTTAAATTCTCTGCACCACCTGGCTACGATGTACCTCCCACCACAGGCACCACTAAGTTTCTCATCTACCCTCCGTATTACGAGCTCATGGTTACTCCAAGATTTTAATTTAAAAAAAATAAAAAAAAGTAACAATTTAAAAAGAATCAAACACTTATATAGTAATTACTTCTGTGATCTGCATCTTTCTAGGATCAATCCCCTGTCGTCATACTGAACGCTTACTAGGCCTGCATTTAATTTTGGTTGACAGTTTTCGTTTTTGCTCATAACTTGTAATCATTATTCTGTATTGATTTAATAAATACATTTATTATTATTCAATCACGTTCTTTGTTATACTACTGAGCCTGTAATATCAATGATCATCATCGATTTCGAATTCTACGATATGATATCAAAGTAATTTACTTTCAAGCCTCGATTTAGTTGCGAACACTTGAAGGGGGAACATACTATAAGAATACTGCACACTTAAGAAAGGAAATCGAAAGGAAAAGTTTTCTTTCTGCGTACAATTTGTCAAGAAAGCATACAAGAAATAACACAATTTTTATCTTAATTCCTCAATTTTTCTTGATATTTCGAGGGAACAAAAAAACAAATTTATGGGAACGAAATAATATTATGTTCACTCGAAATGCTATTTCAAATATTATTTAGAATAAACGATATAAATCTTCAACGAAAAACTTTTCCGTTTCCTCAAGGGAACTAAATATTATTTCAGGGGGGAGGGGACGAAATAAATGATTTTCAAGAAACGAACTAACTTTTAAAGGGAACATATAGTTTAGCTGGTACAGAGGCCTTTGATTTTTAGGGGCATGAATAGCCCTAACATTTACCCTTTAACCCTAGCCGATTGTTTACCTTCTACGGGAACAAGTATTTTGAGGGAACGCAAATAACACATCCTTTTAGGTTTCCCTATATAAACCTGTCCCATAAGGTGTTCCGTACTTATGAATATTTCCACATTATTTCTTTATAACTTTGTTAGGGACACTGGCGGCAAGCTTATAATGTGCTCCATTTGTGCTATTTGCCAGTCATTCATTTCACCAAAGCTTTGTTTTTACTATTATGGCTGACGGATGTCTATGAGAGGGGTATAATTTTTCAATATTAAATTATTATGATCCGCCCCTTTAAAGCCCCAACAGCTCAACATTGGTAAACTGACTGTAAATGCTTCCATTCTTTGCACAAATCAAGATGTTTGTAACAAAACCAACCTGGGAAAATGTCAGCTCATTTCGTTGTTTGATTTGCGAGATACCGGTAAAAATGCATCCAGCATTTTTGTACGCATTCCTATGGGAAGAGTTTTTGTCTCACTGAGACGAAAACTAATTTGGGGTCTTATTTCATTTATTATTTAAAAACGATGACACTTCAGGCTTAAATATTTCAAGGAAGGTTTTCTACCGCCATTATCTTTATACCATGCAAGGTATAATGTAAATCTGTGAGCATTTATGTTTTTCTTCTTACCAATGTTGAGCTGGGGCTTAAATAGAACTAATGAAACAGTTACTATCCTTGTGGAAATCAAGAACATTTCTAATTATATCGTGATTACTTCCTGCTAAGCAAATAATAAATGAAAGGTTAAGTCACTCACCCTGACCTGATGGTACAAATTCATTGGCCACCTTGATAGAAAGTCTGTCCCATTCACATGAGTCTCCATCTCCGCTATCAATGACGTCATTGTTTCAAAGTACGTGCCTGTGTTGAAAAGACATTAGTGTGGGTCAACCATAAAGGGCAAAAACAAATAGGTCCACATGTGCTTGGTTAGCGTCCTGTAGTCAATACTAACACAAATATTAAAATCTAAATTAAAGTAGAAATGTATTCGTGAACGAATACAGAGCTGTTTCAGTTTGTTTGAAGACTTTTTCCGATTGTTTTAAAAAATGCAATCTCAAAATAATTCTAAATTGACTATGAAATTAATTGAGCAAAAAAATTATGACTACCAAAGAATTGGTCATTTGATTTAGTCATACATTCATATTAAATCTAAGCGATGTAGACGGATTATCAGGATGGCTTGACTTCTATTAGGTACATTTCAGGTTAATCCAGTCGGAAAGCTTTGTCAGCAGTGAATATTTCATTTAGTTTTGTCACGAGGGAAGAATTTTGACAGACAATATGACAGTGTGTATGTGTTAAAACCTTAATAGGAACTGCATTAATTAAAATTGGAAAACAAACTATATTGCAAAAAACAAAAAAAATAAAAATCATCAGTAACCTATACTATGCATTTGATATATAAATGTATCAAGAACTCGGTCTAGATCAACTTAGTTTGATCGCTCAGGGGGGTACATAAGCCCATGTATATGAACCAGATTCACTTGATTCGTAGTGGAAAAAAGAAAACGTCTGACCATCACCTACAACTCCGCATGGTTAACTTCTTGAAAAAAGACTACAAATCACGCAGCACTTATAGCGATTAACCTTCAAAGAATTCCTAGGTTATCATATCGTTTTTATCTAAATATTCCAAAGTGTATAATTCCACAATGAGTGAGTCACGATGGTGAAACTTTGTAATTAGGTACACACAAATTCACCGAATACATGAAGTTGAACTTTTTTTCAAACAAGATTTCTAAACTAATCACATTTTGGTTTGAATAGACTTGGTTCAAGTCGGGTTTCGATGTGAGTGTGTCAGTAATAATGTGTCTGAGCTTTTTGTAACGCGCGCCCTCTAGTGTCAATTAGTTACCAATCCAGTGAATTCCAGATCGCAAAACTTTCGCACAACAAAGTGCTGAAATAAAGCCGCGATGGGTGATTGCAGCAGTGGATCGATTGTCGATTGTTCAGATGGACAAGGACTCGACGAAAGTATGACTTGGATCAAGTCTATGGTTTGAATTGAATGACCTCCAGATGACACCACGAAGAATTCACTAAAAAAAAATCCTGACCATGTTCGTAACAAGACCATAGTATGAATAATGCAACGTTTTTTCCTCAGATATGGGGTCCTAAAAAATTGACTAATTCAAGGGCTCCCGACTCGTTAATTTTGTGGATGTGGCTTAAATGTACGCGAAGCGAGCGGAAAGAGAATGGGGCTTCAAACGAGTGTTCAACGGGATTTTCTTAAACAAAGCAATCTGAGATACAGAAACAAACTATCAACGGCCACATCACCCTCACTAAATTTATGGATTTGCACAAGTTTGATACTTTTAGAAAACCCTGCTCACAGGCTCCCGACTCATGTTAATTTTGTAGATGTGGCTTAAATGTACGCGACTAAGGGGCAAGAGAAGAGGGCTACTACCCCAGCAAATTAGCCAACAGGGCCTGCGTCTTATCAACCATACACAAGGAATAATCTGCCGAAAAATGGCTTGAAACAAATTCAACCTTATGTTTGACCATAACTCCGGAATTAAGTATGCAACACAAACACAATTTGTACCTGAATCTGCCCTAGATAGTCATGCACCCGAAAATTTTGGGGCCGTGCAAGAGGTCCCTCATGCCACAAATGACCAGCAAGCAAGCATACCTCGAATTGTCTTCAAACGAGTGTTCAACGGGATTTTCGTACACAAAGCAGTCTGAGAAACAAAAACAAATTTTCAACGGCCACATCACCCTCACAAAATTTATGGATTTGCACAAGTTTGATACTTTTGGAAAACCCTGCTCACAGGCTCCCGACTCATGTTAATTTTGTGAATGTGGCTTAAATGTATGCGAAGCGAGAGGCGAGAGAGTAGGGCTACTTCCCCAAGCAAATTAGCAAACAGGGCCTGCGTCTTTTTTATCAACCATACACAAGGAATAATCTGCCGAAAAAATGGCTTGAAACAAATTCAACCTTATTTTTGACTATAACCCCGTAATTAAGTATGCAACACAAACACAATTTGTACCTGGATCTGTCTAAAAGATAGTTTTGTACCCGAAAATCAAATTTTTCGGGCTGTGCAAGGGGTCTTTCATGCCACAAATGACCAGCAAGCAAGCATACCCCGAATTGTCTTCAAACGAGTGTTCAACGGGATTTCAAACGAGTGTACAACGGGACAAAGCAGTCTCAGAAACAAAAACAAACTTCCAACGACCACATCACCCTCACTAAATTTATGGATTTGCACAAGTTTGATACTTTTGGAAAACCCCGATCAAGGGCTCCCGACTCATGTTATTTTTGTAGATGTGGCTTAAATGTACGCGACGCGAGCAGCAAGAGAGTAGGGCTACTTCCCCAAGCAAATTAGCCAACAGGGCCTGCATCTTGTCAACCAAACACAAGGAATAATCTGCCGAAATCGGCTTGAAAAGATCCCACTCTATGTTTGACCATAACTCCGAAATAAATATGCCAGACAAAAACAACTGGTACCTGCATCTGCCTTAGATATTCCTGCACCCGAAAATTGTGTTATTGTCGCATGAAACGCTGCCATCTTGACAAATTTCCACGTCAATGTTGGCTGTCTCCCTATTTTGTCAATATCTGTGTTCAAAGGTCGATAATTAACGTATTTACTACCAGTTAGCACATCTGACAAACGACCTTAAAAAATGGAGGTCGGATACGGCAATTTTTCCCATCTTTTTACCCCGGGCATTAGCCTTATTAGTCGCGTCTAATTGAGCGCACCCTGTGTCCGTGGCCGATGTGTTGACCGTTTAGAGGCTGTAGACGGTTGGTCTGAGGCAAAAATCACTTCCAACAAATACCACATTTTGAAAGACAGCCTTGTCTTCTTACAATAAACTTCACTTACCTAAAGGGTCTGTTAGGCAAATTTCTTTCTAATTATTGTCTAAACAAAATTATGTAGGCTGGTCAGTTGAAAATTATGGCTCATGAAACTAGTGAGCCTAAAGACGAGTGTTATCGTGAACGGCACGCCAAGCCAAGAGTCACAGCTTGATGAAGAGCTGCTCGAATTTCTGTACGAGTGTTAAAATTTAGGTTAAAGTTCAGACGCAATCGGGTTCTCGAAGGCTGCATATTTCTCATTGTTTTCAAGATGTTAAGCTATACTTGAATGTGGAGTGCGGAATATGCACTGCGCCGGTTGAAAGCCTTTTCAAATATATGGTGATAGAACCCTTCAAAAGGAGCGATTCCTTGGAGGCAAATTTGCTTTGGGTCATAAGTAATCTATAGCATGCAGTACGACTTGAATAGAAAATGTCCACCCGTTTTGAGTGAAGAGCTGTCAGCCCCACCCCCTCCCCCACCCTTGCTAAACATGAAGTGCGCCACCATACCCGAAAACTCAGCATTAACTTAGAGTGCAATAAGACTCAATGCAACATAAATCCAATGTTTCTTCATCTACAGCTACACAGACTCTCACAGTTGTTCGACGCTCACGTTTTTCTGTTTTTTTTGGGGGGGGGGGGCGTAATGCTACTATCGGCGTAAAGACTGTGTCGTACCACTACGACGTCATTCTTAATGATAATAATGATGACAATGATATGAATATAATTTATACGAGAGTAAAATTTACAAGATATCACATTTATAGAGAGTTATGTTTTTGTCCGAATTATCGGCTTCGGCAGTGGCTATGGCTGGAAGGCCGAAATGTCCCATTCTTCAACGTTGTCACTGTAGCCAACGGCCTTAGCCGTAGCCGAAGTCGCTTGATTCTGACACGGCCTTAATACATGGTTTGCTGGCTATTCGTCCGCTAACCATTGGTGAGACAGTTTGTTCTCAATGCAATTATATACGTCACAGTCCCATCAATTCTTGATGAATTTTGTTGAATGTTGGATTAATTTTCTCCATTATGCGTTGAATATTTGAAACTAAACTTCAACTTCCCCATGCAATTTTAAGACTGTTTTAAACCACTAATTAGATTCAATGCCAAGCGAAGCCCTACCAGGGTATATTGGTAAAACGTTTATATTTGGTACCTGTGGCTCTGACGCCCTACGTCAGTGATGACGCTCCCTCCAATGGCAATACTCATGAAAAGGTTCGAAAGGAACATGGTAATATTTTCAACAATGATCGTTATATACTGCTAAAATAACTCGAATGTTTTATATTTTCCCTCTCCTCGATTCACATCAACTTAGTTTAATTTATCCATGAAAGGCAACAACAAATAAAGCTTGGACAACTCACTATCACAACAGTAATAACTAGCTACCCATCAAAACGTCAACTTAGGAAATAAAAAACAGTATTATAATTAAATTGATTTCAGATTGTATGTGTAGAGTTCAATCGTATGACAAGATGAACATTAAAAAAACGATGACATTTATGCAATGACTGTGTAAATATTTGTTAGCAGTGCGTGTTTTCCGTTGTAAATATTTGTACAACTGCACATCATTATTCGCGTTAAATGGTTCTTTTTTTTCATGGAGGTTTGATACCGTACACGATTGTCACAGGCCTCAAGAGCACACTAATCAGTTTAACGCAATAGCTAATTATAAACTGGATAAAACTACAAAATGTCCGCAGAAATATTTCCGAACTATGCGAGGAAATGATCCCCTAACATCAGAGCAGAAAGGACTTACAATAAAAGTCATTTCTGTTCTGATCGGACTGGGTCTTTCTAGGTCCTATTATTATAAGTCCTTTCTGCTCAGAGCAGACGATATATGCATAATTAATGTTCACAAAATTCCTGACAAAACACCCCTAATGTGATGACAGCGTCAACAGTGCTGTAGTACTCGCACTCGAGTACTACTCTACCACTGTGATGGTACTATACTCATACTGGGCTAGCAAAATCCCCCCCCCCCCCCTCCCCCAAGTTCATTATTCCATACTTGACTGAAAAATAATGTGTACACCAAGTCTTGTACTCGATACTCGACTGAAATTGTAGTAGTACGTGATACTCGACAGAAAAGTACTTGGCAACAACACTGAGCTTCACAGATCGGTTGTATACGAAGTACTTGTAGAAAATACAATGAAATTAAATTACTCAAAGCATTAGACTGTAGTTAATGACAAGTGTCTGGTACAATAATTCAACACACGGTTGAATGGTTACAACAGTTCATTTTTTTTTAAATACACACGGTGGTTCTTTTCTAAAAAGACAAGGATGTTTCAAATTAGCTCTGCCTGTAATAATACAGGTAGACAGCACATACAATCAATCAAAAGAATATGCACGTACCACCCACCCCTATAGACCCACAGCATCGGCAAATTGCATAATTATCCTACCTGGGTCAAAAATCAGCCGGGAGCCAGTTGATAAAATACACATTACAATTCATTATGGCCGATAACTTCTTTTCGCTAATCAACCAAAACTTTGTCAGGTAATTATGTACCCTCCGTAGCAGCTCATTGTATATTATATTTATTGTTCCTGAATAGCTGAAGAGTTTCAACGAAAAGTCTTTAGGCAGGGTGACCAGCGTGTAAACCTCGCACACGCACTTGCCCACAGCATTGACGCACTGTTTACATAATGCACTGACGGCATCACCTGTATCACTTCTCATGCAGGGAACCTATTTTGCTATAGTATACGCCTAACGTCTACCAGGCTCAATCGACTTGAGCGTCAGATATCACATTGACGGATTCCTTCTGTATTTATAAACACTTAAAAGCAAACAAGTGGTATCATTGCTATTTATTTGCATTGATATGAAGAATGGAAGCTATGCGTGTTTTGCGTTATTTAATAATTACAGCTTTGGTCGTTGATGAACTAGTAGCACCGGCCGATAGTCAGACAGCGTTTGAATACAGCGAACCTCCATTTGAGGGAGGCCGAGATCCCACTGAGCAAACAACTGTCCCTTATCCCAAGAGCAACTCAACGACTGGTTGGTCTGATGGTGAGGGGGATGGCGTGCGCGGAGAGGGAACACCAGGGGGGAAGATACCTTTGTACATCGGTGGGTTTTTCTCTCTGCCCGGCGGCGGTTGGGACGGTAGCGGGGTCCTCGTAGCTACAGAAATGGCACTGGATCATATCAATGCGGACCCAAACATGTTGGCCGACTACGAGTTGCAAATGGAGTGGAGTGACACAATGGTAAGTTGGAGATAATATAGTTATGATTTACTTTCACCCACTTTGGGTGAGAATTGTTGTCATGTATTTTTGTGTATCGGGCATTAATGACCAACACAAAATCACAATGGGTTCAGACCGCACATCCATACAGAACAGCACTATACTGGCATTCTGTTTCAGACCTGCGGTATACCTCAGGGTTTGGAAATGTCAAAACCCATGGTAGGACATAAAAGTTGTGACTTTTGTGTGAGCATGTGCAGGCATTCAAACCGAGGACTTTAACAAAAGGGATCCGGGTGTTCGGACCGAGCAAGACGTCCTCGCTTGGTTTTCGTGCACAAAACCAATTGGGATGTCGCTAAAAAAAAAACTAAGTCCAAACAATGGGAGAACAAAGAGAAGTCCTCAGTTAACACCATACACAAACATGTTCCCTTACACTCACCAACTTACAGGGCACTTTACACAATGGAACAATGCTACCCCACAAGGTTTTCTTTGTTCTAGTGCTACCCTACAGAGGAATTCTTCAGGGAAAGGGAATAATAGAACAACAATAGGAGGACCCCATAACTGCCATATATAAGGGTGTGTGTGTGTGTCTGTGAGTTTGTTTAGGCATTCAAACCGGAGACTTATAACAAAAGAGGACAATAGGGTCCCCGGTTGGAAAAGGTCCCCAGTTGGAAATCGTGTTCAAAACCAATGGGAGCTGTTGCTAAAAAGTTAGAGTACAAACAAAAGAGGGACAATAGGAGGTCCCCGATTGGAGGTAAAAACACACTTGCGTGTGTGTGTGTGTGTGGTTTTTTTTTTATTGCGTTGGCCATTTTCAGTTGTTGAACATTTTCCATCTGCGTTTGTAAAAAAGAAAAAAAGGGTTCGTATGATTTTTCATAAAAAAAGTCTCAGTAAATTTTGTGATGTGGATTGCCTCAATACTTGAGCTTCAATTAAGTTTTGTTTGGACGTTTAATACGCTGATGTGTTTCTATAAAAGTCAAAAGTCCATGTTTGTTCCTTTTGTGCAAAGCCTTCCAATCTCTCTCAAGGGTGAAGTTTTTTTTAATTCCTTGCTCCTAACTTCCTGGATTTGCAAGCAAAGTCCGGAATAAAGTAATACCACGAGGCCGTCCTTCCTTTACCATAATCTGCCCAGCCTTGTTGGTACATCCCCCATGACATTATGAGAGAGAGAGGGGGAGCGAGGTTTGTGGATTGCGCGTGGCCAGAAAGAACACATCGATTGTCGGTACCTTATGGTTATGTGATGGTGACCGTGACATTTGGATCTCGGGTAGAATTCGAGCAAAGACGTAACTTTTCTTCAGATGATTGTGTTTTTAAAGTTTTATAGTCAATAGTTTTACCAGACCTTTTTTTATTGATTTGATGATTTTGTCATTAAACAGATAACACTGATATTGGTAAACTTTTACTTAGTGAATTTAAAGTATACTATTTAACATGAATTGGATGAAAAAATATTTATTTTATTATTATCATTATTATAATTATCTTCATTTGATTCCAATATGGTTTGAAACCCATTAATTTCTGAACTATTCCAACTAAATACTTACCACATAAAAACCGTTTTCCTTTCTATGATATTTTCCCTCTTCGATTATTTTTTATACTTTTCTTGTTTGAGGTATTTGGCGTCTGTATTTGTTTCAGTCAGACGTATTTGTTAACCTCGGTAGCCTAGAAATCAGTAACCTAAAACTAAGTTATCAATAAGATAGGAAGAATAATCCAAGGTCAAACTATCTTCTTAAAAGAAAACATTGCTTTCTTCATGACCTCAGTGTGAAACGTGTCCAACACAATACATCAGTTTTATTGCGAATGTCCTTCATTTTTTCTTTATTCAGAAGCTTTGATCGACTCCTCTCTATTATTTTGTAAATGTTAAGGCTGCTTTAATCGAAACATTGAGACTGAATGCTTTGAGTTGAATTGCGTGCCGTGCGTGATTTTGTCTAATTTAAAAGAAATAAACCGTGTTTTTTTTTATTACATTCCATGGATTTCTGACCGCGCATTCTATTCTCTATAAATAATTATGTCGAAAAGGATTGCCGTGTTTGTAATTTGGTTCACGGTGCCATTTGCTGGGCACAGACAGAGATTTCAAAAAGACGTGTATTAATTAGAACTCAATTACACAGCTAGCTAGTTCCTGAATATGCAATGCGAGTGTACCCATTAATGCATTAATCACTGAATGTCTCAAAACTCGTGAAGGCAAGGTGAGGAATTGATAGAGTGGACAGCTTGGTTGAAGCAGATGTTGGATTCGGGCGGCCCCTGTAACGCTTTCTATACGTTTTAAACTAAAATTGGGCACAATGTCTAATTTTTAAAAGAAACATAAACACGATTAGGCCTATTGTCTACTTATATTGTCTACTTATATTTCAAGCATCGTGTATACACACGCCTTTGCGACCTAGTGTGGTTTGCTGTAAAGCGTAGTCGTGTTTTCTCTTTGTGAATCACACCATGGTTTTTTTTCTTCATCCAAGCCGCACAAGATCCTTTCTCCCACGTGGCTCATGTGTGTTTTACGTGACTCAAAACGTGTGATTCTGTTTACCGACTGATGCAATTAAAATGTCTTCCGCGTTAAGCTACATCCATTTGTCACACACACACACAAATACCCTCAAACGTAACAACGATTCTATCTACAGCAAAAGTGATCATTTCGATGTTAAAGGTGTAGAGTGTAATCTTTGTCTCGAGACCGTAAACTCAGTCTGTAAAATTGTTTGTATTCGTGTAAGTCTTTTAACGGCGTCTTATGACTTACAAGGTAACAGCTGTCGGCACTCGAATAAGATTTGTTCGATTTTTTTCTTGACAGGATGGCTTCAATTTTTGGCAGACAATAGCCCATTATTTTTCAGGCTGTTTGATTGTTACCAACTTAAAAGCTTTCAGCCTCAACTTTTTGACCAGAGATAGTCCCCACTTAACATCACACAGCGTAAAGTCGGCCGTCTTTACGGGCAATGATAGTCATTTTTGTGCTGCGGAGAAAAACAAAACAAGAACGCTTAACGCATGCTCAAAAGGCAAAACCCAAGCTGGCGTCTATCGTCCATCTACTACTCCTGGGTTATATTCAAACTATATATATACCTCAGGTCGGCAAAGTGCAAATCAACCAATCAATCAATCAATCAATCATTTTTATCAATCTGTCAATCAATCAATCAATCAATCAATCAATCAATGTTCCATTTTCCTCAAGAAATTGGGTCTCTGCAACATGTTCCTATAATCACTGATAATGAAATTGAATGTATTTTGGTTTGTATCATTTTCTACCATACCGTGCATCTAGTGAAATAGTTTTGTTATAATTTTGATGTAATTTCGGTCATACCAAGCAACGTTCCTTAATAACGATATGTTCTTTCTTTCTTCTACCAATGTGTCCTTTTTAGTCTGAGGTTTCTGGGGGTTTGGGGTAAATTCTGTATATTTTGTGATTGAATAAAGTCAAAAAGTTTTGAAAAGTCGAAAAAGTCAGTCAATCGAAACAATTTATTTAGCGCGAATATCCATTGAAAAATATTTTCAAAGGCGCTATGACAAAGAAATACTAATAGGCCGACATAGAAAATGCTCTACAGAACAAATTAGTTTTAAGTCTCTTCTAAAATGTCGTTTTGCTTTCAATAGTTACTATACTCTACGAATATTACCTGTATCATCACTTGGTCTTTTCGCAGCCCAAATCGGAATTTTGCGCACACACGCAGACACGCGCAAGCCATTTTCATTGACCGTCGATGATACAAGTCATTAATACCTGTTACACGTACACGACACTGTATATTTTCAATCAAAACAGTCACTTATCGAAAATGTCGCTGCCTATATTGTGACCTTGCTCTTTTCAATACTTTTCTAGTTTAAAATGGACGAGTCGTCCACCTGACTGCACTGTTTGTCAATCAAAGAACTACATGTCAACCACTGACAATTTTTTCCGATTTTTAGTTTCACATTCGTCTTACGACATTACGTAACTGTTGTAATATACGGTTGTTTGTTGATCTATAAAGATAATAAAAATAATAATACGCAGTTCTTTTATAGCGCTTTATCACACCCGATGGGTGTCTCAAAGTGCTCAGTACGATTCTATGTTGGTAGTTTCCTAACACGGTTTGCAACGCGATTCGCTGTTATAAATTTAAGACAACCTTTTATTAATGGACACTTCGCTATGCAAATATAACAAGGAACCAATCAAACCAGATTAATTAATTAACCTGATCGATTAGTTAACAATTTTAGTTTTATTTTACTCTTCAAAGAGTAAAGGAATTCCCCACATCGAACCGTACAACATTCGAAAGTTTTAAACATTTTTTATTTGTGCGTTCTGTCTGAAAATGTCTTCCCCTCTAAATTATAACCATACAAAATCTCAAAAAAATTGACGAAGCAATTTAGCCATAGTTTTTTTTCACGCCAAATAAAATGCTAAAATGTCCTATAAAAAGACATAGGCCTATGTTGACATAAGGCCATTTCAAAAGCATCAATGTGCGGAAGAAAAATATATACCCAATTGCGCCTACTTCGAGGCTTTTCGAGATAAAAAAAATATATATATATATATATTTTTATGCTATTGAATTTGACACCTGTGGCCCAATTTCATGGCACTGCATACCGTGGAACTCTGACCTTACGCCCTGCCACGACCCATAGAATTAGGCGATTTACAGGGCCCGGTAAGCTCATACTTTGGGAAGCAATCTCCATGAAATTGGGTCCGCATGGCTCAATACTATTGAACGCTCTTTAAGTGAAACAAAGAAGAAGAAAACCCACCCATCGTCCATTATGTTTCAAGCAGCCATCAACCCTTCTGACGTTAATAATAATATCCACACTCTGCACATCATATTTACTCAGAACACATGAACTCAATTAAAGGAGCGGAATTCGTTATCAGTGACACTATTGTGAGGGACAGGTTTTCCCGTCAATAAAGGGGAAAACAGTCGGATGCAGAACGTTCAGCAGTTACGAAAACAGTACGCAAATTTATCTTTCACGGCCGTTTTCAGAACAACTCTTATTTGCGTGATAGAGTTTTCAGATCATCAGCTTAATGCATCCGCACACACTGCGTGTTCGCGTTTCTATAATTTCAAACACACTTGATGAAGAGTTGTATAGGATTTAGGCATCATGCTATTCAAGGGTATGTTAGAAGGTAAATATTGTCTAAGAATACAAACAACCTTCGACATTTTGTTTAAGTACCCGAGAATATATATCAGCCATTAGTTACGGTTGTTCTTTAGAGTTATGATAATTTATTTAACACCAAGTAGATCCTTGTAACTTGATTAGAGGATTTTGGGTCACGTGGCATTCATTAATCCAACTATTGAATTACGTCGTAAACCATGCATTTTGTTATTATTTCATTTTGCATTTTTTGTTCCATCCGGTTTTTTTCGTTTTTTTCTCCTTTTTTACTGTTACACGCTAATCTACACCATGCACCCAACAGTACAAAAATCTTTCGTAAAAAATAACCTTATACGGTTTGTTTATTCTTATATTTTCAACCTCCGATCAAAATATGACAAATATCGCATTCGTGCAACGGGGAGAATATTATATCTCGTTGAAAGATGGAATGTTCCAGTCAACTCGGCTTCGCCTCGTTCAATGGAGCATTCCTTATTTCATGCTGATGAAAATATTCTCACTCATGTAAAACATTGATTATTTGTAATACCAGTCGGGTAATAAAGTCCTTTAAGTGACTTGGTTGGAGCAAACGGCACGCATTCCTAATGAGTATACACTGGCGAAATGAATGAAACTGATATCACCCGACGAAAACCATAATAGCTAATACGATGCATTGGATCGGCTAAAAAACAAATAAATATACGTTCAACATCTAAATGGGATTTTAAAATAAATGTCTAAAGGTGCACAGTAGAGGAATACGGACACAATTGAAGTGTAAAAAAAAATGCAATACAATGCGGTATCGATATTTCCAATCAAATGTTATTACACCTCGATGAAATATACCCTTACATACATACGCATGAAGGAATGTGTACATGCGTGACCGATACATAGTCAAATATAACGAGGGAGCTGTTCAACTTTTCAAGACTGGCCCAGGTATTAAAATACGTCGAGGTTTACTATATTGCTGGTATGGTTGCCATTAGTATCAATGTCACGCCACAATATGTCTGAGGGTTCTTGATTGTCTTTATGTTAATTGAATGGAGAGTATCATGTGCTCTTGGCGAGGCCGGCGCACATCTTGTGTTAATACGGGTACCATCACTTCTTGCAAAACCCTTGTTTTGATACATGGAGCTGCCCGGGATCAGGGAAAACCTCCCATCAAATGAGATATCTTACGTCCAATCTTATCTGAACGAGAGTGGACTGTAGATCACTTTAGGTGTTGGCACAAATGAATATTTCATTCTTAGGCAAAGCAATCTAACAGTGGGTGTTTAACTACAATGATTGAAACTTTGCACTATATCATTAGGGAATTTCGTCGATAGCTTCAAACCGCCCCCTCCCCTTAAAGGTACACACCGGCTTCGTTGGGCTATTTGGGCTACAAAATAGGCTAACATATAATGACTTAAAAGGTCTTCCAGGAATGGAGAAGAATGGTTCCTAAAAGAAACCATCAAATTTTGCCGTTTTCGAGCATTTTTCAAAAAACGATTTATCCGAACCAAAAAAGTGGTTCGGATAAATCACGTGATCTTCTGAGTTAGTTTTACTTCCAGCCGTATAAAAGTAAATTACTGAACCAAATTTAAATCTTTATTTTTTACAATTATTTATGAGTATTTGACAAAAAAGACTGTGTATTCAGATTATTGATACAATTTGTAAATAATGATGAAAAATCGAACGTAATATTCGCATTCAGAGAGTCCGTGCAACCGAAGCGTTACGGCGCACCAGCGTGGGAGCTCGCGGAACGTAAACCTTGGGGCATACCCCGTACAGCCGGTGCCGTGTCTCGTGGGGCCAGAGAGACAAACCCCGGGGCATGAACTCCTCAGCTTGCAGGTCTAGCCGTAAGCTTAGGAGCTTGTCGGAGGGGTAGGGTGCCAGACCAACAATTACGTTTTTACGATTGTTTTAGTCTGTACCCCTAGCTATTATCCCCTAACTATTGTAACGTGTTGCCTGCGTTACACACACTCGGGGCAACGACGGGGAATGTTTATCCAGACTAATGTCTACCTCCATGGTTTATCCCATACAGCTGATCTATCTACTTCTATGATAACTGCATAATGTCCAACCCCCCCCCCCCCCCCAATCGTCGCAACAACAAACCGGTGGCGGTGGCTGCGGCCGGCCAGTGAAGTCATCGCCCGAAAAACGGGAGAATGCCATCGCTAAAGCTGCCAGGAGAAAGGCAATCCGTTTGCAGCGAAGGCGTGAGGCTCGCTTGGCACATGCTGGCTTTCCCTTTGGATTTATCATGTTTTTTGTTTTGTTTTACTTTTTACTTTTCGTTGGACCGCCTTCTGGTTTTTCCTTGCGATGTTTTTTTGTACTGATCCTTGGATGTCGAAGAAGCGTTCTCCATTGCAAGTAAGTTCGTCCAGTTCGTCGTACACAGAATACAAACTTTCCGTTTTTTGATATATAATATGTCTGTTTTTTATTTACACGTGAATTTGAAAATTGTACAAGAGGCAGAATCACTGACATTTGACAGGGGGGCTGGAAGAGCATAATAGGGCGTGCTATGTCTGAATAATCAGACGTATACAGCATCAAGACGACGATTCTATATTTTTTATTTACACGTGAATTTGTGCTGGATGGATATGAAGTCTGGAACCCCATGCCTCGCTATTGTAATAATTCATACTTCAACAGAGCACCAGTCTACTTACAACATTGCGCAACATTGTCACGTAAACTTGACAGTTGCAACGGCTGGAAAAGCGTATAAGCTGACCTTTGACCGTGTTTTGTTTTTTACACTTTTTTCGTTAATTACGTGGTATTTTGATGATTTTTTTACAACAACCATTTAGATATTATTGTCTGTTATTCCACATCACTAAATTAGGTAAACAGTAAGCCGGTGTGTCCCTTTAATAACTGTAGAGATACTTTCGATAATGGGTACCAACATTCTGTCAGATTCAACAACGACCGAAGTCTGACCAAACTCGCAACCGAAATTATACATAATACAGAAGTACAGGTAGCATCTGAGGGTCTTAATTGGTATACTAAAAACTGTGAATATTACAATGATAGGCGTCAAAGACATATTGGAGTTTTACGGGGAGGGAACCAATATTCAAGTACACATTTTCAGGTTCTATAACGACCAGTAATAATGAATAAATAAACAAAACTTTTGGTATACCTTCATGTGAGATACTAAACAATTTCTCTAATACCTGACGTAGGTCTATATCCTGTTGTTGTTGTTGTTGTTGTTGTTGTTTTTCGGCATTTCCACCCTCTTTTTAATATCTGAATGCAATGTGGTGAACTGGTTCTCTCATTGGGTAGTATCATTAAAAAGGTATAATTCTAATCCAGCAAAAAAAATGTTTTTTCAGCCTCCTTGAATTAACCTTTTTGAGATATTGTGGACACTGTAGGAATACACGTTTGATTTGGGTGTATGCAAATTTACCCAAACTAATAATGTCATAGTACTGTGTCCATCTCAAAATGCATTAGCCTTTTCGAGATATGGTGGGCACTTATAGAGTACGCGTTTGATCTGGGTGTATATACAATCAAATTTTCCCAAACCCAATAATGTCATATAGATATTCCAATTTCCCGCAACAAAGCAATTATGGATTCGAGGGACTGATTATAGAGACAGTGAATGCTACACAACATGGGGCTAGAACTTCACATGAGTCACTTAGTGAATAGCATCAATATCAAGCTAATTTCGGAAAAAAATCAACAGCTAGCTCTACGTGGTCATACATACACTAAACTGGCTGCATCTGACGTTCGTAGATTTTAACTCAAGATAAAGCTGGGAACGTAAGAGGCGTGTACAAGTCTCTAATAAAACGTTTGACACGCAGTGTTAAATTTTGAAGAGGTCATTTTTGAGCAGCTTGTTTCAGGACAGTTTTGTTCAACTTAATACCGCGTAATTCTGAGCTTGTGGTCATCAGTTTCCGCTCACTTGATTGTAGCTCCGATTTTATGCAATAGCGCCCTGGAGCCCGCATGTACTTTTCGAACGTTATATGTCTATACGGTCACCAGCTTCCGATGATTGTCTGCGCTGGAATATAACTTGAAATACGAACGCGCCATTTTGAAAGAGCACACTTCCGGTACGGGGAAGATAGAGCCACAGCCGACCACATGATCAAAAAGGGCCTGGTACACTTACGTTGTAAGCGCGGAGTTTTCTGCAACCGTAAGTGCATATTATTTACGCTTGCGGGTGTGAGCAGTCGTATAGGGCCAGTCCAAAGGCAAAAACACAACGGATCGGTTCTGACTAAGGGCGACAGTATGGGACTCATAACTGAAATTGTGTTCAACTTCCAGTCATTAGAGAAAAATAATCTGTTAAAAATATTCTCTGTCGATTCCACTTAATTTAGGCGTAATAGTACGTTTGTGTAGATCTTTTTTAGGAAAGGGTGATGAAATAGTACGTCATAAATTTGGTATAACTGCCGATCACAATGGGTAAAATAAAAATGAGCACAATCATTATTTGTTCCAAGAAAAGACTGATTTCTTTATAATGAAATCCCTCTCGAAACAGGTTATGAGTTTCTTGAAAATAGACCAACAGAAGATAATGTGATTATCTTTCATCAAAAAATCATAATGGTGAGGTAGCATTTTGAATGGTTGGGGAGAGCGCTGTATTTTATGACCGTGAAGCTTCCCTTTGGAGTGACAGGGAAAAACAGTGGGTAGACAGGGGGTTCCGGTTCCCTTTGGTTCGCTGAATTAGCCGCCTGTGCAAAACATGTTTTAATATCATCTGTGGGTGTAATAAGACAGTCTTGGGTGGCGACGCTAGCTTTGGTACCAGTCACTGACAGAGGGCGCAACATCGACTAGCTCGGAGGGACTGGACAAGTCTAGGGATCTGGTTCGTTTTGATCCAGATGTTCTTTTCTCCAGTAATTCGTGTTGCAAAATCGGCGAGACGGACAAAACGAACGTCAACAAACAAGACTAGTAATCAGAGAAACAAATCATCTTTCAGTTTCTATAGACCTTTCTTTGCAACGTCACAGCCCGAATTTTTGCCAAGATGGAGAAATTATGGGGAGCCATCAATGCAAAGCAAAAACAGATGATCACAGTTTGCAAAAATGTTACACAAATATTCAAAAAATGTTTAGAATTTGTTAGAAACAAACCACAACCAATAACAGGACGCATTTTCTTTAAATAAATAGTTTGCGATAATGTTGAATTGGTCATAATGTCTGTCAACAAGACTTTAATGTTTTGCTACATTTGGCCGTCCATGCCAACCAGCAGGGTTTGTTTATCAACAATAGAAAAGTCTACAGGAAAGCTTCACCGGTCATAAAAATCATACTAGTACAAATCTTCCACCGAGAAGTTTTCTTTCAAAGTGAAGAAAATAGCATTTGAAGACCCTCGTCCATCACTACTGGTTATTTTGATTGTCACAATCGAAACAAGCACGTATTGACGCCCCTTGTATTAACGTCACACGCGGCTACTCTCTGCCATGCTCGCCATTTTGGAAGTCAAATTTCATGTAGAAAATTATGGTAAGCCGTGTAAACAGCGTGGCCTAAAATGCGCACTTCACAGTATTCGAATTCGTGGAAATATTCTTGTTTTCACATTAAAAGGATCGCCTAATTAAATGAAATTTTTCACTGGTTGGTTGGATGGTGCGTTCATTGAAAACTATTATCACTTAAATGAATTTACTCTTCGAAAAGACAACATTGACGTAAAACTTATAATAAGTGTTATGTACTTATATGAAAGTATTGCAGCTCAAGATATCTTTTGAAAGGGCCAGTTCGGATTGGGCACTTTTGGGCTTTAAAAAGCGTTTGTTATGAAATGAATATGGTTGGAAAGATATTTTAAAAGTAGGATGACCTCGAAATTTAGTGGTTTTTGTTTAATCTCGTGACAGAGCACGGTCCGTAATTTTTTCACTCCACCAAATGGCAGCCCGTATGTTTCTATATGTAAAGTGTGGTTCCGCTGGTTCTATTTCTGAGAGTCAAATTTATGTTTTTTGAATCACTGCTCACTACTTACAACACACCGTAGGTGTTTTATTGCACGAACAACTCGTAAAGGAACGATTCCACACAGCAAAGTTTTAATAGATTTGAAGGCAATGTGTCCCTTTAACAAATTATTTAATCTCACTGAGGTATATTTACGAAGGGTACTTTGGTGCAACTGAAGTTATTGGCAAAATCTCGTGCATCCTGTTGCTCAAGTGCAATAGTACTATTCATATTGTGATATAGAATAACTTTTATATTTGTGTATTTAAAGAAAATGCAATCTTTCCACGTGTTATCATACAAATAATACCTATTTTTGTTTGAGAATTTTTAAAGGTCAGTCCTTTTTCTCAACCTGATATTTTTTACTGCGATCTCCAAGGTCACGCATCGTTGCCTTATTGAATTCAAAGTAAATAGGGAGCGTTTCTCCAATTATTTCAGCTACGAATGTTTCTTTGTAGGCTTGTTGTTTTGCGACGTTGTAACGTGTTTCACGTAAGTGCATGAAGACGTTTATTGTTTTACGGTAGTTGCAAAGCGTGTGCATTTGACTAATTGATTAAATAACATTCAAAAGAAACATTCTGTTCTCACACGTTGCAGGAAACATGCGAACTTGAAAAGTAAAATGCACTCGGTATTCACTCTCTCGTGTGGTGGGGAAAGTGCAACCCCAGTTTATCATACCATCAAACTTACCCATTGAGTTTTTTGAGAATAGATCTGTACTAAAAAGTTATTGAAAGCAGGGACAATCACGTGTTAATTGCCCATTTCAGAAAAAATGGTTTCTTGTATAAATCACGAGACTGTCTGGTCAGTTTTTACCTCACAAGTCACTCTTGTGTTGATAGGTAAACATTTTGCTTCTGGTTACTCAATTTTATTTCTAATGATATCGGGGAAGAGGAGCAAAGAGAAGAATTAAGGCATAACTAAGAGGAGAGGTTTTGTATGGGGGAGGAGTCCTAAGATTATGGGGGGAAAATGTCCACAAAAGAGTTTGCTTTGGGAGACTTAGTGGCACGGTCAAGAGGACAAGTCAGGTACAATCACATTTTCCGCCGTAAAATTTGCAATCGGATTGCCAATTTGGATTCCCTGTATAACGTTAGACCTCGAATTACGGTACTTACACCACCAATGTCTCGTATTACAATTCCCCCTTTCCAAAGGATTTTGAAACTATATGTATCAGATGGCAACATCGAGTTTGTAAGTGACTGAATCATGCGTTATCGGTGTAATTGTCATAAAGTCTGGATCCAACAATTACATTTTTGTCGGCCATAGGGATATCTTCTGCAGTTTTCCAAAAAGGGTCGATTTGATCACCAGATTTTTTTTTATGGTTTCCTTTTAAAACCTACTGGTGTTTCACCTGTATTCTGCTTGCCGAGGATGCTAGTTTGTTAAACATCGCGATGTCTACTTTGGATTATAAGAGCCAAAGCATGGAAATAAATGGATTAACCCATATAGAATAGAGAAATGTTATGCTATTTGGCAACAAAGACACCTAAAATCAGCTGGATATATTTATTGATAACACACATGATGATGTTGATTTCACTGTTATAACTTCAAGACTTGAAGAGGTCAATGATCAACTTATCTACTGGAATAAATAGAATATACTTTTTTTAAAGACATTAACAAGCCGACATTTAAATCGAACATTGTAGACGAATCGTAATTTCTATCTCATTCTGGCTGGTCCTTAACGTTGCAAGTAGAACTGTAATCATTTTGACTTGGCTAAAATGTATGATCAAAATTGCTACGTAGAACGCCAGAAAGAAACATGAAGACAGAAAATCTTGCCACAAAGAAATGAAAAACGGAAGAAAAAAACCTGACTGAGCAAATGCTTTGTCCACTTTTGGTCTGCCGTAATAGATGAGCTACACTTTCAAACCATTTCCTTCAAGTCTGGGGGGGTTCAGTGTTCTATACATTTGTCAAATTAAATTTCCATTGGAGTGGGTTTTGCAATCTCTCTGTGATTGAATTGGTTAATCAACCTTTTTGGTGGTTCAAAAAAGATCCAGACAATTCCAAGATATTTTCATCTCTTCAAATCATCTAACAGACAACCGGTACTCTTTATTCAGTCAATCATCAAGCTTTTACGCTGATTTCCAGAGTCAACGATCCAAACTTGTTCATATGATTGTCACATTGCTTTGACCTTTTACCGTTTTTTTTAAACATAATATCATTATATTTCAAAGCTATGCAGGGGAGGAGTTTTAAGCTAGACTATATGGGTTTGCAATAATACATGGAAATATTATGAGTTGTGATTCTTAAAAGAACCGGATTTACAGCTGGATCTTTTCAGAACCACTACAAGTTATAGAGATATAAGGACTTTTTCCATAGTGTAACTGCCAACCCTTCTAGATTATATTCCCACCATTCAAAGTTTCAAGTCATAGTATACAAATATTGACTGCTTCGAGTGGCGTAGTAAAACTAGTCACTCGAGGTGATCCCCGGAGCAGCCTATCTTCCCGAGGCGGAGCCGAGGGAAGATAGGCGGCTCCGGGGATCACCGAGAGTGACTAGTTTTACTACGCCACGAGATAAAGCAGTCAATATTTGTTTTATAACACCTCAATTTCATCCAATTTGTTGTAATATTCGTTAAACAACTGTGCGTATACCAGTCTTCAAACAACTGTGTAAAATCTGACAGGAAAACTTGACAAAAAGAAAGAGGGGGTACCACACTGCCTTCGTTCTCATATCGTATTTCGAATGCACGTATTATTTGATCGTTTCACCGGGTTCGAGGTTGTCGTTGGATAGTACCATTTAATAGTTCTTTTGGTCGGTGTGCAGTGTGATAGTAAAAATACACAACACCACGTGACGCACGTTCGGCCAATCAACAGATAGAATCAAAGGAAGAGGTGTTATAAACCTAGATGGTTATCATGCAGTTGATTTTACAACTGTTAAAGCACCATTGATTTAATAAATAAGGCACAAATATAGAGCATTTCACAATACCGTCTCAATGCGCTTTACATTACGAACGAACCAACAATCACACTCATACACAACTTTTATAAACCTATGTAATCAATATACAATGTTTAACAATAATCCACCAAGGAATCACTCGGTTGTGAGATTCGGATGAAAGAAGCTTCTCCGATGTATGCAGAAAATTTATTTTCGCATTTTGTTGTAATGGTGGTGAGAACAGTCGACACCAAGATTTATTAGATTACAGATTGATTTATTTGGATGGTAAGTGAATGTCGTCAGAGTCAATGACATGGCTGGTCATTGTAAAACAAGTTCCCTTCATCCAAATTATAAGACACAACATCGTCAGGGCAACGCACCGGTGATGCAAGCAGCGTTCGATTTGAAGGCTAAACCACGGTTGGACCATCGTGCTGAATGATATCACTTAACTATTTAAGTTGTGTACGTGTGGGCATGTCTGGGCACTCAAACTGAGGACTTTTATCAAAAGGGATCCGGGAAAATGACATACCGAGGACAGACCTCGGTATGTTTCGTGAACAAAACCAATGGGGACGTCGCTAAAAAAAAAAAGTCCAAACAATGGGAGAATAAAGGGATGTCCTCGGTCTACACCATAAACATACCTCGGTGTGTGTGTGAGTTTGTTTAGGCATTCAAACCGGGGACTTATAACAAAAGAGGACAATAGGGTCCCCGATTGGAAAAGGTCCCCAGTTGGAAATCGTGTTCAAAACCAATGGGAGCTGTTGCTAAAAAGTTTGAGTACAAACAAAAGAGGGACAATAGGAGGTCCCCGATTGGAGGTAAATACACACTTGTGTGTGTGCATGTGTGTTGTTTTTTATGGGTTTCCCCCCTTAAATTAAGCAATAATTACGGTTGATCTTCTTTGAAACTACATGGTTTTCTTTTTGATTTGTCACTTCCCAAAAGTTCAATTTGTACAATAAGCTTTTGGGGGCATATGATTCTATTAGTGTAAAATCAGATAGATCAAATATGATTTAAATATAGTTTATGATAAAATTGATGGAAAATTTAATTGGGTCCCTTGAACGGTGATGTGAGAATTAATCAGTCTTGTAAATCCCTCTATGTTTGCCTTCTTTGTACTAGTGCGATGCTGGGCTTGGAACTAGAAAGTTCTTCGAGCAGATAAACGAGCCCCCACAGAAACTGATGCTGATTGGTCCAGCGTGTTCCACCTCTGCCCAGGCCGTGGCCCAAACATCCGTCTACTGGAACCTCATCACTGTGAGTTTCAATCTTCCTTGGCTGATTCTCTATATACATTAATGTTGTTTTATAGTATTGATTCCTTAAGGAAATCAGACTGATTTTACCCCAGACTCGATTTGGACGAATTGGTTTGTAATTTGATGGAAAACGACTTCATCCTATGATATCTGGTTCTGTTTTGTTGGCGTGATTATACCAGCTGCACCGTGCTCTCTTAAAATTTTCGATTGAAATGTACTAACTAGGGACAAACTGCAAAAGATTTGTCCCTGGCCTCAATCGAAAAGAGTGACTTTCAATCTAACTATTTTAAGAGAGAGCCTTTGTATTAGTGTAAGACTGAGTTATATCTCCTTCTGTTTTTAGTGCATCAGCCGTAGTCTGTGATGTATACGCGGTGATTCTAAACCAGAAAATACTAAATAAATATCGATACCATATTCGGTTATTCCTCTTTGATAAATATTTACTAGAAAGCAATCAACCGCAAGGGAAACTAACTGGGTAAATTTTAAATCAACTTTGGGGTGAACGTAAAAAAAAAGAAGTTTACTGTAAACACAAATTCGTGAATACTAAGCGTAAGTGCGTAATATATGAGATACATACTGACGTAGGCCAATATTTTATTGGTTTACGTTCGGGTCATCCGCTGACTCTTTCAATATAAACGACCCTCATGTCCACGACGATCAGTGGTTTTTAACTTGTTTTAATTTATTGCTTACTGTTACCCCTTAAAGCGATAAAAATAGCCATATTCTATTTTTTCCAATCATGACGCCAGACCTCTTTGCTTTGACCTTAAACAATGCAACCAAAATACATGCATTACAGTCCCCTTAAAACTAACCCCCATTCGAACACATTTAAATGCTGATTATTTTCTTTTCTTTTCTTTTTACGAAAAGAAATAAAAAATATTTAAACAAATTTAAAACAAGACTGAATCCTCGAAATCGAGTTTTAAAGTGCAACGTCCAGTGATAGCAGACAGCTTTTTGTAAACATCTCTATTCTAAATTTATATTTTCTCGAATTTTCTCAAATTGGTCCAAACTCAATGACGTGGTATCTCCTTATAATCTGTTCATCATTATTGAATGTCCGTTTTGTATTCGAGAGGCGGATTGAATTTGTGAAAACTACGAAAAGTTCAAGCTTTTTATGAAATTTCCCTCTGGAATCGTTACTCGTGTGCTTCTTTCTACCGCTACTTTCTTCCGCTCTACCGCTCGGTAAGTGGATTATTTTTTGCGTCTACGGCTTCGTATAGTGTTTACAGGTATAAACACTATAGACATGATCCACTCTCAACCCTACAATAAATAGACCTGGCGAAAGCAAATTTCGTTTCGATTTTTTTCTTTCTTCTGAAGACAACCTTGAACAATTATTTAAATTAGACAGGTCTTTACGAATTAATCAACGTGGCACATAAGGTAAAGTTTGCAAGACGCTTGGAGTTCATTGGCAGCCTGATATTAATAGACCTCGCCTTTGGCTCAGTCCACTTTTAACAGCGGTCATTTCGCTTTTACCACACGCAGTGAAGACTAGATCTTCATTGTTATTTCCTAAGAAACAGCTAATAATTTTCAGAAGTTATGACTCATAAACAGTACAAAACAGTACCAGTACCGATTAATTGTTATGCCACAAGGTTAAAACTGACACAAAATGAACACTGTAGATTTGGAAGACTTTATCTGCCATTAAAAATGCTCATTTTTTTAAAATTGCCTTATAGTTATTCGTCAGTATATAATCATGTTGAAGAGCAGTTACACAATTAGTTGTTTACATTAAATGAGCGCATGGAACAATATTGTCACCATAGCAATAGCTAATGTTGTTGGCTGTAAAAAGGCTCATCGTTAATAATTAGCGTTAATAAGTCGACAGCAATTATGACATTGAAAATGAGCTATGAAGATAATAAACGTTTGCCTTTTAATTGTCCATCGTCTGACAATAATGAATATCATTTGTATTGTTGTTAATGTTTTTCAAACACAAGCTGAAGAGCGCTCCCTCTACTCGCCGGTTGCAATGTTTGAGGGGTTGGGCCGGCTCAGTTACCAATCGATCAAGGCAAACCACACAGTCATTCAGCGACACTTTGTAGCTTTGCATATAGTTTTTATATATCCGCCAAATCGTTTTTGTCCGATCCCTTTTCTTTCAGGTTGGTATTCCATATTACCTGCGACTCGTTCCTACCAACGTTAGCTTACTGCCAAGGTCATTATAAAGCAATACGGCTTTATTGATAAGGATGGACAGGCTGACTGCGTGACCAAGCTTTATCAAGCAACCATTAGGCAGTAGCATGGGGGCACAGGGGGATAAGTGCCCCCCAAGTGATGTCCGTGCCCCCTCCCCGTTTGAAATCTAGACTTTTGAGATTAAAAATTACCAGAATAAAATGTTACATTTTATTAGCTTTGACGTAGCAATTTCAATGTTTTTAAAACTATTTTGCATTATACGCAGAATGTATTTTGTTTTACCTCAACACGTCAGAAGAGCGCTAAAAAAGGGGCTTGTTTAGGAAAAATACGAACGGAAACTACAGTTATAATTGGCCAAAAGTGTCCCCTAGGAAAAATGGTGCCCCCCACCTTGTGCCCCCTAAAATTTTACCCTAGTTATAGCGCTGCCATTAGGACCATTATTGTTTGGTGCTTTTTGTTATACTTCTCTGGTCAGTATGATTGTCATGTCGAGACATTGGTTTGAGGAGGTTTTAGAAGAAATAGGCCTACTGCATGACTTCATTAGAATATTGTACCGTTTCAAAAGTGTGGTATAGAAAGAAAAAACAATATCATTTTAAAAAGATTATTACACTCAGAAATAATCTGTTTAATTATTACCTCCAATACAATGCATGTACAGCGTCTACGGATAAAGCCCTACACCACCCTAGTGTCAAAATAACACTCTAGTGTTAAATTAACACTCAAGTAACCAATAAAATTAACTATTTCTCCTGATTGTTTTAAATAGTTTGGTCACGCTAGTCCATGCAATTCAATCGAGGTTTTTTTCGGGGGGAGGGAAGTATGGCGATTGGGATAAAAAGCTGTAACCTTGCCGACAATAAATCTACGAGATGGAATGAGGATTGAGTCTTTTTAAAAAAGCTTTGAAAACAATCCCGAGTAATTAGACACCAACAGGATCATTAAACTAAAACCTGTCGAAGGTAGGGTTTTTTTTCGGTGAGTGGACAAAACTCTGAACAATTAAAGGTGACTGGATATGTCATTTATCACATTACTTTCTATACAACAAGTCCATCACTGTCCGCGTGTTTCTACCACACCGTAGGAAAATTCAACGCGGAATGAATTCAGCATCGTGCTCGTTAATTAACTGTCTCCTTTTGTCTTTCCCATTACTGCAAGATGTCTTACTCGGCTGGATCTTCAGCTCTGTCCAACCGTGTGGTGTATCCGTACTTCTACCGTACGTACATGCCGGACGCTATGTTAAACAGGGCCCGCATAAGGATCATTAAGGACTTCGGCTGGAAAAGAGTAGCCACAATCCACGAGAATAAAGATCTCTTCTCACTGGTGGGTAACCATTTCAATCTGACTCTAATCAAAATGAATGGAAAATCGTTTAGGATTTAGTGTCTGCTTTATTTTTCTATCAACACTTACCTATATAGGCATATTGTAATTGGATTTATTGATATTGCTTTTGTAATTATAAAGTTAAATGTCCGTCATTATGGCTCAAGAGAATCTGCTGATTATTCTTGTTAAAAAGGGGCCGACATGACAATGCTAACTTGCTCTTCTGATCACTGAGTCTTCGCTCAAAACTTCACTCCTTATAAATAATATATCGCAGTCTAGTAATACAAATTCTCGAACGATCACTGAAAAAAAATGAGCGCCAGTTTCGAAAAGAGAATTCATGCATACGATTGTTTTATGCCCGGCGAAAAGTCGGTTATATAACGGTGGAGACAATTTAGGTCAAGGCTGCCGTTCAGTCAAAGACTTGGCTTCCCGTGCGGTAAAGAAGAAAAGTGATAAAATAAATCTTAAAGTCTCCAGACGGCCATTTCTCTGGGGGAAATAAGCGTCTACATCAAGTATACATCTTGGCAAAATTGAAAGCATCAACAGAAGCCCCCTTAGCCAGAAAAAAGGCTTTTGTAAATAGAGTACGTGGATGTTTGTTATTCCCCTTTGTCAAGGCTGAGAACAAAATGCAGTGATTTACAATTTTATTGAGCTCGTGAAAGTGAATGTAAAGTTTCACTTTTGTCCTCGGGTGTGCTCAGGAGGATTGTTCGTAAATTGACCACTATTGTTCCTTCCTCTTTCAGGCAATAGATGACATGATCAATCTTTTGAACGAAGAGAACATCACGGTCATCTCTTCGGAGTCATTTGACGAGGACCCAACCAACCAAATTGCCAATTTGAAGGTCAGTCAAGATTCGTATTTCGTTGAAGCAATGAGAGCTACAATCTGGCACAAGGGGCTGCTTCGAGTTAGAGAATTGATTTCATGAACAAGGTTTATGTCAGTGCTTTAGGACCTCAGTGGCGTAAACAGTGGGAGGACAGGGCACTTAGAATCCCCCTTTGCTATCCTACCTTTGAGATCTCAAACTAATGTTTGCACCCCCCAAAAAGTATGCCTTTGCCCCTGCTACCAGCCCCCCCCCCCAAAAAAAAAAAAAATAAATAAATAAATAAATAAATAAATAAATAAATAAAATAAAAATAAAACAAAAAAAACAAACAAAAACAAAAGCAAAAATACATATACAACTTTAAAAATGCCACTTCTGCACCGATAGGAGATCTTTTGCAATGTTTTGAAAAAACATGAACGAGCAAGGAACAAATTGATGAACACAAAGTTGACTTCTCGAGCTTTCGCTTTCAGACTATTCAAGAAGATATCATATTATACGTGCTTTATTCTTGAAAGCTATCGTGACCAGTATTTTTTATCTCTGATGAGATAATGAATACGGGTTTGTTGAAAATCAACCAATGAAGTGACTCTCTAGAAGACCAAAGGCCATACTCTTCACCGCAAGAGAAATTTCTGTTCATTAAACAAATTAATCATTTAAAAAGCAATATTTCAGGGCAAGTTAGCCCAATTACCGTACCTCGCCTAATATCAAGGATTTGTAGAAGCTCGTAAATGGTTATTACCTTGACGGTAATTACACCATGGTCCCCCCCCCCCCCCGAGGTTACGGGGATTGCACACCAGTGGTGAAATAATGATTGGGAAATTATCTCTGTTTGAGAATACAATATCTTGACCAAAATGTGGCTCAATCTTTTTTGTCCGGTTTCCCGAAATCACCGTGATGATTCGGCCTATAGCTCAAAGCTCTTCCCCGGGGATGCACATGTATTGTTCACTTAAAACTCACACTATAAACAGTTTTAAAAACGAAGAGTGGAAGTTATATGAATTACGTAAACAAAACAACATTATTACTCCAGGCACAAAACTGAGAGCATACACCAAACGAATTTCGAAAGATTGCCGTTTCAAAAGCAGTAAAGACGAACGTCTCTCGTTCACTTTCAATTTATACACGTGGAAACGGCGTATGTCTTTACCAAAAAGCAAAATGTCACTTTTCTAAAGTTATTTGGATGCCGGTTTTCTCCTTGACCCACAAAAATATTGAATTCCAGAACGATATAGTGATTGCTGTATTGTTGTTGTTGTAAAATGGTTAGTTTTTAATAATATAATGTTTTGGTTCGGAGCTTTTATTTATGTTTAGTGTGCTGAATTTGTTCTTTTCCTTTTTTTTCACTTCCTCTAACCCAAATTCCGTAGACATTTTTCTTCCTCTTCTAAAAGGCATTTTGGTTGTTTCTAATTCTCATATCCTATTGAAAGTTGGCACATACTAAGACCTCATACAAATGACGTCATGGTGACGTCATTGGTAGGTTTTAAAACATTTATGTTTTTATTTTAGTCTACATTTCAAAGGAGATGTATGGACCTGAGACCAAGACAAGTCGTATAAAAAATGTTCAGATAACCTTCCTATTTGGTAACTAATAAACCGATGCCTTCAACATTCTGTCAAAAGTTAAAATATAGTAAATTCTTTTACAGAACCCATTATGTCCCTTAAAATAGTCTACAAACTATAAGGTACGAAGGAACTAAATTGACGTCGATGGAAAGTAACTCTCGAAAGCTAATTTTTTATATGATTAGAAAATAAATACGGGCTATTTAGGTGAAATTCCATCATTCAAATGACACTCTAAAAATACAAAGGCCATACTTTTCATCGACAAAACAAATGCTGTTGAGTACACAGATTAATAATTTAAAAAGCACTGTTTCGAGTAATTTAGTCAAATTACCTCGATCAATTAAGCATCAAGGACTAGAACGTAAATGGCAAATACCTTGACATTAATCACACCAGGGTCCTCCCGGTTAAGGGCAATGCACACTATTGGTGTACGATGATTGGGAAATTACCTCTAGTTGAGTATTTTTAACCAAATATTTTTGGTTGGTTCAGCTCCTCTTCTGTTAAACGATCTTCAACAGAAAAACTACAAGATTGCCGTATTTCGATACAGCTGATCGTTTGCAGAAAAAAATCAAAGAAAGGCAAATACTTTACTTATCATCAGCAATAACAACGACTACTATAACTAGTCAACAACAACAACAACAACAACTTAAGCACTCTGTCTATGTCAATCCTAATTTTGCAACAGGTCAACGGCTTGCCACTACGCTCTAATTGCCTGTACTTCAACTGCCTGTCCTTAGTTAGCGTTTGTTATTCGTCTTAAAATTTTCTTAAATTGTTAGTATTTTAGTCAATTAATATTTTGAATAATTTTTTATTTTGAGTATTTTTAACTTACAATTACATTTTCCTTTTTCACTGTTAAGCGCCTGGGAGCATGACCTACCCTAATGGCTTTGGCGCTATATAAATGTGCATTAATATTTATTATTATTTATTACCATGTATTTCAAATATGGCCAACTCGTATTGAATAATTGTTCCTTCGCCACAAATAAAAAAATATATAACCAATGGTGAAAACACTCTCTTCACCTTATAGAGGCAAGCCCGTCTTCCCGTCTGAAATATCAATGATGCGGGACAGAGTCGTGTCAATCGATCCATCATCTCACGGGCTGCAGAATTATTGTTTTCTTTTTGCGGTTCGCTTTTGCAACCCTTTCGTTTTTCTTACGCGTCAATGCAACCTGTGGAACACATCTGTACACCCTGTTTTACCGAAGCCATTTTCACCAGGCTGTGTCTGTTTATTTGAATTTAACTATACGGTTATATTGTAAACCGTGGTGATTTCGTTACTTTGGTGTTTTTTTCAAAACCATGACCTTTGGCTTGGACTCTGGCTCGGCTCCGTCCGCCTGTATAAAGCCCCGTAAGAAAAGCCCATACGTTTTCAAACTAACTGACGTAGCCCAAGCCCAAGCCCAAGCCCAAGCCCAAGCCCAAGCCCGAGCCCGAGCCCGAGCCCGAGCCCGAGCCCGAGCCCGAGCCCGAGCCCGAGCCCGAGCCCGAGCCCGAGCCCGAGCCCGAGCCCGAGCCCGAGCCCGAGCCCGAGCCCGAGCCCGAGCCCGAGCCCGAGCCCGAGCCCGAGCCCGAGCCCGAGCCCGAGCCCGAGCCCGAGCCCGAGCCCGAGCCCGAGCCCGAGCCCGAGCCCGAGCCCGAGCCCGAGCCCGAGCCCGAGCCCGAGCCCGAGCCCGAGCCCGAGCCCGAGCCCGAGCCCGAGCCCGAGCCCGACCCCGAGCCCGAGCCCGAGCCCGAGCCCGAGCCCGAGCCCGAGCCCGAGCCCGAGCCCGAGCCCGAGCCCGAGCCCGAGCCCGAGCCCGAGCCCGAGCCCGAGCCCGAGCCCAAGCCCGAGCCCGAGCCCGAGCCCGAGCCCGAGCCCAAGCCCAAGCCCAAGCCCAAGCCCGAGCCCGAGCCCAAGCCCGAGCCCAAGCCCAAGCCCGAGCCCAAGCCCAAGCCCAAGCCCAAGCCCGAGCCCAAGCCCAAGCCCAAGCCCGAGCCCGAGCCCAAGCCCAAGCCCAAGCCCGAGCCCAAGCCCAAGCCGTTGTTTCGAAACCGGCCCTTGAAATTAGTTTTCAAGACAGCGTATTATTTTCTTTATTTATTAGAAATTAGATGCTCGCGTCATTGTCGTCAACGTGTATGAAAGCAAGGCAAGGAGAATTATGTGTGAGGTAGGGATAACGTGTTGAAAAACCTGATTTCATCTACTTGTACCGTATTCACTTGTGTTTCCATTTTGTTTTACACAATCTTTTAAAGATGGTGAACCATCAAGTACAGGTGATCACTTGGGCCCTCTGTTGAAAACTAGGACTTAAATAAAGTTTGCAATGAAACAAACTTGTCATAAATGTGGTTACTTTTGTGAAAAGGTTGAATTTGTATAAAAGGCAACATTTCTGTTGAGTATGAAGCAAACTGTTCCTACCTGTAAATCTTCCAATTCCTTTCAGGCCTGGAGGCAGAACATCGTCGGGCCTGGGTACGTGTGGTTTCTCTTGGGTTGGTGGACCAACCGCTGGTGGACTATTGACGACCAATATCTGACCAAGTGCACCATTGCGGAAGTCCAAGCGGCCGTGGAGAGCTCACTCTACATCGGTACAGAGTGTGCGCTTTTCGGTGAAGAAAATGTTGAAACTGTGGCTGGAATTGTAAGACAAGAAGGATATCATGAACATCCTTATTATTGAATCCGTTTCTAGATCAGTATTTTTGTTTAATTGCCAAAATGGCTGAAGAGCAACCGAAAGAGTATACAGTTTGGAATAAAAACCAAAGCAAAGGGCTGATACAACTTTTATGAATGTCTTGGGGTTTACTTAGATTGTAGGGTACTTTATCCTTAAACAAAAAACGAATTCGTCATCCATTTTATTTCGTTGGCTACTAATTATAGGTTTGGCTATACTCGCGTCAAACCAAACGCTGAACTAGGAATATATTGCTGATTTCTGTAGCAAAGTGGTATTCCACATCAGTGAATATGTGAAAAGAAACCGTTGATCGTTGGTAAATTTGTTGTGTTTCTCTTTATTGGGGAAGACCTATTCAAAACTCTGTCCCCAAGTGCCACGTGACTTTGGCAAACCGAAAAGGTGGTCACAAAATGCCCACGAAGCAGAGTGATCTGGGTCCAATTTCATAGAGCCGCGCAGTAAATACTGCTCAACAAGTTTCTGCTAAGCAGAAATTGGGGCAGGATACCAGTCACAAATTTCACATGTGACATGGAAGTTTGGCTGGTAACCTTATTCTGGTCAGCATAATTTTCTTGTGCTTAACTACTTTTTGTGCTTAAGCAGCTCTATGAAATTGTGCTCTGGTTTTCGGGACTCCAAATCGTCCCAAGAAAAGTATAAACCATATCAATATATTCCTTGGCATTTGGAATTGCTGAAAATTAACAGGCGGATAGATGCTGTCAATCGACTCACTTCCCCCCTTTTTTTATATCATGATGTTTTTAAAACCAACTTTCATGCCGTAAAAGAAGCTTTCGGGCTGTGTACTCAGTACCAATGGAGCAGATTCAGTACACACATTGCCGCATCACTCTTGTAAATTTGTCAAGATTTCTGAAGAGGAAATTTCCACTCAATTTGACAGACTATACAGGACTTTGATGATGAGCTACGCAGAAGACTTTCACAGCCAGGGAACGAAAACTACACGTACAACGGTATAGCTTCATTTGGATACGATGCAGCTTGGGCCATTGCACTAGCTCTTAATAAGTCTGCACAGGTATGGTAGACACAGTTTTTCATTAAAAACATTACAAAGGCCCTATGCTAAAATCTTACTCAAAACTGAGCTCTCTACATTCAACAAACCCAGGAAAGTTTTAAGCCTACGATTTATTCCAAAACCCCTCTCGATGAGCTTGAACTGCACATGCTGCTTATGACAAACAGTATCCACATACAGTTCCACGACCTTTATAGGATGTGATATTTGCAATATTGCATTAAATATTAATATTAAAACTGTAAGAGCACGTTGATGGAAGAAAATGTGCAATAAAAACACATAAATGCCACTTGTAAGTGGCTCATTAAAAAAAACCTCTTAGATGACTAAGATGTTCAAATTGCAGACAGTATATGGGGGAAATGGTCAGACTATACTTTTAAAAAGTCCGTGCAGAGTATAAGCTTTTGCATAAACACTCGTGAGTTGACATAAAAATCGTGAGTTTACATAAACACTCGTGAGTTAACACAAAAACTCGCAAACTTACATAACAACTTGTGGGTTATCACAAAAGCTCATGAATTAACATAAAAACTCGTGAGTTAACACAAAAATTCGTAGGTATATATAAACAACTCGTGAGTTAACTTAAACAAAACTGGAGAGTGTTTTGTTTAAAGAATTACGGAGTTACATGAATTCCATATCACTCATCATCCAGTCGCTCAGTCGACTTATTTTACGAAAGGAGTCGACTTGTCTTAAAAATCTCGAAAATGACTCACTAACATTAAGAAGCATGCAGGCTTTAAGTTAACGTCTAAGGTTTAGTACTCTCTTACATAGTTAGATTGAAAATCACTTTTTGATTGAGATCAGGGACAAATATTTTGCAGTTTGTCCCTAGTTTCAATCGAATAGAGTAAATTTCAATCGACAATTTTGAGAGAGTACGAAAACATTGTCTCCGCATTCCGCAAGATACACTGGTTATTCTCAAGTAATTTGATTTGGCGATACTAAAAAATATCTCGGTATATCAACAAAACTCAGCGGAACACTATTCGGTCCACTGCAGGAGCAAGATAATACATTTATTTTTGTTTGCTTAATAGATACTGAGGACAAAGCAATTTCAAGATGGAAGTCTCCGGAGACTAGAGGAATTCACGTACGATGATACAGAGATGAGTCAAGTGTTCTTTGATGCTATCGACGAAACCTATTTTTATGGGACTTCGGTAAGTCTGTCCTTGAGAAGTTAACGGGAGTTGTGGGCGGGGTCTGACACAAATGCTCTAAGTAGACCCCTTGAAAAATGTTATGACGTAATAGGCTAAATGAGCGCCCTCACCGGCATCAAAGGAAGAACTATCATTGGCTGGGAGTTGTGTGTGGCGCGTACACGAGTGCGCGTTTCCAATGTTATCCTCCATGTGGGTCTAATACAACATCATACTGTAATCTCATGATGAATTTGTAGATTCTACCTTTTTGAATTAAAATATGAATTTTAAACACTTTTTTAAACAAGTATTTCAATTCCAGGTTTGGTAAACCCAACGAAGAAAAATTGTAATGTATGACTTGTCCTACATAATTGAATATGAACGCAGAACATCGAGCCTGACATATTAAAAAAAATCCATTTTTAAAACGTTTTATCAATATTGCATACCTCTTGTAAAGTTTATATAAGGTGTGCTGGCACATTGTCTATTCAAGCAAAAATATAGGTTTCATAAAGTGAAAGTCGTCGTTTTCTTTGGCAAGAAATTTTAGAGACGCGAATGAAAATGGGTTGGTTTGACTAAATCCATTTTAGGGAACAAAGCATGACATCCTTCGTGGTGCTCTTACAAAATGAACATATACCGTATACCTGCTCATTGTAATGGCTCGCTGAGAGAAAGTAATGAAATAAGACGTCTCGCAAAATGGCATCAATATTGTACGGGATTGCACGGGTTGCAGTGGCCTTAAAAACACGCGATAGATTTACTTTCTCCCACCCTCTCGCTCTCAAATTCAACCCCCTTGCAAGATAGTTACATAAAACAAGTGAGTTTTAAAGCCGCAGATAACATTGGTAAGACAGAAAAACATAAATGTTCCCAGATTATACATGTACCTTTTTTAGGAAGATAATGATAGTAGAAAACGTTCCTTGTAATATTTCTGAAGTGTTATCGTTTTTGAATAATAAATGAAATACATGTAGTATCCTAAATTCATTTTCGTCTCGTGTGAGACCAAAACTCTGCCTACAGAATGCGTACAAAAATGCTGAATGCATTTTTACCGCTTTCTCGCGAATGAAATGACGAAATGAGCTGAATTTTTCACAGGTTGGTTTTATCACATATATTTTGATTTGTGCGAAGAATGGACGCATTTACAGACACTTAACCAATGTTTAGCTGGGGCTTTAATGTCCCGCTTTTTAAAGTATAAATAATTTTTATGTGTCCTGTTGACACATTAATTATTATTGTATGTATGTATGAATGTATAAATTATTATTGTTATTATTATTATTATTTATGTGTTCTTTTTCCTCAGGGTCCTGTGAGCTTTTCGGGAGCGGACCGTATTGCTGTTACTCAGATTGAACAGTTAAGAGGTAGGCCTACCCACCCAGCTTGTCTGTGTTTTACAAATAATAGGCCTAATCGATTTGGAATCAAAACACCCTTTTACATTGAAAAATAACGAAAAGATCCTTGTGTCAAATCACAAGGTGGTTAGATGCAATGCCAATATAAAACGCTCAATACTATAGTCAAAGTATTGTAATTGCTTGGTTTTTATTCGAAGGGTAAAGGTTTATATCAAATAACGAATAATTTTATGAAGAATTCCGGTTGAAAACATTCATTAGAATTACAGCCTTAATGTAACTTTGTCATTTACTCAATCATGTATTTGACTTTTCGATTAGTCACACTTTTCCCATTGTGTCCCTTCAAAATGTACAACCACTAGTTGGTTGCTGGCCGAATTGGCTGCTTCACAACGGCAGCTGTTACTTCTTCGTCGTCCTCCCTGATACCGTTGAGAAAGCGTCAACTTACTGCAGTGGGAATGACGACAGTCGGTTGGCGGTAGTCATCAATCAGTCACACCTAGACTTCTTAGCGGCTAACTTGAAAGGTTTGGGCTCCAATAAATGGTGAGTCAATAAAGTACCAAAGACTACAAGACCACCCATCCTATCTGACGGGGGCAAGCCCCCACCACACCCAATTAATTTCCTCCAATTGATGTCCCCTATTTGAAATCTGGACTTTTGAGATACAAATTACCAGAATAATATGTTACATTTTGTAAGCTTTTTGTAGTTATTTTTATGTTTTTTGTAAACTATTATTTTTTTCTGTTTACACACAGACAGTGTATTAGTTTTTACCTCGTCAGATTATCTTATAACAAATAGTAAACGGCATAACAAGAGCGCTGAAATAGACTTGTTTAGGAAAAGTGAAGATTTTTAATTGGCAAGTAGTGCCCCCCTAGAAAAAAGGGTGCACCCCCTTATGACCAAACCACTCTTGCAAGGAGCCACATGGCGGACAACTCTTTTTAGAGTGAAGAACATGTATTTTCACTAGATTCAGCGTGAAATTCACCCCACTTTCATTTAAAAGAGAGGTGAAGAGTGAGTTTCACTCTCGAAAGAGCCAAACTGACACCACTCTGGCAAGCGAGTGAAATTTACACTCTTTTACATTTAGAGAGTAGTTTCGCCGCTGGCAGGCTTCAACTGTTCATAATATAGTATTGTTCGTGTTTTTTTAATGAAGTTCCACCAATCTCTGGAAAGGCATCAGTCGTTCATTCACTTTTAGGTAACCCACATTGAGCTACATAATTGAATTGTAAAATAATCACAGAGCAGGACCGTGTAATGTATCAATGTATCCCAACCAACGCAAAAGACTACGGGGGAACAATCAAATCAGTTCATCAGTTGCATTACCCCAAAAAAAACCTGACAGGAAAAAAAATGACTAAAAACAGACTTGTATTAGGCCTTTTGGACTCGATTTCACAAAACACTAAGATTCATCTTAATAAGATTGGTACACATCTGAAGAGCGATCCTATCTCTTTGTGAGATCGACCCATGTAGCTTTAATTGAAAATTTAAGTTAATATCTCACCGATGATATACAAAGTTTCCAGCAAATCGTTAATTGACAGGTTATCTGGCTATGAGGTGGCATGTAATGGACGATTGTAAAAATAGGTCGCAACAGGTCACACGCATACATCAATGTCATGTTCCCTGTGTGAAATGAGGGTAATGAATATTGATTCTAGTTCTACATAAAAATGGGATCAGACTAGATTGTTCATCCGGCCTTGGTCTTGTTACATTGGTTTAAATGAAAGAAAAACAAGGGTACTCAGCCGTTCCCCGCTCTCCCACTGCCCGGCGTTTTTTTGTTTTTTTTAAGCCCCAGCTCAATATTGTTAAATTGACGGTAAATGCTTCCATTCTTTGCACAAATCAAGATATTTGTAATGAAACCAACCTGTGAAAATATCAGCTCATTTCGTTGTTTCGTTTGCGAGAAAACGGTAAAAATGCATTCAGCATTTTTTATTCCTCTCGGCAGAGTTTTCGTCTCACTGAGACGAAAACTAATTTTGGATCTTATTTCAATTGTTATTTAAAAACGATAACACTTAGGCTGAAATATTTCAAGGAAAATTTTCTACCATCATTATCTTTATACCATGTAAGGTATATGTAAATCTGTGAACATCTATGTTTTTCTTCTTACCAATGTTGAGCTGGGGCTTTAATTTGCACTAGTTTGGGAATGGATGTGGAAGTTCGGTTCAAATGGGGGTGGACAAAGTCAACTTGTTATCAATAGACAGGTAACTGAAATAAGCATTCTAACGTAAAAATAAATAAACAAATAATGTTAATAAATAAATACACATTTAAAGTTGGCAATTTATTTATTTTTTGTATCAGAATTCCCAAAGGCACTGTGCCGTTTCATGGAATGTGGGTAGCTATGCTGCAATGCAATTGTCACAAATATTTTTTTAATGAATAGGAAACTAAACAACTGTGTGGTTTAATGTACTCTGAGCACACGGCAATTTTATGACATTGTATCAAAATGATACGTAAACACACCACACAGGTTGATTGGCTCTTCTGATATGGAGTCCTCTGCACAAGACACTTCACAAAGCACAACATGTTCCGTGTTTGAACTTACCGAAAAAGGCTGGGTTGTCAGCTCGGGTAACTGCAGCGTTCCTCTCCCGTTCATCTGCCAAGATAAAGCCGGTAAGTCAACTCATAAGTCATGAATACAGTGCTTCTCTTGCAAAATGTATATTCAAAAAGGCAAGAAAATCGCAAAGTTTGGTTTTAACCGCCTGTATAATAAAAAGAATTTCTTTAAAAATTAATGCCATGGTAGTTTGCTTTCTGCCTGAAACAATTAATGATTCTTTTGACATGTTTGCCGGTTTCGCGTCTTATAGGAAGGTGTACGAACTCAACATACTTTAAAATCTATAAAATTTGTATTTTTACAAGCATGGTGTATATGAGAATTAGGGAGTTTAGTATAATACAAAACATGATTCCATAATTGTGACTGTAGATACTTGATCAAGGACTACGTAAAACGATGACGTCACATTCGTTCACTTAAACTTGACTACGGTGAAAGGGGTTACATTAAGACGTTTTTACACTTTGGCAGTTTGTGTGTGAATGTGTACTTAACAATAAAAAATGTAGCGCCAGCGCTTCAAGCCTACCACATTGATCTGGACCCCATTACTTTGCGATGTTTAGCGTTGATGGTTCTGTATCTAGGTTCACCCAACTTGTACTTATTGAAACAGTCAATTGATAATCCAAGAAAGTAATTGCAGCTGCCTGTGCTTTCATTACCTTCATTAGAATACTTAGAGGTATCCGTTGGAAGATACGACATAGCAAATAAGGAACTGACGATGGACTTTGAACTGTTATGGCCAGGTAGGTCACATTGGGTGTTTGAGGGAGTACATATCGGTGCAGGGCAAATCGAATCCATCAGCTTGCTTGTCGTTGTGTAGGTATACGGTGATTTACCAAAATACGATTCAAAACTAAAGATAGGAATGGGTGACTTTTGAGGCGCTGGCGGCAGCAGACACATTTGTCCTTTTTGACAGGTCTGAGCATGCGCGCACATGCTCAGTACTGAGTATGCGTATTACCAGTGAGAACCGTGAAAACTGACCGTCCAAAAGTCTCCCATTGGATCGAGTCTATCGACATGAGAAAATATAACAAGGCTCTCTTTTAAAATCACATATTTTTTCCGGCTCCATGTTTTTACTTATTTCGACATGAACAAAACAAGAACAGTTCCTTACGCTTATCAAAACATTACACGCGGATCGTAAGTCCTCGTTTGACCAGACACTAAGTTTCCATCAGTTTCGATTTCACCTGTAACTTGGCGTGAACAGCAACCAAGAATAAGGAAATACTTAAGGACATTTCGTTTGGTACAAGCTTCAATGAAGTATCTTATGTGAGCTTTACTCTGGACGGCCGCCGTCCACGATATGGTGCATTACAGCTCGTATGTACGACCATTAGCTACGATTCGGTTGCTCCAGTAAGTTCGGAGCTGATGCTCACCCAATTTCATAGAGCTGCTTAAGCACAAAAAGTAGCTAAGCACAACAAAATTATGCTTACCAGAATAAGGTTACCAGCCAAAATACTATGTCGCATGTACAATTTGTGACTGGTATCCTACTCATTTCTGCTCAGCAGAAACGATTTAAGCAATATTTCCTGCTTAAGCAGCTCTATGAAATTGGGCCCAGGGTCCAATTTTATAGGGCTGCTTAAGCACAAAAAGTAGCTAAGCATAGCAAAATTATGCTTACCAGAGTATGGTTACCAGCCACAATAGCATGTCACATGTACCATTTTTAACTGGTGTCCTGCTCATTTCTGCTAAGCAGAAAATTGTTAAGCAGTATTTTCTGCTTAAGCAGCTCTATGAAATTGGACCCTGACGATAGCAAAATGTTTAACGAGGGATTTGTTAATGTGTGAATATTCTTTACTACTTGCAGGTGGAGAAGTACCACCGGACCAAACGCCTAATGGTCAGCATAGGATCAATGTATACGTGGGTATTGACCCAGTCACCTTCATTTGTTTCAGCTCATTGGCAGGGGTTGGTATTTTACTGTCGCTTGCTTTCCTTGCCTTCAATGTGTGGCATCGTAAACTAAGGTAAAGAACTTAATTTGGCGTTTGGCCTCATGTTGAAAATAATATGTTTATGGCGAGGAAACATAATGATCTTCAACTATAAAGCTATCTCTCTTTGGTTAAAGGGTTGGTACAACCTAAACAGCTCTATGTAACTAACCGGTAAGCTTCTGAGAAGGCACACATTCATGCAAACAGTAAATACGCCAAAAAAGACAATGTACAGGATTTGTAGTTATCGCAATACAGAAAAAAAAATTATTTGAAAGCTGACTAATTATAAAGTTCCCACCGAGTACCATTCCTCCACAGAACTCGTTTCGTCTGAATTACGGTGGAGCAGCGCTGTAGCCACGGGGGGGGGGGGGCTAGGGGCACGTGTCCCCCTAAAATCTCTGTGTCCCCCATTAAAATAATTCAGATACAAGTAATTCATTGAAAAACATGGACCCTGCCCCCTCCCCCACTAAAAAGCAATGCCCCCTTGTGCCCCCCCCCCCCCATTAAAAAAATCATGGCTACACCGCTGCGGTTGAGGTCGGGGAAGTAACATTTTGAAGACCCACAAATCCCCGTTTCTTATTTCAATTGCCGCATTGGAAATCAAGTTCAATACTGAACACGTGCACAAATAGCCTGACAACGCGTGGTCTCTATTTTGTTGTTTCCACTAATAAAAACGTGACCACTGACTATGATGAATTGTTCACGGGTTGTTTGTATGGTGTGTTTATTTAAACCTGGAGGGTAGGAAATCATTTATTCTCATCAAATAGTGATATACTTTCTATGTGATGGGATGTTGCAAAGTTGGCATTGATAGAAACGTTGCCGATACCTGATATCGTCTTGTTTCAAGATAACAAATTCCAAAAAGGAATTTGTATTACAGTACTGCTTTGGGAACACAATTTCATTTAGGCTAAACTGTCCACCTTTTATAAGCAAATCATAAAAGGGAATTGTACATGACTGTTTTTGTTGTTGTTCTTCTTCTTCAAAATATATTCTAAACCTGATTAATTTGCGATTGATTTTCCCAGGATCGTGAGGATGTCGAGCCCTAATCTGAACAACGTCATCTTGATGGGAACATCTTTGATTTATGCCTCTGTTGTTTTGTATGGTATCGATATGAACATCGTTGAAGCGGAATTTCTTCTGCCCTTCTGCCACGTATGTGCTTTCTAGAATCAGGATGAGGGAGCAAAGTTTGATTAACACTTGACCGCTTGATTGAAACATTGCTAGTGGCTTCTTATAGAGCACTCGAATGCGTCGCTCAGTGACGTTCATGGCACTCCAACATTATTACCCTGGTCACTGGGCCATTGATTCCATCTCAGCTCCCTCGGGAGTATATACAGACTGTGCCTGCCAATGTTGCGCACCAAACTAAATCAATCACATGAGCCATCTCTGTACTCACATACTATACCCATTTACCCCTAGGTGAGGAGAAGAAATGCATAGTTAAGTGTCTTGCTCAAGGATACAAGTGTAATGACCGAGATTCGAACCCGCACAAGTATGACTTTTTTTAACCGCTATAGAACTGGAGTCCGATGCACTAAACAGCCACAACACATGTAGCACAAATCACCTTAATAAGATTGTGCTGACTGAATAAGATTGTCCTGACTGAAATCAATTTTTAAATTCATGTTAAATCGAGTACCATTGGCCTGTTATGATTTGCTAGAGTTACAAATTCAGCGCGTTATATTTGACTACAAAAGTTCAACTTCAACATCGACAAAATCTATTCTTAACCACTAAGTTCCTCATTCGGTTCCGCAGTACACTGATTGCCACAAGGCATGTAAAGACTGCCTGTTTACGATGTAATCCATCATCGTGACGATAACTGTACAGTTGTGTATTTTGTTTGGCATTCGTTCGTTTCTATTATTCAAAACGCCTATAGCTTCAAATGACGTGCATTAATATTGTCATGGTGGGTTACGTCTCTTTTTTCCCCTTTTTTCCATAACTTCAGTACAGTCAACTTTGCACGTCAGTGGTTATGAAATATCTCATAAGCACTGTGTTTGAGTGACAAGTTATACACTGATCTGATCATCCGCAAGCGAAATTGTGAGGGAAATATTAGACTGAAAAGTAAACACATTTCAATATCTTCCCGTTCAACTTCAACATCGACAAAATCTATATTTAACCACAAAGTTCCTCATTCGGTTCCGCAGTACACTGATTGCCACAAAGACTGCCTGTTTATACTTTTCACTTTACCGTAGCAAACAATGCCAGACAAAAGTTTAATAAGTGAATTTGAATAAAATCTTATTGCAGAAAAATTGAAGTAGAACAGAGTATAGATAAAGCAATAACTATAACATTCTCCTGACGACCAGCAGAGTATACTGTTCGAAACGTCGAGACCACAGCTGCTCTTTTCAGAGCCACTACTCCTCCCAAAAGAGATTTTTACATGGTTGTACCCACAAGTTTATTAGTTTAGTTATAGTTTCCTAATTATAACAACTATTGTAGTCAGTTAAAGGTAGAATACAGGATTGGTATTCATCAAAAAAATGTTTTATTAGTATCAGTCTGAAAGCTTACTGATTATGAAGTTCATATTAGTATACCAATCTTCAAAGAAATATTTCTGTCTGAAATACTGTCAAATTCAAGAAAATAAAATTTGAAGACCCCAATTGTAATTTCGAGAAACTCGTTTCTGTTTAGGTAAGGGTGTGGTTGCTGTCCGTGGGCTTCGTCTTGGCGTTTGGGGCAATGTTCAGCAAGACATGGCGAGTACATAAAGTTGTGGCTTTTAAGACACCCAAAAGAAAAGTAAGTAATCCTGTGGCGGACTTACGTTGATTAACAGAGTAATCCTGGCGGAGTAAGGTTAACAGAGTAATCATGGCCGAGTTACGTTTAACAGAGTAATCCTGGCGGAGTTACGTTGAAACCGTACAATATCCGGGAAGATCAACCGAGATTGAGTGTTTTTTAACTTTACAAAGAGGAAGTATTAATTGCAGTAAAGTGAAAGTTTTAAATAAATGTCTTTGCAGCACCATCTTGGTCTCGCAATGATTGCACGTTTCATCATTTGTACTCAATTACAGGTAGTTCAGGATAGACAGCTCTTGGCGATGGTAGCTGCGCTGTTATTAATCGATTGTGCCATTTTGTTACCATGGCAACTCATATTCCCTTGGCGGGAAGATGTATCTTTCCTTACTTCTGAGGTAAAAAATGTTAGATTTAGAGACAATTTTTTTTTAATAATGACATTGATAAAATGACAGGACCAGAATACAGGGATTTTTCCCCTAAGTAGCCTGCAGGGCATACTTTAGGGGGAAACTTGAATGCAATAAGTTGTACAGCAGTGTTTCGAGCTGAGGCACTCGTGGCGTGCAGGTTATCGCCCCATTGCCCAAGTGCAAGTCTCTTGTTTAACTGTTCGATTTCGCTTCCTTCGCACTTAAAAGGAATGCATGGGAACTCGCGGTTCCTATCATGTTCCATGGGTCACGTAGTTCCACTGTGAGCCACGCCCACTTCACACAAACTGGTTCCAAACGATTACCAGAAGCACGTAGGAACTTGCATTGAGCAAGAGGGTTTCTTTGAGAATTTATGTCTGCAAAAAGTAGTTCAGTACTTTGCGCTTATGTAACACATTTTCCCCCTCCCCAACCCCCGCTCTCTTCCAGATAAACCCATTAAACAGGAGTCAGACCCTGGCTCCGTTTGTGAAATACTGCACCGGTGATTACTTCATTTATTGGACTGCCGCACTTACTTCCTACAAGGGTCTCTTACTGCTGTTTGGCGCATTCCTGGCATGGGAAACAAGACAGGTAACGTACGGACACTAGGGGACACTAGGTTGCAGCAGACTGTACGTACATCAATTGTTTTCTGATGTATTAAGCAGGCTCAGAACTACGTAAAAAAAACACTCTAAAAACTCCCGGGTAAGAACTGACCCGGATTCCAGGTCCCAAGGGGGGGCCTGATCCTTTTCTGGGTCAGTTTGACCCGGAATCTGTGTCAATGTGACCCGCAATTTGGTTGAAATCTGGACTTTCGACACACGGACTCCTGGTCATGTTGACACGGACTCCGGGTCAAAGTGACCCAGAAATGGATTGGGTCCCGTGGGGCCCGGGATCCGGGTCGATTCTGACACCGGGAGACACCTGGTATGTCTGCAGTCCACCTTGTGTCCCTAAAAGTCCCCCATTGTTTGTTACCTCAATGCCTGGGTTCAATTTCACAGAGATAAACCCTAGCCGTTGAAATCTGAATCGCTAAGCAAAATGTTTATCTTTTGTTTAATTCCTTAATAGTCTGCGCTATATTTTTATGCTAGTCTTCTAATGATCAATATATTTTTTGTGTATACATGATTGTGTTGTCATTTCACCTGTTTGCCGGTGGAAAAAAGTGTTTAAAATTGTCGACAAAAATGCAATTCTAATTTAATTTAATCTAATCTAATTCAGAATACAAATCACTACGGCTGCATAAACTATTCTCACTTCAAAGGATGTGCTGATTATCAGACTGAACATATAAATATCTCAGATTTGCACATAACGTACATGGTAAAAAGATAGTCATGGAAAACTTCCCCTGAAATATTTTTGCTTGAAATGCGATAGTACTTAAGAAATGAGTAAAACAATTATTTTTGATCTCGCGAGTCCAAAACTCGATGTTTGAAAACGGTGAAAACATAAAAGTTGTTTTCATCATTTTCTCGTGACTCCGAGACCAATGATTTAGCTTAAACTTTCACATGTGTTTTATTTCATGTAAATGTGTGGTCACATAAAGTGCGGATACTGACAGTTACGAATATAGTACATGTGTTTTAAGAGATGACTCTATGTGTTTAATGAAGATGAAGGAGAACATACTTGTTGTTTGATTTTTTCCTCCAGTGCCATTGTGTTTTGTTTTAATTGGAGGCCAGAAAAGCCACTCTTATTGCAATGAAAATATGGAAGAATAAAATAAGCAACACAAAAAATGATGTAATCCATCATCGTGACGATAACTGTACAGTTGTGTATTTTGTTTGGCATTCGTTCGTTTCTATTATTCAAAACGCCTATAGCTTCAAATGACGTGCATTAATATTGTCATGGTGGGTTACGTCTCTTTTTCCCCCTTTTTTCCCATAACTTCAGTACAGTCAACTTTGCACGTCAGTGGTTATGAAATATCTTATAAGCACTGTGTTTAAGTGACAAGTTATACACTGATCTGATCATCCACAAGCGAAATTGTGAAGGGAAATATTAGACTGAAAAGTAAACACATTTAAATATCTTCCCGTAGTCTGGTTAGTATTCTGCAAAAGTGACAGTGAGTCATCCTCAAAAATTAATTTAAACAAATTTGTTATGGTCTTTGGTTTGTACAGGGAGGTAGTTGTCTCTCAGGATTGAAGTTATTAAGTTAAGGAATTGACTTTCGCGTGGTGTTTTGCAAAGACTTGATGTCTTATGAAAGTTAAAATTTCCAGCACGACGATCGCCTTTGAACTGTTAAATGAATGATTTGTTTAAGTTGAATTACGCACAAAATGAATGACAACTTTGAACTTTGGAGCTTAGTGTAACCAAAAGTTTGACAGCGCCAGCAGTGAGCTCGCTAATCAACAAGATAGTTGTTGAAAACAAATCAAAATCTGCAATATTTTTTTTCGTGAGGTTAGTTTTTAATGACATCAGCTGAACTGTGTACGAGCATCTCAGTGTAATGTTTTTTATATGTACATTTGCATATAAAAGTATTATTTTGTTTTTTCAAATGATACTGCAGGTGACGATACCAGCTCTGAATGACAGTAAGCTGATTGGTATGAGCGTCTACAATGTGGTCATATTGTGCATCGTGGGTCTTGCCGTCAATCTAGTCTTGGGTCAAGACACTAATATACTCTTCATATTCAACTCATCCATCTCCATGTTCTGCACAACACTCACGATACTCATCGTGTTCCTACCAAAGGTCACAGTCCATACTTAAATTGAACTAAATTCAATTAAATTGGCCTCAGATTATATAGGTTATATTTGCAGTGTTTCTCGCTGAACGCGCAAATGAAAGTGTTCATTCACTGTCATTGACCATATTTCAAGTAATGGCAACATAAAAAAATAAAATAAAAAATCACTGACTCACTTTTTGATATGTAAACATCAAAACTACCTATCTTTTGTTCACAGGTGTTAGCCGTTTACAAGAAATCTAAAAATAATGTTACACAAGAGACAACCAGAATACCAACATCTCATATTTCAACAGATAGCAACAACGAAATGATTCAAGAAAATCTACGAATGAAGCACAAAGTTAAATTGGCAAGTAATCCTTTTGAGGACGCTAGTTGGCAGCAGACTTACCAGGCATAGAGAAGTTTCACGTGACGTCACCCGAGACCTTTTTTTCTGATGCTGCGTGCACAAACAGACGCTGGAAATCATTCAGCAGACGACGCACCAGCCATTGAGTTTGTACATGGCTGGACCCAACATGGCTGCGAAATGAACTTTTCCCGGGGTCACGCAACCTCTCTATATCAGTCTCGGAAATGTGTGCACACAAACAACGACAATTTACCTGGTAAGTCTGCTGCCACGGCTCCATTGTCTCCCATAGTTTTCCTGTTGGTAAGTTATTACGTCAAACGCGCGCGTATCTGCTGCAAACGCAGGGTTTTCGCTCCCCCGGCTCCAATCTGGGCCCAATTTCATGGCTCTGCTTACCGTAAGCAAAAAATTGGCGCTTGCGGAAGCAGAAAATTCCACGCTTACTTAAGCGTATTTCACGGGTTAGCAAGGAATTTTTGCTTGTGCGCGTGCGTAGTTCACGTAACTAAGGATTCCGTGCTTACACAGCTAGTGCATAAATTCGGCGCTAACCTCGTAAGCGGCGAATGGTCTTCGTAAGCGCAGAATGACGCAGTAAGCAGAGCCATGAAATTGGGCCCAGCTGGCTTACAGTGGCTCTTATTTTTAACTGCAAGAGGGCGCCCTTTGGGTAGATTGGGGTCAAACCATAGAAATATAGACCTTTCTTTTGCAACGTCACAACCCAATTTTTTGCCAACCAAGATGGAGAAACTACGGGGAGCCATCAATGCAAAGCAACAACAGATAATCACAGTTTGTAAAAATAGTTCACAAATATCCAAAAATTGTTTTGAATTCGTTGGAAACAAACCAACCAATAATGGGATGTATTTTCTTTCAATAGAAAGTTTGCAGAAATGTTGAATTTGGTCACAACGTCTGTCAACAAAACCTAAACGTTTTGCTACATCTGGCCGTCCATGCCAACCAGCACGGTTTGTTTATCAACAATGGAAAGGTCTATTGTGATAAACCAGATACAGTTAGACTTCTAATAAAGCAGTTAATATACGTTTCGGAGGTTTTTTTTTATTGCGTTTTACAATGTAATCAGTGTAAAGATATTTATCTTGACAAACTTGTATTTATAATGTTTTGAAAGTTTTGTACTTTCAAAATTGAATTAGTGGTGCGCCCTCTTGCTGTCAAAAATACGGCATATTCTGTATTATTTTACCGAAAAAACACTCATTCCAGCGTTCATAGACTTTTCTGACAGACAGCGATATTTCTGGTAATACTTTGAGTCTTTGCAAGACATATGTGAAACGCAAGTCCGAGGTGAACATTAGTTTGGTCTTGACAAATCATCAAAGACAATCCAGTTCAATGCATTTTTATGGGCTACCGTACTGGTAATTGTATCCGGTTTCCGTGAAGGCGTGGCTAATATTCAAGTCGATGTGCCTACAATGTGATTAATCCAATAATTACAATCCTAACTTTAAAAATCATACCTCTGTGATCCACATGTATCCCAAGGGAGCGTGTGCATTAATGGCTTCTGTTGTGTCAAACGTAGAGGTGGTGTCAAGCCAATGAGATTAGATTAGATTTTGTTTTTAAACACAATTTCAGAGTTGAAGAAAATAGTGACAACATGTAAGCAGAAATAAAAATGATCCCTTTTGCCGCCATTGTTGAGAAAATTGTGTTGGAAGAAAAGCTTACTTATTTTGAATTGTATAGCAAAGATGAGCAAGCCACAGCAAATCCAGTTACGTAACCGTGTATACATTCATTCATTCATTCATTCATTAAAAAATTATTAATCGCAGCCTCAGCCGAATTGGAAGTAAGAGTTTACAATAATGGCGGCCTAAATTCTAACACCTCGGAAAACAGTTTCACTGTAGTTCTCACAGGATTGTTTAAAACATTTGGATAGTTTCCAAACGGTACATAATGATTTAATAATGTATTTTTGGATGCAGCTTGAAAAACAGATGAAAGAGCTTCGAGACGGCTTGGATACCGATAGAGGGCGACGGGACCACGACCTGAATGGTGAACCCCCGAACAAGATGAAGATTTGTAGCTATAACTGTGGCATGTGGTGTTGTGGCCTCATGTGTGGATGCTCACCCAGTGAGATCAATCATCCAGACGAGGATAAAGAAAGGATTGAACGGTATGTTCACACCAACGATGTGGACTTGACCCTCGAGATGACCACAAGCTCGTAGACCGTGCTATAGTCGTGCCACTCATAAATAACATTCATATTACACCAGCCTGATGACTTTTTTTATCCACACCCTTGATTCGAAAGTATTGATTTCCCCCTACTCTCTGTAGCGAGAGGTGGACAACATCTTCTACGCAAACATTTGTTAATAAATTAAGTAGAAATAAATTTGACAGACTTTAGATTCCGATTCCGATTTTGTGTTTTTTAATACTCGTACAAAATTGCTTCGTTTCATATTGAAAAACTGTAACACGCGTACCAACAAAGCGTTATTTATTTTCACATACTAAACTTCACAGCTTTAAATGCGTTGTAATCTCAGTGTACTGTTTGTAAAGACAAATGTGCTTATTATTAATTTTGTGCAATTTCAATTTTATTAAGACCAGATGATTTTTGTTATACTGTGGTTGTAATCGTCCAATCTGAATGCAGACATATTTATCGGGGTAGATTATTATTTTATTGATCCATCGATCTATTATGACCGATGTGACGGTAAATACGGGTAGTATTTGTAATAAATAACTATTCGTGTTAAAGGAAGATGTAAACATACATTTGAAACACGGGGGCAAAATGAAATTTAATTGGTAATAATTATTGTTTAATTGTTTGTGGCCAGTCAAATTGTGTGTGTTACCCTTACAGACTGTAGGTTTTGGTTTTGCTAGCATGGCCCCAATCATCCCATATACTCTTCTCTATGTCACTCCATAACATTGGACTGAAAATAAGTTTGGAATGCCTGACCTTGTGATAAGCAATAGGATATAGAAGGATTTGGGACTGAATGTTTTTTTTTAAATGATGACTTAGGCCAAGTCATCATGCTTAGTCTAACTAACTCATTTTGATAACTTAAAACCCCGGGGTCCGCCGCAATGAAAATTTTACGCTGTGTAACCACAAGATGGTTTTTTATCAACACCCTGTCTTTTAGGTCAATAACGCCCCAAGCCCAAAGCTATAATAAATGACCATGGGGGTGAGTTGGAGTGCCAGTCAAGACTTAGACTTGTGTTTTAGGGGTCAATCAATTACTGTACGGAGATAGGTGGCTGCTGTCTTTCCACACTCCTTACTCTGCAGTGGTTAGGGTCTGGCCAATGAAAGTCGACAGGCTTGTGGGGGTATACCAGGGGTGAGGTTTACATGGAATCTTGGCTTTTTTGGCCCATTGAAAAAAGGTTACGGCCATATTTGGTAGTACCTGCTGAATTTTATCATCTTGTGGCTGACACAAGGGTTTTGAGCACGGGATGATAGTGGGCCACACAATATTAATGAACTTGCTACTGTAGGGCTGTTCTTCATTACAAGAGCTTAGACGTTTTTCAAATCTCGTTCGCGAGAACACAGACGATCATTATTCACCACTGAGTGATATTTACGCCCATAAGGCTCTATAGAGGGCGGTATTGCCCATTCCGACAGCACAGCGAATTGTGTAGTATTGCAGCTTTGTTATCCAAAATGTTTCTTGTAATAAATATTTGTTGTTTACTGCACCTCAGGTAATTTATATTTATTTAAACAACACGTGCACTACAAATTGTTTGGAGTCATAACTCCATGGGTGTAGCATATACAGTTGTAAGTGTTTTGGTAATGGCCTTTCTGAGAAAGTTTTTCAAAGAACTAATCGTATAATACAGGCCTAAGCGTATAGTGTTAAGAGTAATGGAACAAGTAACCAGCCAAAATAGCATTCATTAACAGAAAATGGGTGAAAAGTACCAGCGAAGGGTTGATTTATGTTCTTATTTTAATTGACGTGAACACATGACTGCCACGACCCCAAATATACACTCATAAAGACTTAAATTAGCCTTGCATCTAGTGCCACGCAAATAGTTGACGTTCGGTACGTCATGAATTCATATAAAATACGACGGAGAATTGAAAACGTAAAGATACAGGAAGCCTGATAATGAGAAACTTTCGGAATACACAGTCTGAATATTGACATACCTTGTGCCAACAGCGGCTCTGTCCCTCACGAGTCACGGTCCACCGCCGAGGGATGTCTGCCTAGAAATTTGAACCCGTCTTCAGCCATTGTGTTACAGTCGTGCCGGCAGACGGCGACTTGAAGCCTTCGAGCTGGTGTCGCCAAAAACTTCCACAGAAATGAACTTTTACAAGAACCCAGAGCAAGACTTAGAAAATAGACATAATATGCAGCACACCCAGATACAGTTAGTACTGCTTTTTTTCACGGACGACACTGGCTAACTAGACTGGTACTACATTCACGGGTTACCCTTGACAGTTGGGACAATGATGCGGAATGTTACCATGCTTTCAAGCACATACTTTTTCATGTATTACATAATACTATCACTGACCACCAATTTGTATGGCCAGCCTCGAGTACAACGTGCATAACTGAACTTGCACACAATTTGCCCTTCAAATAAAATATTAAAATCCCTCGCTTGAACGTACTTTCGATTTGTGTTTTGTGTCAACCATTGACTCGCCAGTGGTTTGCCTGATCTGCTTGTATTGTTTTGCAGTAAGAGCTTCCCGCCCTTTTGTCAACATTTTTGGGCAAAAAATCGCCACTCTGTCGTGGCGGTGGGTGAGTTTGTGTGTGTGGGGTGGGGTTATGCTGTATTCTTAACCAGTTGAAACCGGATGACGTCAATACACGTCAATGCATGTTTCCCCTGCCTGGAAACGGAGGTCGTTTTGAGATACCATTTTGTAATTTCGGACCACCAGAGCGAAGGTCGCCGCCCGGTCATTCAGGTGCGCTGCAGAGCGTGAGCACACCACGCACACGCCGTGTACCGCTTCGTTTCACCCTCCACACAAGGACCAAAAAAAATGAATTTGACATATTTTTTCTCGGTCGAGAAACAAAACGGACAATCCAACTAAAGAGAATCTTTCTTCTCTTGGCATTGTCAAGCCAGGGTTTCTTTGTGCTAGAGGTACCCTCAAAGAAAAATGATTCCGGCAATTCTGCCAAAAGAGTCCCGCCAGGGAGACAGGACCCCCCCCCCAAAAAAAAAAAAAAAAAATTCCCGGCGGCAACTGGTTTTAATAACTCAAAGTAATTAAGCCAATCATCAAACCCAACAAATTTCTTCTAAATAACATTTTTTTTTGTCATATTTATTAAGTCTACATATTTTTTTGTACAATACATGCAAACTATTCAATCATAAAAATCTACAATAATTATTACCATACCAAATGTCAAATCGGCCATGACGCTGTTTATATAGTCGTTTTCAGGAAAGAAAACCACAGACATGGGTAATGAAGAAACCCGGTGAAGCATATGAGCCGACATCTAATTTCACGCCAAAAACACATTATAAAGGTCAGTTATCCAGGAACACAAAGTTGTATGTTTTCTTGCTTTGTTTTTGTTTGTTTTCCAAAAAAATACACACACACACATATGTTCTGATGCCACAGTTTTGATCACCCAAATTGAAATGTTGTGGGCAAGTATCATTTTGAAAAAGAAAAAAAAAACCCAGACGGGATGGTGGGTATGAAAGATTGGTCTCCAATGAAATGAATCCGGCAAATACGTCACTGTGGTTTAACATTTTGGGGAAAGTTAACAATGGACTGCATATCTTTTAGTGTTGATGTTCTCAATAAATACCTGGATATACACACTGGATCAAAGAAAACAAGAAACAGTCATGAGTCCACATGTATTGATTAAGGGTTGATAGAAAAAGTGGACATACTTGTTTGTTTTTTGAGCCTGGTTAGTAGATTGTTGACAAATATCAAATTGTGTTGATACATGCGTGTGGATAAATAACCAGGGTCCAATTCCATAAATACTTCAGCAAAAAAAAAAACTTGCTTAAAACAAACTTTTGTTCATTTAAAGCTGGGAACTAGCCACAAGTAATATGGATTTTTTTAGTTGATAAAGCTCAGAGCAACTGGGCCCAAATAAAAGATATTTTCATTCTGCCATTGAAATTGTTATTCTTTCTTATTGGCATTTAACAATCTGGGTAATAACACTCCCCAAATTCTGTTTGAAGCCATGTACATTTGTGCTTGTCAGCTACATGGTGCAACGACCAAAACCCAACCCTTAATATAAAAAAAACTAACCACAAGCATCATCACCATGTGTTTTGGGGGACTGACATTATGAATTCACGGTACTATAAAATCAGAAACGTACAGAAACATCCAAATACAGAAACTGTATTTCTATATCAATGTTTTTTTTTAGTACTCAACAGTCATTAGAATGTGACTGTTTTTACTGTAAACATATCAAATACGTCACACTTACTGAAACAGTTTAAATAACAATTAACTCTTTCTCATCATGATTTCTAAATTAAATAGTGATGACTCATCATATCGAGTATAGTCTATACAGAAATTAATGTGTGTATTTAACATTACAATATCGGAAAGATACGACCCATGATTTTCAACATGAGGATCTATCCTGAGATAGCGTCAAAAGAACTGAACTACGGAAGTGCACACCTCTTAACACACATAAGGCAGTAGAATTTATACAAAAAAGAAAGATCTGATCATTCAATTAGCAAGTTTGGCAGAGGGAACATTAATTTTTCTATAATCAAATTTTTCCATAGCTCTGGCATAGGCTTTGTCCTTCAATTTGATACCCTGTGTCGAAAGCACACGTTTCAAAAGAGCTCAGGGAGACCATGCCTGAGCTGGAACCAAATCCGCAGCTGGAACCTGAACAGGAGCTGGAACTCAAGGCCGAGCTTGTCTCAACGCTGAAGCTGGAACTCAAGCCAGAGTTGGAACCAAAGCCAGACTAGGAACTCAAGCAAGAGTATAGGAACTCAAGCAAGAGCTGTAATCCAAGCCAGAACAGGAACCCAAGATAGAAACCCTACGACCCAAGCTGCAGCCAGAACCCAACCCAGGGCTGGAACCAAAGGCAGAGCTGGAACTTAAAACAAGAGTTGGAAGGCCAGAGTAATAGTGCTCTTGATAGTGCTCCATTATAGATTAGAGGCTTAGAGTAGCATAACCTAGGTCTAGGTTTAGCTTGACATACAAATGTCATGGTTGGTAACATGGTGAAGTTCGCACAAGAACCATTTGTCGACTAGAGGTCCATATTGCATGGTACCCAACACATGTTTTTGTGCCCGAGTACCAGCTTATATCAGCCACTAGTCAACAAATGTTCCTTGTGCGAACTTGGGCACAGTGTGATCTGAAACCAGACCAAATGCCTACAAATTAATAACTGAACCCATGTTGAGCTTTAACAAGAATATGACATCTGAAATCTGTAGCCGTTCATAAAGTTTCCATTGTTTTTTTCTCTTGAAATTAAACAAAAACTGTCTAAAAATTTTGTAATTATGTTGAGCACAAGGTCTCTGAAAAAATATAACTTCTTACAGATTCATAACATCCTTTGTACATGTAACACATCTTCCATTGCTGTCTAAACAGAGTTACAATAACTGAGGACCCCCCCCCCCCCCCCCCGCCGTCTCACTTTACACAACTATGGACAATAAAATCCCTTTCTACATAGTAAAATAAACCAGATTAACATGAATTCAAAGTCATAAAAATCTGCGAACACAAAGTTTTCTCTTCCCAGTAAATAGCAATGTTGGCTACCAACATATTAACCTTTTGTACCTGTTAACACATTATATACATATTATTTGGCAGTAGTAATCTGTCAGGTGCTTAGGCCAGGCTAGGGGTCAAGGATGGGGTCAGACTTACACTTCTCTAAGCAACTTCTGCCCCGTGTACACGTAGAGAGTGCTTGGGTGGGTGGGTGGTTTGGGGGGGGGGGGGGGGGCAGTGCACAATATACCAACAAACTTTCCTCACGATACAGTGTGTATCCACTGAATACATTAAGGCTTTGGAGATAGTGTGGCGCTACTTGGCAGTGTGATCACAATGGGGGACTTTTGAGACGCTGGCGGAAGCAGACACAGGCCTTTTTGACATTTCTGTGCACATGCTCAGTGTTGCGCGCGTAGTTCTGGGCATTGCGTACTACCGGTGAGAACTGTCAAAAAAAAAAGACCGTCCAAAAGTCTCCTACTGTATCAAATAAATCAGACCAGGGTAGCTGAATTCAAATGCACATCATCTGGATCATGAACGTTGTACAAAGATGTACTTTTGAGAAACAAATAACTGCTGGAACAAAATACTGTTGATATTAAGGGTAGATCATTACCCCTTGTTGGATGGAAGAGATGTTGAGGCTACATATTGAATTTGCCATGCATAAATCTGCAGGTAGCAAGCATTACAAAGAATCCTGCCGGTTAAAGAGTGATGTAATCCCATCACAGACCGCGCCTACTTCATACAGATCGCCCAAAGAAAATGCATTCAATGCAGCTACGCAAGAAATTGTTCTTGACTTGGCTGTCGCATATTTTAAGCAAAAACTTAACATTTTATAAGCAAATTTAAACAAATTCGGTCCTCAAGATTGCTTTTGAAATAAGTCAAAATGGCCTCACGCTCGACCCTGACGGAGTCTTTCGCAAAGATTTAGCCTTTGAGAAAGACCCTACCAGAGTCATAACGTCAGGCCATTTACCAGGTCATTTTAGTTGGTATTATTACGCACTTTGCAAAAGTAAAGTCATTTCCATTTTTTTTTTTCACGGTCTGCTCCTTTGAATGGTGGAATGTGGCAAATTAGGTTTTTAATTGCATACAAAATGAACGCAAGGTTTTGGTTCAAAAAGTAGAAATTTTGGCCTGTACCAATGCTGGATCACTTTGAAAATATCGCTTGAGCCAGGACCTTGCTCAGCCAAGCAGTTAATGGAAACAGCACAATCTGTGTGGAATCGAATTGCCTTAACAATAACAGAGATCATTTGCGTTTCAAATAGCAGGGTGCCTTACCAGGAAGATTTTTTGTTTTATTTTATTATTTGTTTCAACCTTGCGAGATTTCATTCGGTGTTAAGGATGAAGCACAATGCTCTCTTTTAGACATAATCAAATGGGAAATCCTACGACACAGTTCAAAGTCAGCTACTGCTGTATAGTGTGACTCTAGCTGTCTGTCAACACATTACTGTTGTACATAACTTTCTAACGCAGAGAAAATTGTGCAGAAGTTGGGTCTGATTTAAAAAAATACTTTGTTATTCTGAGGTCACAAGAGTACAACTTTGAGGTGTTTCTAATACTAAAAAGATTTTTTTCCTTAAAGATAAAGCCAAAACGTAATTTTAGAACAACTTTTTTTTTACAAATCTAGTCTCCTTTTTTTTTCTTCCTTTTTTCTTTTTTTTGAAGCAAAACATAATGGGAATATGTATTCCACTGTGCATGGAAAAAAAAGTGACATATCCGTGAAGAAAATGGTGCAAACTGTGATAAATGTAAACAACAACCTTTTCAACATGAGTTGCCACTGATTTTTTTCTCCCCCTAGAGGGCAGTAATTTACAAGCTTAGAAATGCGCGTCTGTTTTAAAAAGGATTTAGCCATTCTGTTCTGTTTGAGTTTGTATTCTTTAACTCTCAAACAAATTAAAAACAGAACGAGGAAGAACTTTAGACAGTCCTCAACGTTGAACCATTTGTCACCTTTTGAACTGCTTAGTGGCAACGCCTCCTTCCAACTTCGGAAGAGAGGGTCTGATGGCATGTGCATTTTTGCGCAAACTGCACTCTGATTTACCAGAGATGGTTGATCCCGCAGTCCGCTGAGTTCCCCGTTCTTCAACCATGTGAATGGAAGCAGGGGAGTGACTGTAATCACTACGGCTCTCCAGTCTATTGTGAAGGATCTCTGTACTCACTTTCTTCAGCATTTTAGAATCCACCGGCAGCTCGATCGGAGAAGCCGAGCCACACTCACTCTGGCTTTCTTTCCTGAGGTAATCTGGAATGAGTTTAGAAGGTTGTGCATCTCCTTGATGAAGGTGTGGATGGTGTGGTATGGGAAAGGGGTAATGATGGTGATGTGGTGAGTCAGACAACACCTGGTGCGCCTGCACACCATCTCCTCTCCATTCCACATTCCTAAAATGGCTTGCCTTCCCCACCTGTTTGTCTTTGGACCACACAGGAGATTCGCTACAGAATTTCGCGGCAGGTTTTTTGTCTGCATACCAGTTTGAGTACTGAGAATCTTCCTCAGCTTTGGGAGGTTGTAGAGGTTCCCGCTCGGAATGCATTGGGAGCAAGCTCTTTCTCTTTTGGTGATGCGGAAGGGGGTTGGGTTGGGGCATGGGTGCAGCTACGGGTACTGGCCCCTGGCCTGACCACACATTTCAGAAGTTAGAGATATTGGGTAAGTGGCGGTACTCTGATTTGTCAGACTTGTGCTTGTCAGCTTTATGCTTCTCTAGCTTGTGCTTGTCCGTCTTGTCCTTGATTGTCACCTTGGTTTCTGCAGGAGATGCTGCCGCCGCTATGGCTGCATTCATAGTGCTGTTGCTATTGGTCAACTGAGGCAGATTGTAGAAGTGATTCTGTGGAGTCAAATCAAAGAGACATTCCTTAAGTCAAACATTTTGCAGGGGTACCGAGGACACTATGGGGGCAACACATACAATACCCTTAACAGACTCTATGAACTTCCAGGCATGATCATTACTATTTTGAAGCTTGATCTTAAAGGCATTATATCTAATACAGGATCAGCAATCAATAAAAACTTTTAATCTGAAAGCAGAAGTTGGTATAAAGTTGGTACAAAGTATACAGAAACTTATTTCCATTTGAAACGTTACCACTTTCAAAGGAATTGTGTCTATCCCTCTCTGAATTGCCTGGCCAGTTAAGCATTGTAAATGTACTAAACACTTCAACAAAGCTGAAAACTTTCATAAGCGTGCACCCTCTTATTTACAGGCTATTCCTTCAGTACATGCTTCTGGAAACTAGAAGATTAGAAAGCTGTGTGTAGTCTCTTGAAAAGAACTCATAGTGTACCTTCCCTTTAGATTACAACTCTTGCGGGAAAGTTTTGAAAAAGGTGCGATTGTCATTCCTACATGAAAGCTTCTAGGTGAAACATGCACTACACTAGAAGTGTTTACATGCAATTACCCAATGCACACAGTATCATACAAAAATAAATATAGATTGACATTACTGGCCGGCAAAATATGAAAGAGTTGACTGAAATGTAAGTTACTAGATTACATATGTACATGTAGTAGGAGGGAAATGGTCAGTCATGCAAACAACTCAACCACACGATGTCATACACTTACAATAATGTCAATTCGCGGCCGTAGTCATTACATAATCCCCAGATCACCGAACCACAAACATTCCAACACAACAGTGATGATCCGTATTTCCCATACAAATCAATGGTAAACGCTTTAGCACATTGAAACCAATGTATTGTAATCAGCATCATTGTCCTTCAGGAACTGAAAGTAACTGCACTTTCACCAGTATGATTACAACCCGCTGCAAAGCAGTTTACTACATTTTACCCTTATTTTTGCCATATTTTGAAACTATCGCGACATCAAAAAAGTGTTGTGCTCTGTGGTTGAGTGTACGGTGGAATACGTTGTGATGGAAGTGGTGCGAACCAGTGTCAAGGAAGTGAGTGGAGCTCAGGAGGAAATGACGTCGGACTGCGACGGCAAATACTGCATGTAGATCTAGTTATACAAAGGCAATACTAGCAGAAATACAATTCTACAACATTAAAAGCATTTATGAAAAGTACTGTGCTTGAATTGTGTTCAGTTTTGGCCAGCCCTAGCCTGAAGTCAGTTCAACTGCGGTCAATATTGTGCCTGAAATCAGCTTAAGTTTAGGATTATCAAGTTGAAATTCGCATTAATTTCCGACTGTTGAAAACAATTTCTGATCAAAAAAATAAATGAAAAAGCCTGCACCACAATGACAAGTTGAATGCAAGTAAGCCACCTCCGGCATTTACACAAAGAGAAAATAACTTCAAAACTATAAACTTTTCAGATAGCCACAATCCTTTAGGAAATGACAGACGTTACAATTTCAAACATGTACATGTAGAAGGATTCTAAACACTGCTTTGAATTAGTACACCAAGCAGGGAGAGGTCCCAAGCATTTGGGCATAATGCGCAAAGAGGATTGAGTACGCTACTTGTTTAGTCATGTTACCTGTGGCGGTGGTGGTGGTGGTGGTGG